>JAWPHD010000305.1:7500-514376 GCA_037043455.1 Cyrtodaria siliqua | reverse complement strand
CTATAATACTATCTCTCTATCTTTTAGCCGTATAATGCAAACCTGTGATTTACTATCCTCAGAGCAAAGTATATTAGGAATAGGGCATATCCAGTCTAATATATAATACCACCTAGATATACCACACAAGATAGAGGTGTAATAACTGAACTAGAGACATACATGTACATGAAGAGACATACACTAGTCAAAATTGCTAACCGGTCACTTGTTATTTTCTTATTTATTTGTCTCAGAAAAAAAAAAATATGTGAAATTGGAAATTAATGTATTGAAAAATGTTCTATAAGTAATCACATCAGTAAAGCAAAGTATTTTATGAATTTCAAAGAAGTTTATTTTATGGAAATTCATAGATACCAGAAATTTCAAAATTTACAAAAAATAATATCGCGTATGACCGCCGTTTGCGCGTACAACAGCTAAACAGCGTTGTCGCATGGAATTTATGTTGTTATGTAGAAAACGCTGAGGTCTGTTATTCCAAACATTGACTATGTCCATTTTGAGGTCAGCAATATTTTGTTGCCTTGGTAACTGTCGCACACGACGGTCGATTTCGTCCCACGCATGTTCGATTGAATTTAAATCCGGACTACATGGCGGCCACTCCATTGTTCGAATGTTGTTGCCCTGAAGTAGCTGACGGGTAGTTCTTGCAGTATGGCAAGGTGCATTGTCTTGCATGAATGTCATCCCACGGTTAACGCGAATATGGGGAATAAGCGTTGGTCGAAGTATTTGTTGCTGGTATTGGTCTGCGTTCAGGTTTCCTCGAACAACCACCATATCAGTTTTAGTGTGCAAACTAATACCCTCCTCCAAAATGAGATCTTTCGTTGACGCAATTATCCGAATATCGTTCCCCAAGTCGTCGATAAATTCGCTCTCTGCCGTCGGACTTCTAAAGATTAAATCTGGACTCATCTGTAAAGGCGACATTTGCTCAGTCTGCTCTGGTGAACCTCAAATGCCTTCTGGCCCACTGAAGCCGAATTCGCTGGTGTCTTCCAGTCAATACTAATCCCACAAAAGGTCTTCTCGCTCTCAATCCTATGATCCGTAGTCGATTTCGTACTGTTTAATCACTCACGTTTCTATTACGGACGCCTATTAAACGTCTGGCAGTATCTGTCGCTGTTATTCTTTTATTACGAAGGTGTGTTACAAGGATGTAGCGATCTTGACGCTGCGTTGTCACACGTCTTTTTGGCCTTCGGTGAAGGTCATCAACACTTCCGGTGCGACTGTACTTGAGCCAAAGGTCGTGAATTGTTGAAAAACTTATGTTGACTGTTCTGTTACCTATAAATATAAAACAACTCATTCTTGCGACTTTTTCAGAATAATGAACATGGTTAGACAGAATCACGTACGAACAAACAAACGAAGTGACGGACGGACGGACGGACAGACAAGTAAACTTATGAATAAACTAACCTGCCGAAAGGATGAGGAATATTATAATACACAATACTAGACTTAAAAAAGAGAAAATAAAACGTTGAAAATCGATTAAATAAATTAATAAAAATAAACAAATTACGCAATGTCCTTTACCTGCCGAATCGAAAAAGCAGCAATAATCATACCGACGGCCCGTCCACGCTCTTCCGTTGTCATCCGACGCATTTCTTATTTAATTTTTAGTAAGTTTTTGTTTGGGATTGAAACGGTAAACAATTCCGAGAACACAAACACATGTTCAAATGTTACCTCGTGCAGCACGGGAGAATAATGCGATTTCGCGCCAAAATAAGTCATGTGACCGGAAGTGCGGATTTTGAAGTTACAATGTGTATTGATTGTTTTGTTTGCGGCTAATATTTATTTGTATGAAATATCAACTCAAAATATAAAATATTTGATATAATATTCCAATTAATAAAATGACCGGTTAGCAATTTTGACCAGTGTACATAAACATAGTTTTCCACCAGTAGCTAGTAAAACTAAGGACACCATGATATAGAAATGGAGATGTTCATAAAGAGTATATAATTGGTCACAAATATTAGATTTAATTGAATTGACATAAAAAGTGTGTAGTACGCCTATTTGGTAAGTACAGATGAGAGGACTAGTAAAAGTGAAATATGCCCAAGGAGTAAACACAGCAAATACACGAACCTAAATAATGAGAGCATGTATGACAAAAAACAACAACTTCGGATTGCTGTTGTTTGCGAATGAATAGCTTTTATCAAAAGTTCTCCGTATTTGTTGAGTTCATTGACCAGTGAAACGTCAAAAATTGTCACTTAGAACTCTTCCGTGACTTTTACACCTGTATGGCTTACTACATGTTTACAAACGTACACCTATATACAAAAGTATGTATATTTAAAACACGTCTGGGTATTATATATATCAATAGATATTTGTTATAACATATTCGGTCGCTGATAATGATAATGTCATATTGTATATGCATGTAGATGCAGAGTTTGTTCGATGTTTAACGTCATTTTCAGCACATTTTATGTCCTTTTTTATGGTGGAGGGCAAACTCAGCACTGCACGCCTCCCGAAACTCTCCCAAATTGAGCTCCCAGTCGGATTCGAACTCGCAGCGGTGAGTGGCGAGAACGTAAACTTAACAACGCATCGCCGTTAGCCACTCGACCACGGATACAGAGACGTGTCTGAAAGAAGAAATACTAGTCTACTATAATACCCCACCCCAACATTTTACGTGATAACTTGCAACATACGCATAAAGACAATACAAGTGCAATTTAATCCAACGTTTATTAACAATATGTAATCGGTTTAATGACATGTCAAAGATTATCACATTGACTCCATGGCATAGATTGTCACCTAGACAAGATACTTAAACCTCTCTGCCGAAATTCTCCCGAGGTATTATGTAAGCAAATATATAATCCGTCTCGACTTACTGAATAAAATCCGCTCTTCCAGCGAGTTCCCTCACCCAGTACGAACACGATATATATATGTGTATGTATTTGCATTAAAGGTTTATCCTAAAAAAAAAAAACGTACAGAAATCCATTAACGGTCCACTTTCAAGACCTAATATTAAATCCACCTATTCCCCAGACTATCTATCTAGGGCGATACACCTGAAGGGTGTGATTTATGCGTATCTTAGTCGGGGAGTATGTATAACGTCTACACCCGCCTACTGGTGCGTGAAAAGCGCTTTCAGCTGATTTTGCTATTTTAGAGAGTGAAGTGGAGTAGCCTACGAGTGTCGAGGGATACACTGAACTGTTCAGTGTAGTTTTGGAAGAGAGCGATCTCGCTGCTGAAATTGCTCTTTTGTTAGTCAGCAGCGTGTTTTAGACGGATTATTTGCATTTTTTGTATCACTCCGCTAAAGTTTCCTTTTCCTGTATCAACCCACGGATATTCTAAAGTTACAAATGACTAGTGCACACGTTTAGAAGGGACTAGTAGTAGAAATAAAGGGCACTCGTGTGCAGTGTTCCCAAGGTGAAGGGGCAGAACTATATTTGTCTCCTAGAAGATGGTTTTCAAAATGAAGGGTCCTAATTTGGGTCTTTTTAACTTCAAATCACTGTTAATAGCGGCATTGTTAGTGGGATACCTAACTGCAGAAGCGGTAAGTTTGTATTATTATTCAATTTTGTTATTATAGAATAGAATAGAATATTGTTATTCCAATTAAGGGTTCACAGGTGACAAGATATAAACGGAGAAAAATATAATATATATATATATAGATGTTAATAAAATTTCGTAAATATAAATGTGCGCTATCTATGAGTACCGAACGAATGTTTGAATTAATGCATACCTTATGTAGGAACGAAATGCATGTCTGAAATTTAACGCTAGGTATAGCAAATGTACCCATATAATATGCGTTGTTATATATGTTGTTGGAGCACAGATGAAGCTCGTGGCTAGAGTATGAATTAATTGTTCAATGGAAGGGTGAATGAATGAATGAATGAATGAATGAATGAATGAATTGAATGAATGAATGATGCGACGCAGTATCAGTAGATATATGAATTAATGAATGAGTTTGAGAATATATATATATATATATACACACACGATTGGATCATTATCTCACACAATAGAATAGAATATGTTATTGTCGTAATATTCATAACAATGTGAACATGACAATGAACAAACAGGAAATCAAATCATATGATAACAATTAACATACAATATGGATTACATACAAGTAAAACAGAAAATTTTAATGTATCATTATAAATGATACCTAAGTATTGAGGGTCTGCGCAAGACATTCCCAAATTGACTTGATGTACATATGGGTATCCACTGGTCTTTTGTTTGTGTGCCAGGGTTGTGTGGTGTTTAGTGGCGATGAGTCATTTATTTAGAAAAAAATTCATGACTGGCTACCCATTTTAGATCACCCCAAAAATATATAGGTATACGATAATATACGCTATATTGACAGTTGTTCATATTACGATATTGTATTTCTTATACCCCTCTGGATACCTTTGGGTTTTATCCCAGTGGACACAGGTCGTGTTTTTATTGCGGGTAATTTGGGAGACTTTGTACTGAAGTACCTTTATTGACTTTCTATTTACACATGTTACGTATGTTGTTCTTATTTCTTAAAAATCGCTTGATAGGATTTGACACATTAGGTCAATCGATTGACAATGTGCTATTGTCCAGGACACGCTAACCTCCAAAAGAAGGGAGGCTTTGATTTACGATTAGTCAGACTGAAGGAACTACATAACAGTTCAAAAGCTGTGTTCCTCGGCTCGGGATGAAAATACGTAACACATTTTGGTGCTTTATTTGTGGGACAGTTAGTTTATAATAGTCTATTTTAAAAGTTATGTAACACACTTTCAACAAGCTCATGGTAATAATGTCAATTGCAGATACAGGATTTGAGATAGGGGTTGGTGTGGGGTGGCTTAGTGGGGTGGGGGGGGGGGAGGGGGAGGTGGGGATGAGCAAAGAAACAAACACAAATAATGTTTTTAACATATGAATTTTCATAGCATTATTTCAGATTTTAGGGAGTGCGCCCATGTACCTACCGCCTGAATCTGCCCTGAATTGCATTCACTTTATCGAGCTGATTTACCAGTTTAGACAATGCCTCCCCTTCTGAATACGCAGTTTATGATTTGCTGTATATATATCCCCCACACCCACCCACCCCTCCACATACAGACAACTAACATAAAATACTTTTATGGTATGCATTTTCATTTTTTCCCAGGTTTATGGAGGGTGTTTGTGTGGATGGGAAGAGGGGTGGGATGGGCAGTGGGGGTGATGTTGGAGGAGGAGCAGAGTGGGAGTGTGCACAACTTAAAAAAACCATTGACAAGCAAAATCAAAATGCATTTTACACATGATATGAATTTTCATATCTTTACAGATTTTCCCCCACCATCTCAGTCTGCCCCTGACATCTTGTCATGAAATATATTAATAATGATCAAAAGTGACATGTGGAGTAAGACTCACTGTAAGAATAACACGGCATGAATCATTTTCTTTAGTCATTTTCTAGCGAAAAAAAACTAGATCTCCTTGTGCTCATTTTGTAGCTTTTCTTACCTCTATAATATTACGCAAAAATTGTTACAAATTGTCATAATTAAAGTTACTGAATGGTTCTTTGTGCGAGGAATGACTCATAGCGGTTCTTATTACCCCCAGATGTTAGTCGGCAATATTCTGCATTAAATCCCCATGTAACCATTTTACAGTCGAGTTAATTATTAAAGAAAACATTTATTTTCATGGCTTTCAAGTGGTTTTGTTTGAAAAAAACCCTGAAGTTTGAGTGTTTTCTTAGTTCTTACCCGGGTTTATGAGTTGAAGCGGGACCTTAAAGGGACACACCACAATCAGACTTAAAGTGACACATGGCATTCATTTTATCTTTCATATTTAAACAGACTGGCAGCGTCACTCAGTCATGTTTTAACCTTTTGTACATAATTTGAATATTTAATATATAAATATATATACATACATGCGTCTGCTATTGGGCGAGGCGCTGTGTCGATGTTGGTGTTCAGGGCTGCGGGTTCGAATCTGTTGGTAAGTGGTTGGTACACAATTTTCTCGACATATATAGATATATATATATATATACGGTTATTTCTAAAAAAAAAAGTTTAAGTGAGTATAGCGAGTATAATGTAGCATTAATTGTGTAAAACCCATGGTAAAGTAACAAAGAACTAAATTTAAATTCCCTTTTTTTTCATGCTGATGCAGGGCTTTCCCTTTGTTTTTTAGTCAGGAAAAGTTACAGGCGGGTGATTTATGGTTTCCATTTTTGTTTGTGAAATTAGGGACTGCTAAAAAATTAACCGATCAGCTAACCCACTTCTCGATATTAAAGAAAGCCCTGAGGTCGTACATAATCATGGTACCAATAAATATTTCAACATTACAACAAGTCCCTTTAAAAAAGCCAAACTTCACTGAAAGTGCTTTTAATTAGTTTGGAATTTTCTTATTTAGCTTTTTCTTATTTAGCTATTTCAAATGAATCCTGAAATGTACAGTTTTTACAACTTGAGCCATGTAATTTTGAAATAATTAAAATGAGGTTTTATTAATACTGTTGCATTCAGACCAATTAGGTTGGATGTTTAATAGACTCCACTGGGGATTTGAGATGAGTTTTGTTAATTGAAAACGTAAAGAAATTGAAAATCAGTGTTTTTCATGATGATGCATATTTGAGATAAAAATTAGCAAAGGTTTAAATATTCCCAGTGAATGCAGCGGAGCTTGGTCTGCGTTGATATCTACACATGGCAATAAACAGTTACTTTTCAGTGTTTATTTAAGAGTAATTTGGGGCCAAAATTAGGTCCCATTCCCCTCCAAAAAAAGTATGTTTCTCCCACCTTTTTTTGAGAAAAATTCCCCTCAAAAAAAAAGTTTTTTTTTTTTCCTTTTTTTTTTTTCCTTTTCAATGTTGTTTCAATGATGTCCATCGAAAATGTTCTTGATGTGAATTTAATATTAAATGAAAGATTGAGAATTAATACATATAAAAAAAATACTTTCTTCTTTATTTTAACATTGTCAAAATCCCCCCTTTTCCAATTCACGTGAAATTTTTCACCCTCCAAAGGGCCTGACCCCTTCCCCAAAAAGAGAAAAAAAAACACTGAGCTTATAGTGGTATTACTTAATAAACTTCAATTCCATTGATTTAATTATATGCAAGCAGGTTTCAAGTCAAAATGATACTGGATTAATAAATTGAGGTGCTAATTTTTTACGTGCTTGATAAATATTTCAAGATTGCCATGTGTCCCTTTAAAGTCTGAAACGTTCATCGGTTGTTACCATCCCACCTATTGTCACCAATGATCGATAGATTTTAAACCGATTGACCATAACTACCTACAGCACGCATTAAAAAATAATAATTAAAATGTGTCCTTTCCAAACTAATAACGAATATATTGAAAATAAATCGTAAATTTTTATAAGTTTGTAACTTGACACACTTGCAAAGTAAACTGACCAGAAACATTTGACATTCCTTTCGGTCTAGATGTTATCTCTTCTTGACTGTAGTTAATGGTATCTCAAGTGTTTTACGTTTAATATTCCTCGCATAAATCAACCGATACAGGACCCAACCTTATTCAGCAAAAATATAGGTCTACTTTGAGGTTTGGAATTTCAGTTTCTTATATATATATTGTTAAACTAGTAACTGAATATAATTATAATGATACATTTATTTTTACGTACAATGTACATCTGGTGGCCATTAACTTACACGTTATGGTATTGACAAAAAGGCGTGAAGGGTGGAGAGACATCAGACATATTCATCCTGCGATCGGAACATTCTGTATTTCCCCTATTAAGAACGCCTGTCCTAATAGAAGCATCTACCACACCTTTTTTAAATAAAATTTAAATAAAATAAAAAAAATCTTCAAAATTCAATTCAGTTTCAATCTCTATCCGAAAACCGAAATAAGTATTCAATCTTTTGTGTAACCCTAAAAATTTATATATTTTTTATAAGTTTGCCCCCTTGGCATTTTGCATAGCACCCAGGTGCTACTTTGAGGGGAAATATGGTAAACTCTAAATCGGAACATGAACGCAAACCTATAAATAATCATATTGTATTGGATAAACATATTTATCACATACCTGTAACTAACAGTCTGCGAATGCTCAATAACACAATTCAATATTTTTCGATTATCAACTAGTAATACAAATAAATTGCAATGACAAGGTCTTATTAGTCTATTCTAATTCCAGCCATAATTTGGGGGCACGCTTTCTGACATTGTGTGACATTTTATGTTAATAATGTTATGAATAGAATCACACATTCCTCGCATCATTTATTTTCTGCCAACTCTCTGCCAACTGTTTAATGAATTCAATAATAAATGAGCACTCATGCAAAAATCACTATTTAAACAACTACTTGATTCAAAAGTAATATTTACCAAACTGTTACAGAAATATACGCCTCCTGCTGCTGTGGTTTTACATATATGTACATTTGAACCTTGTCCAAAATACCCACAATGCCTCAAGTTTGATGCCTCATCATGGCAGCCTTGAAATTAAAATGTATCGCCTCCATTTATAATCTAGTATCATTTTGACTTTTAACCTGTTGGCACATGATTTTAAAATACAAATAAATAGCACTTGGAGTTTCATTTTTTCCTCGTTATTTTGCCTTATAGATTTAAATATAAAACTGGGATAATACAATCAACAATAATTATTAGTAAAATGCAAAATCTTTTGCTTTTTTAAAACAATTATTGTGTCACCTGCATAACACGACAGACACGTGTAGTCACTTGGATATCACTTTGTCCATCGTCTTTTATCGTTCATCCATCACACTTTAAGCTGCAGCCTGACCATGGCCATAACTCGAAAAATATCGAGTATTAATAGTATGATCATGAAGCTTAATAAACATCTTCATTTCCCCCCAAGGGATGTTGTTACACATGTTCACTAACTCTGACTTTATTTCTGTCAGAGTTATGCCCCTTTTCATAAAAAAAGCACATGGCAGGTGACATTACCCTTCTAGTTAGTTAATAATATATATGCAAATATGCGAAGTTTTATACAAAAACTAAGTGGATACCACGAGTTTTGGTTAGTAATAATAATGTATACCGGTATGCAAATATGCAAAGTTTTATAGAAAAACTAAGTGGATACCGCAAGTTTTAGTTAGTAATAAAAATATATATGCAAATATGCAACGTTTTATAGAAAAACTAAGTGGATACCACAAGTTCAAAAATAAAAATCAAGATGGCCGTATGTCCCTTTAAGGTTGATACACAAATTCATAATCATTATATCCCCAGATTATGATATCATTTCCTGCTGACATAAATTCAGGGAACAATCTTTATGATGTAACCCAGGTAGATATAATTATGATTAAGGCTTTAAATCCAGGGATGTTACAAGAAGTGGTAAATGAGTTGATCAAACAGAATCAGCCTTGTGAAGATAGTTGCCAAGCGGAGAGAAAATAGGTAATTAGCTCTCCTGGAGGGGATTACAGGTAAATAATCCTGGTAAACCATGTAAGATGCAAGACTTTGGGAGAATTTCATTTTTGGCATCGGATGACTGTGGTTATTGTTTCTATTCTTTTAGTCATTAATATAACGTCATAATGTTTATGTACTGCACGTGTGGCATGGTCAGTCGACCCCCTAGTTCTGCCTTTAGGTTGTTAGTACTTAATGTAAGATGGAAGACTGATATATTCTTGGCTTCGAATATCGTTAGTTTTGCTGTTATTTCATTGACCTTTTGTTACTGCCTTTGTTGTTTTCTCATATTCGTATTTAGTTTTAAAAGGGACTGGAGGCGAGATTTGGATGTTATTTTATGACCAATTAAGCCTTATTTTATTGGCTAAAAGTATTTGCAATTCTTTTAAACTGTGGTAGGGTAGGCCTAAAACCATGTATTGTTTAAGTTAGTATTTTTTTTTCTCGACTGATCAGAGTTCAGCAGAGCTTATGCCGTGGTGCTGCGTCCGTCTGTCTGTCCGTAAACTTTTATTATTAGCTACTACTCCTCTGGAACTACTTGATGGATATTCATGAAACTTTACAGAAATGATGCCCATGAAGTCTAGTTGATCCTAGCAAAAATTCATGTTGATGTGAAATCCAAGATGGCCGCCAAAGCTAAAAATAGATTTTTAAAATACAAGTTTGTAGCGACTACTTCTTGAAAACTATAAGTGATATTGATATGGAACTTTTTCTAAAATGATCAGCATGATATGATGTTGGTCCTTGTCAAAAATCTTTTTGATTCGACGTTAAACATTGATGCCAGTGGCCATCTTTGTTTACATAGAGTTGTATGGTAAAAACTTGTAGCGACTACTCCTCTGAAACTACTTGGCAGATTTTCATGAAACTTTACAGATATGTTGCTCTTGATGTCTAATTGATCCTAGCAAAATTTCAGATTGGCCAGAAATTCAATATGGCCGCCACAGCTAAAAATGGATTTTTAAAAAATAAGTTTGTAGCGACTACTTCTTGAAAACTATAAGTGATATTGATATGGGACTTTTTCTAAAATGATCAGCATGACATGACGTTGATCCTAGTCGAACATTATTTTGATTTGACATTAAACATGGCTGCCAGTGGCCATTTTTGTTTACATAGAGTTATATAGTAAAAACTTGTAGCGACTACTCCTCTGAAACTACTTGACAGATGTTCATGAAACTTCACAGGAATGTTGCTCTTGATGTCTAGTTGATCATAGAAAAAGTTCAGACTGGCCGGAAATTCAAGATGGCCGCCACGGCTAAAAATAGATTTAAAATAAATAAATTTGTAGTGACTACTTCTTGAAAACTGTAAGTGATATTGATATGGGACGTTTTCTAAAATGATCAGCATGACATGGTGTTGATCCTTGTCGAAATTAATTTGGATGCGACTTTAAACATGGCTGCTAGCGGCCATCTTTTTTTACATAGATTTATATAGTAAAAACTTGTAGCGACTACTCCTCTGAAACTACTGGACTATGAAAATACTTGACGAATTTATATGAAACTTCTCAGGAATGTTGCTCTTGATGTCGTAAGTAATCCCAGAATTTTTTAGGTTGGCCGGAAATTCAAGATGGCCACCACGGCTAAAAATAGATTTTCAAAAAACAAGTCTGTAGCGACTACTTCTTGAGATTTAAAATAAATAAATTTGTAGCGACTTCTTCTTGAAAACTATAAGTGATATTGATATGGGACTTTTTCTAAAATGATCAGCTTGATGTTGGTCCTTGTCTAAAATCATTTTAATTTGATGTTAAACATGGCTGTCAGCGGCCATCTTTGTTTACAAAGCGTTATCTAGTAAAAACTTGTAGCGACTACTCCTCTGTAACTACTAGACGGATTTTCATGAAACTTCACAGGAATGTTGCTCTTGATGTCTAATTGATTCTAGCAAAATTTCAGGTCGGCCGGAAATTCAAGATGGCCGCCACGGCTAAAAGATTTTTTTCAAAAAACAAGTTTGTAGCGACTACTTCATGAAATCAAAATCAATCAGTAGAGCTTGAAGGTCATTGACCTCTCGTTTTTCTTCACAATTTGATGCAATAAGGAATATTATCACCTTGAGTATCAAGCATCTTGAATTAATTAAAATTACACTCAGTGACTGTAAAGGGGTACTTTTCAAAATGCTTCTGTACAACAAAAACCTGCAGAATCGTCAAGTTTTCCAGACTAAACATAATAAATACACTGGCTCAAACACAAGGCCTAATTTAATGCACCTGCA
Source organism: Cyrtodaria siliqua (assembly GCA_037043455.1). NCBI lineage: Eukaryota > Metazoa > Mollusca > Bivalvia > Adapedonta > Hiatellidae > Cyrtodaria > Cyrtodaria siliqua. The sequence goes on along the minus strand of JAWPHD010000305.1, from coordinate 502,554 downwards.
TCTTTGATATATATGCAATTAAAACCTGCCTATATAACCATTGCGTTATTTATGTTGGGATAGAGCTATTCCCAATTATTCTAGAGCGTCTACACTGCCTTAATTTAGAGAGAATTTTGTCGTCCACAGTGCCTTCTGTTTGGGATTTTAAAAACTTAATTGTGTAATGTACCAGGCAGTTTGCAATTTTTCAATAAACTTAAGAAGAAATTCAAAAAATCTGTACCTGACCCGGTCATGTTTTGGTGTGAATTATTAAATTCATACCCTCCAGCTTGTCTTTGAAGATCTTCTGGATGATTAATTCGCTTTTTCTATAATGACTTCAAGTTGTCATCTTTGAGGTTGACAGTCACTTGTTGTGAATCCCAGCTATCTTGTCTGTTCACATGAGGTTTTAGAAAAGTTTGGTGTTTTTGATACAATTGCTTCTATTCATGATAAGTTGAGTGCTGAAGAATTGATGGTTTCAAATGAAGGTTTACCTCATTTCTCACAGTGGTTGGATGATGATGGTGCAGATTTTAATTTTAGATTTTGGTGCAGATTGTCATTGCCATGGATACAGACTTTTACTCAAATTTAATGGACAATTTAAAGCCTGGAATATACTGTTTAATTTGAAAATGTACTTGGTATTTTTTGAATTTCTAGGGATGGAATTGAAGTCCTTGTGCAAAATGAGTCTTAACTGAAAGAAATAGACCAAATCTTATGCCATTGTTTATTGCCATATGTTAACCTTTGGGACACAGAGACTTGTGTACTAACATAAAATACAATCTTGATTTGAACAAAAAACAGCTGACTGAAAATAATCGAAAAAAAAAAAGGTTGTGTTTTTAAATGTACTGAGTGTATATGTATGTATATCTGGCTTTTGGGGGTGGGTGATGTATTTCTAAACCTATCTAGATATAGGTATATTAAACTATACAAATGCGCCTTTAGAAGTGTTTTTGTGTCTTTAATGGCCATTACTGGTAGTGCTATATTCCCGTTTTCATGGGAGACCTTTTTACACGGGTTAAACTATAGTAAGCAATAGAATAGATTTTATAAAGAATCTTTATAGGCTCTGATATTTCTGTGCCAATCGGGTGTAAATCACTATACTTTCTCAGCCGCGAGTGGAAGGGGTCTAGGTAAAACATCTATTCATGGTATTGCACCTGGTTTTAAGTTATATTTAAAAAACAGTATGAGATACTGTAGTGGTCCTTTCGAATTACTCTCGAAGGTGGTGTAGTGGTAGTTTCCGCCTTGCATGCTCATGTATGGGATCAACCAACAGCTGGTCATACCAGACTTCTTAAAACTGGTACTACTATCTCCCTTTCTTTACGTTCAGTGTATAAAGGGTAGTTCTGAGAACTACATGTCGACCCGCTGTCAGTATATATAATGTGAATGGCTGGGGTATCTTGATATGAATGAACAATTGTTAAAAGCAACGTTAACGCTTATAGCCTGCTAAGGGCGACTGAAATAGCCTTTGCGTCTGTTAATTGTAAACCCAGATCAGCCTGCGTATAACTGGTAGGCTTTTACACGCAGGCTGATCAGGGTTTACAATGTCCAGCTGCTCATCAGTCATTTTCTCCAAAACATCCCTTTGAAATAAATGGTATGGTCTAAATTTAAAGAAAGGACAGTCCATTATGCATTCATAACGGGCTAAGAGTTAAACCCCATACACACTACCTTTTGAATATGGTAAATTAGTATTACAATATAAGATGGTCATTATTTATTTGCCCTATAGTTTATACAAGGGCTTGTCAAACTGTCATACCGACATGTTTTTGTGTTTTACCTAATTCTGCTACTAATCGTCCCTGTAATGATATAGTTAGGGCCTGTCATTCATCCATTGACCTCACTACAAGGCTCCGACCTCCCTAAGCCTTAGATCTTGTTAAGATTATTTTGTCATATGAACTACAGGCTGATCTTTGTTATATAGAATAGAGCCTCACCTGGGTATCAAAACCCGCAAAGCACACATCACAAAGCTAAAATTAGTGCTTAATTGAGGAAATATCTGCCTATTCAGTATTCTAATGCATTTTTGTTTGTTTACGGTATTTAAACTTTTAAAAATACAAGACTGGTGTGCGAAACTATTGCAAAATCCAAAGAAAGTTATAAATTATGTTCCTTAAAGCTGAACTGTAGTCCCTATTTTAAACTAACCAAAGTTAGACCCACATAGTCTTAACTTAGATTATACATTAAAGCTGTTCGAGATTACCGGTATATTTGGTCATCATCATCATCATCATTAATGCTGCAGTTCTACATGTGTAAAGTGTCTTGAGCCCATTGTACATAATATAATGTAAATGAAGGGTGGGCCTGGAAATTATGTTCATGTCTGAAAAAATGTGGAGTCTGCATGTCATATATTTATTTATAAAGCCAAGTATGTATACCGTATTTCCTCTAATAGTAGCGCCCGGGCGCGATGCAAAGTGCGAAGGGGGCGCTACTATTATGGTTCAAATTTTCAACATATTTCACCTGCTTTAGCGACTGTTTCCTTATAAAAATTACTGTACGGCGATATTTTACTTTGACACCGGTATTAACTAAACCTAAACCCGGAAATATACTGAGTATATCACTGTCATCACTCTGCATCTGTATGATACACATTTCCATCGAACTTGACGATTACAACATGGTTGCGATTACAACATGGTTGCGTATGAATTAAATAATAATGAAATATAAACTAAATAGTAAATTGAAAGAAAGGAGATAAATAAAAGCGGTAATTTGTATTGGTGATGATAGGGCTTTAAGGTTTACCGGTGTCTAAGTAAAAAAACTCCCGTAATCAAATCCATTAGCGGTAAAGACGAAACAATTGTGTTTTTTTAGGAACTTTTGGATTTTTGAAGAAGGTAAGGTTTCTTAAAACAGGTGGGGCGCTTCTATTAGGGAAGGCGCTACTAGTAGAGGAAATACGGTATTTTTCTGACCAAATATGGTTCGAAGTGCCTAATCTAACATAATCGACCAAAATAAAAAGGTTACAGATATATGAAATCGTTTTCTGAAGTCCAGACATGAATAGATGTGTTTACTTTAAAATTTGATAAAAAAACCAACTTATTATTGTATCCGATTATTCCTATCGGGATTAAGTGCTTTTAGAGTAAATACATGTAGCTATTTAAAGCTCGTCCAATATGAGTGATTTATTAAGTGCCGTCAATGACGGTTTATAAGTGCGGTTAATTGATATTGCTTGATAATGTAGCTAAATATGTCGCAATGAATGTAGTGGGATTAAATTGAGGACATATCAGACGCTTTTTGGTTTACCGCAAGATCTACTTGACCCAAGACATTGTTACCTATAATAAATAAAATTCAGTTGGATAATTTATTACAGTGTTTGTAGATTTGACTTTTACTTTGTTTTAAATGGCAATAAATTCAAAAATGACTTTATGGAATTTACATTTCAGATCGTATTGACAGATTGCTGGCTTTGAAACGCCTATATTATACCTATATTTTAGGACACAGGGCATGGTGATTTTTTTGATTTTTTTTAACTCTCACTGTTCTGTTAGTTTTTCTACATAACTTAAATATTTAAATCCTACTGGTAAGGCTTAAAAGAAAAAAGTGTTTGTTTCCGCTAACCCGACCGACCCAATTATTTAGTAGCAGACCCCAACTTTTTTTATTGAATGCCGTTAGCGGAAACAAACCTTTTTCTTTCTTTTTTTGGCCTAATTAATAAATGTTTGAATAGCTTGAAGCAAATTGGTTTTACATGTTACTATTAGTTGATTATAGAATTGCACCAATAATATATTTAAACCAATTTAAGAAATTGAATTTTTCATTTTGCACTTCTTTTAATTAAATATGCCCCGTATGGTTCCGTGTGCCCCGTTTGGTTCCGAGGCAAAGAATAGGGCCACTGCAGATCCCGTTGGAGGGGTAGGCAAAGGGGTAGAACCACCCCAACTAAATTCATGTTCATTTTATCATTTTTTGTTCATGCTTATTAAAGGTCTTCATCATGTCCCCTGCATTGTTTCAGGTGCCATCTCGCTCAAATCACTAGAGCAGTGGCAGAAAAACAATAAACGTGGCTCCTGCGTAAATGGAGTGTCTACAATAGAATTTGCAGCAACTCTGCAGTTCTGCAGGTGAGAAGGTTCTAGGCCCATGCCCCATATTTTATCTCGATGTACATGGAGGATGAGCCTGGCATTTTCATTCCTGTTAGGCGCCATAATTATAACCTTTCATGTGTTGATGCACCTTAAAACCCCAATTCAATTTTAATTAAATATATTATGTAAGCAGGGTTAAAGTCAAAAGCAATGCGTCAAGATTGGGGCGTGTCCCTTTCAGCAAAAAAGACAACAGGCGATAGGGGTGTGGCCAGTCTGTGTTGAAGTGTTTGTGGTATAACGTTGGATGATAGATCACCTGTATCCTGTACAGCAGCTATCAAGGTGGCTTGTCTACCCCAGGGTCATGTTTCACAATCGTGGTCATTAGATGGTCGTTAGTCACAGCACCTTCTCTACATTCTCACAACAGGTAGTTACAGGTAGGGGGCAGTAAGTTACTACAACTAGACTGACCTGTCCACTTGAATGTAATATTATAAAAGATACTAGTAAGTTTTCTACATCCTCATGGCAGGGAGTCACAGGTAGCAGGCTGTAAGTTACTACAAATAGACTGACCTGTCCACTTGAATGTAATATTAAAGATAAGTTCAGAGATTGGTCCCAAGATTGCTTTGTGTATGGTTGTCCATTGTTGTCTGCTGGTCGCACATCACCATTATTCATTTCATTGGGCCTGAGTAGGAAGCTGTGGCAAGGCACTAGATTAACTAAGATTTAAGTACCATAAAATTGGTGTTGGGAATCAGTTGAAAATTTGTGATCGATCATCAAATTTTTTTACCAGCCGATGATCGATCATTAATCTATTAAACACGGCTTCCATATAAGACACCAGTGTAAGCCTTTTTCAGACTATAATGAAGAAAAGAAACACATTTCAAGTATGTTCTGGTCATTAAGCAATTGAATGAAACTGACCAAACATTTTAACTATAATACTGTTTAAAGATGCTCTACCTATATCTTTTTGTCCACCAATTGATATAAACTTTACTTAATTGTAAAGAGGACTATGAAAAAGGTAAACGGCAATAATTTCACCCCATGTAATATGCGTTTTGCTAGGGAAAAACAGGATAGAAAAGATCGGATTTTTGAAATTGTATTCGTAATTGTTTTAGACAAGCCGATTACGGAGATTACCGATCTTATTCGTTTACAATTGGAACTGCCTCGCCGGATTTGCGACGAGTTCCGATCGATTCATTTACTATCGGAACTGCCCCGAGTAGTTTGTTTGCGTTCAAGTGAATGGCATTGCTCATGTCCGATAAAATCGTAAAAACTCGTAGTTCTCCGGCAGGAATAAACGGCTGGGCAGCATTTTATTCAAGATATTGTTTTTATCATAATTAATAATTTACAGAACTGGAATACGAACCTTGTTACTTCTTAGAATACTCATAAAATAGCTTTGCATATATATAAATGCAGTAATATTGAGTATTTAATATTTTACATTAAAAATCGCGTAGATATAGGTAGTGCCTCTTTAATACAAGAGAATGAAATAGGTTATAATTCAGCAACAACCGAGTAAACTCTATCATAAAACATTTTAATCGATTAATCTGAAAAAAAGGCTTAATTGACCGATGCTCAATCGCAACAACATTACATAAAATTACCCCACTTATGTCTCACATAGAACCCTTGACAAACCCTTGACGCCTTATTTATCTTAAGTCCTTAGCATCGTCCATCGGAGGGAACGTAAAACGGGCGGTCCCGTGTAGCGGTTTATCCTCCGAGCACATTAAAGAACCATAGGAATCTATTAATTCCGTCATTAACACTGTTGGTAGCAAAGTTAAAGTAGCTATCCCGCCAACAACAGCCAAATTATGTAACGTAATGTACACCATTTTTAAACCTACCGCCGTCGAGGTATGTATGTAACTTACATAATTTGAGAAGCCAAACTCTGTAGACACAATACAAACAGTTTAATCAGCCATGCCAAACCCCAAAACTGCAGCGTCGAATTAAGAGTTACCAACTTTTAATCGGTACATATCCATTATTATATGATCTGAACACCTGGATAGAGGATTTTAATAAATTGTTTTGTAGTGTAATTATTCGGTTATTTGGTGGGTTAGCTAGTGCTTTTAAAATTAATTCTCTGCCTTCTCACCAACACAGCCTGTGTTTGAATTCCCATCTCAGTATTGTAAATGAGAGGGTACGGTGGTCATCAACTCACATGGGAATTCCGAATGGTTCCTTCAGATCCTCTTACTGTATTATACGTTAAAACCACGCTATAACAATGTCAACCATGTATAACAATGTCATCCGTGCAACCAATAGTGATTTTTAAAGATTGTTTCGTAATCGATAAAAATATATACTTTATAAATTCCTTGCCACAACAGCTAGAAGCTGGAGTTTGTTAATTACATATGTATGGATTTATTTTAATATTTTAATTCTATCAATTGTTTTCTCATCTCTTGTTTTGGTTGCCCATTTTGACTGCATGTAACTACGAGAAATCTTGGCTTATAGTTGTTGAGTCAAACTTACTTGAAAACAGTGTATGCTAGTGAAAGGACCATGTTTCGTGTAATTTCTAAAAAAGCTCTTATTGATAACTCATCCAAATACAGATCAATTAAGAAACGCCATTTAATTGGCCCGTTCAGAAATTAATTATTTTGTAACCAAGTTAATTATTACCGAATAATCTACCCGAAGATTCAGTTAAAAAATGTAATCTTAAAATGACAGAAAGATCTAATTTACATGAAAAACGTTAGTTTGGGTTAGTTGGCGGCTATTTTAGGGCAGACTACAAAAGCTGTCATATGTACAGTATGTAAATGACAAACTAATCATTTTTATATAGTTTATACTAAATTGATGTGAATTTCTTGGAGCAGATTGGTTATTTTTTCGCTCCTCTCACATTACACTACTTATTAGTTCATTACGTGGTCCGAGTATTAACTTTCATACCCCATCTGTAACCCCTTCTCCAAGAAGCGAAAATGGGGTTGGCTGGGATATGTAATAAAACGCTTAAAAAGTTTGCATATTGTAAAATTAAAAACTTCATACCTGTAAAACTTGCATTTATCAACGGTTTTTGAGAAAACGGACGATGACATTGACATTCTTTTATAATAAGCTTTCATTTAAAATCACTTTATTTTTCAATTTGGAGGACCCTTTAAAGGCTAATTTCAAACAGGTTACCGCATTTCTTCAGTAAACAATGCCGGACGAGGAGACAAACAGTGTTCCTGTCCTGGTCCTTACGTGGAGACAAACCGGTTCATTCTTAAGAGCAAGGCTACTGATCTAAAATGTTATATCTGTAACCCGTTTTTCGGCTTTTTCAAGGGAAGGAACTCTACATAAGGTGGCGCTTAAGTATTTCCTTAATATCATTTTTGTGAATGCCTCTCATTGCAAAAACCTGACTTAAAGGACATGACCTGGAACAATAACAATTAAAGTAAACAATTTTAAGATCAGGCCAATGAGGCCAGGCTAGTAAGGCCGAGCCATGTTTCGGTTAAAAGCACTGAAAGACTAACTATGAATTGTAAAATGATGCGTGCAATGTAATATTAAGCCAACATGATCCAATTAATGTATTAAAATAAATTTGAAAATAAAACATTGTCTTCTTACCTGGCTAGCTTCTCCAATTATTTTTTATAATGCCCCCGTCCATCCGTCTGTTTGTCCGTTCGTCTGTTCGTCCTTCTGTCTGAAATAATTCCATCCGAAACATTATCATGCCTCAGCTATATAACCTTTGAACGAACTGAAGGGATTTCCATGAAACTTCACTCATATTTAACCACCTTTAAGGTCAAGGTCACATTTGATGGTCAAAGTCGAATGAGTCAAAATTTCTGTTCGAAACAAAACTTTCGGGGACATTTGTCGCTTATTGGTGACATTTATTGTTTGAACAGTGTATCCCGAAATACCTGAATATAATTTTACATTTTCCAAACACATAAATTATAAATTTAAATTTCATTTAATCAAACCAGGCACAATATATCAGACTTCAAGATCTTGTAGACATTTTTTGCTTATTATTAACTCGGCTTTGAATTTCAGATTTGTTTTGTGTTAAATCATTTTGTTGGTTGTATATATATTACTTTATTATGTCATATGCAAATTGCCATAATAAGTTATTTAGTGAACTAGTTGCTTCAGTTATTCATTTATTGAATTGCAGTGTGGGTATAGGACTCCTAAATATATGCATGTCTGGCGGGATTATATTGCAACATTATCCTATAGCATCTTAAGATTATAAAGCAAAGAAGATACCCGTCATCGCGAATGAAATGATTGATGTTTTTAATAAATTCAGCCATTATGCTTTAGCATAAAATGACATGCAAATCAAAGTGTAATCATTGAATATATGATAACATATTTCACTATTTACTGGATTTCAGTTTAGAAATTTAGAGGCAAGGAATTTGCAAATTATCTACTAAATACTGGTAAAGATGTGCTTTTGAAAGTAAAGCTGTGAAGGACAATGATTTATGGTTGAGATGGATAGATAAAGGTTTGACTAAATTAGCAGTTACTTTTCAGATGTCTGATAGTCTACAGATGTCAGATCCACATGGGTCTGCTCTGCATAACAAGCATTTACCATGTCAACAGTTACTTATAATACTTTTCTTCCTGTCTGGTGGTTGCCGGAGTAGAATACAACCACTGCAAATCCCGCTAGAAGCAGTGGGGTAGGACCCCCCTTCATGTTCATTTTGTCATTTTTTATCATGCTCATAATCATTCATGGTCTTTATCATGACACTGCGTATGCAAACGTGGAAACATGGCTCCATCGTCTACTATAGAATTTGCTGCAGTTCCGCAGGTTAGAGCCTTGGATGTTCATTCCTGTTTGGAACCATATAACCTTTCATGTGTTGGTGCGCTGTAAAACCCAATTAAATTCGGCTATTATAATACTGTTCTATAACATCAGAGTTTTTTTTGGCATCATCTGAACATTTCACTCAATACCCTTATGCTATTTATGACAGCTTGGTTTTAGGACCATGCACAGTTCTGTACCTTGTTATTGCTGTTAAAAACTGAATTGGCCTGTCACCAGGTATGCTATGGCCTCTCCCTTACATTTTTTGGGGTATCGTTATATATGTTTTGATTGTTATATCATATGTTTGTCGGGCCTTAATATTGTACATACGTTGCACGGAATTGGCTTGGCCATTATGTGCCCATATATGCGGCTATGAGATAATTGACATGTCGCCGGTACTTATATATCTCCGCCCTATTGTTGATGTCGGAGTATATAACATAGTTGCACGTGCTTTATACACATGCTGTTGTTTGTCAGAGGTATCATTCTGGTTTGATTGGTTGAAATGGATAAATGATTGACAACTGGCGACATGTTAATTGGACAGCGTGATATATGATTTCGTTGAATGTGTTAAATAGGTGACTGACTTATTGAATACTGGTAAGCCATTTTAGAATAAATAATTTACCAACTGAAGTATATCATGTTGGAATATTTGACTGATACATTAGCAATAGCCATCAAAAAGCCATGGGGTGTGTTGGGGTTGTTCCCAGGGGAGGCTTTATACCACTGTGTGGGGGATCGACTTTGCCTCCCGTTTATGGTGTGTCCGAATGCTTTATTTATATGGTTTGTGGCATGTCTGAAGGCTTTATAGATGTCTGTGGCAAGATTTTGCTGTTTGCAGTATGTCTGAATGCTTTATGGTTAGCTGTCTGTGGCAGGACTGTTTTCCAGTTTGCTGCATATATATCTAAAGGATCATATAACAGTTTCAATGGCCTTCCTTTATAAGCTTGGTATGCCTTAAAGAGGCACTACCTATATCTACGCGATTTTAATGTAAAATATTAAATACTCAATATTATTGCATTAATATGTATACAAAGCTATTTTATGAGTATTCTAAAAAGAAACATGGTTCGTATTCCAGTTCTGTAAATTATTAATTATGATCAAAACAATATCTTGAATAAAATGCTGCCCAGCCGTTTATTCCTGCCGCAGAACTACGAGTTTTTACGATTTTCTCGGACATGCGCAATGCGATTACAAGCTATTCGGCGCAGTTCCGATAGCAAACGAATCGATCGGAACTCTTCGCTTATCAGACGAGGTAGTTCCGATTAGTTCCGATTGTAAACGAATAAGATCGGAAAATCTCCGCAATCGGCTTGTCTAAAACAATTACGAATACAATTTCAAAAATACGATCTTTTCAATCCTGTTATCCCCAGCAAAACGCATATTGCTTTGGGTAAAATTATTGCCATTTACCTTTTTCATAGTTCTCTTTATAATTAAGTAAAGTTTATATCAATTGGTGGACAAAAAGATATAGGTGGAGCCTCTTTAATTATTTCATTACAGCAACATCTGTTAGGACAGAATGAATTGATTTCCATTGATTCATATTTCTTGACTAAGCTAGGTGGGAGAATCTTAAAAGTGTGAATGTTTCTTTTTTCAATGATTGATTGCAGGTCATTGACCATTTAAGTGAAATCAGATATTCAGACCAGTATTCATTTCGAATAAATTTAAAGACAGATGTTAGAAGTTAGAATTAAACTCAACAAAACACTTTAAATTACTGCTGCTCAGTAATGCTTCGATCATTCATGATTAATGTGTGCTTGGTTGTCTATTTTTAATGTGTGCTTGGTTGTCTATTTTTAATGTGTGCTTGGTTGTCTATTTGGTGAATAATGTTTTTTAGTAGAAGTTAAATATTAAATAATGGCCCATTTTGAATTTTCCAAAAAAACAACAACAGGTACTGCTGGATTATCCAATTCTCAAATAACAAGTGAAAGAACTATAAACCTCATGAATATACGTTGCGTTGGTATACTGTCAAACCGCAACTGAAATGAGTATCAGACCATCTTGAAGTTGTCACTGCTGTGTGAATAAACGCAGTATGTGCACCTTTTATTATGTAAATCGTCGCTGTTTGTGGTGGGATAGGACCGTCAAAATTGCTTTTAAATCAGTACGTTGAAAATTGCAAACTTGCTTATTTTGTTGTACTTTTATAGGTATATTGCGCGATTGGCTTGATTACTCGGCGGAAAGTTTGATGAATGAAAGTCGGATAAATGAATCAGTTGACAGGGTGCATACTATGCTTAATGCCTTGTGGTGATGGGGTGATGGGGTGAAATGATATTTTTTCTTATTTCAGTGTGTTGATATACACAGGTATTCTTTCAATATACCCGACTGTGTCATACTTCCTTTGATTAAATTGCCTTAAATGGGATGTAGAGGTTTATGGGAGTTCTAAAGGGGATATATAGAGGTGGGTGGGGTGGGGGGCTAGTGGGACTGTGAGCCTAGCCTGGAAGGGCGAGGTGCAAGAGAATTGGGTGTGATTGGTTTGAGATGAGGTCACATTGTACCTATACAAGTATCACCTGTTAAAGGACACAGGGCAATCTTGACATATATGTGCTGGGAGTTAATAGCTATATTTATTCAGTGACTAAAAATTAAAGCTTCATGTAAATTTTAATTTTCGTGGGAAATGAACAAATTGGGATGTGTATTTTTTCCTCCAAATTTTGCAAATACTGAAATTGTGTAGAAAAATCAGCACTACTCTGTCTTTGTTTTTTTAGAATGAAAATTGCCACGGACAAGGCAAAGGGAAAGTGTCTTGCTGGAGAACACACAGATAAACTCGGTGGCACCGGTGAGGGTCAGGATTTCAAATCCACTATGCTAATTTACTGCACCGGCCAACGCCAGCCACAGTCTAGACGTTTTAACCCTTAACCCCCTACATATTTATAATGGACTGTTCTTTCTTTGAATTAAGACCATTCCATTTATGTGACAAAGGGGTGTTTTGGGGAAAATGATTGATCAGCAGTTGGAAATTGTAAACCCTGATTAGCCTGCGAGTTACTGTGTGGGTTGTTCATATGAACATTTCTTGAAAGTCCTGGACAGAAACATAAATTTAAAACCGCTACTAAGTTGTATGTAAAAATAAGTATTATTTGCATGACGTATAAGTAGATACTACCGTACTTTTACCTATGAGTGACTGCATGGGGAAATGAGGCAAATCTGAATTGTATAGCTGCACAACTGTTGCCAGATAATTGATAAATACATTTACCTGTGGATTGATTTACCTGTTCAAAATTTCCTATCAAATAAAATCTCACAGATATTGCAATGTGTGAATGGTTGAATATTGATTTCGATTTAAATAAACATAAACATGTCCATGAAACAAAGTATGGCCGGAGAACTTTAAGGGTTAATATTATTTGTCCAGTTTATGGTGTGCCGTAAAACCCAATTCAACTATTATTTATATGATTCTGTCTGATGAAATTCAGCTTAATCTCTACATAGACCAATAGCAAATTCGTGTTCAATTTGTAAACGACATTGCCTTGTAAGCCTTCTCGTCTCCCACTGCTGTGGGTTCGAATCCCACTGGGAGCTCAACTTGCAAGTGAAAATATGTCGATTCTTATGAATGGCGGGAGGTATACAGTACTGGATCTTCCCAGAAATATGTGGGTGGTCTGCCTCCACCACAATAAAATCGACCGTCATACATTGCCTAAAATGTGCTGGAAAATGATGTTAAACATCAAACAAACTGTACATAGACAGGATCGAAGTATACCAGTATATAACAATGGAGTCCATCATCATTGAAATTTGATAGTGAAAAGGAAGAAACTTTGAGGTGATTAATTAACATATTAGTGGGTAATCTGTACATTGATTTAACACATTGTTTGTAATCTGCTGATATCAGGGAAATAATCCTCGATTAATCGGCCATATCTAATGGACAGATAAGGGAGATAGAAGTCTAAGAGATAATCTTTTGCTTTACAAGACAACACAGGTTGTAACACCTTTAATATTAAGGATCCATGCACTTGTAGTGGGTCTTCCAAGACCCTTGATTCTGTAAGGTCTTTGAAGGAAACCTTTGAAATGTAAAAGAAACTATTTTGTGTGTGACAGCACTATAAAGAAACCATTGAGTTCGCTGCTTCAAGTAGACATATCATCACATCACACAACAACACACAAAGTCCAGACATTGTGCCTATAATCGTCGGGTAGGACGCCTGTCGTAGGTGGAGGGACTATAATCCTTAGAAATACACACACACACACACACGTGGCTTTGTTTCCTTTCTTGATTATCCTTGGTTTAAACAATATTTTTGAATATTCAATATTTTTGAATGAATGGTGTTTTACGGCACGTCGACACATAAATAGGTCATATTGTGCGCAAAAATTGATGAAAAATGAAGAAATTATTTTGAGCTTCCCCAGAGAGAGGGGAAGAATACAAAGGAAATAGGGAAACCTGCGCTACTTTTACCATGCTTGGATGATAGACACGATACGTGGGAACTCCTGGTTTACGTCCCCATCCGACAGATGAGGCTAAGGGAGTTCTTTTGCCTAACCCTTAACCCGCTAAGCATGATTATGATAGCCTTTGCTTCCATTGTAAACGCAGATCAGCCTCAGTAACTCGCAGGCTGATCAGGCTTGTAAGTGAGGAAGTGTCGATTCTTACGGATGGCGGGAGGTGTACAGTACTGGTACCCAGGAAAAGTGGGTGGTCTGCCTCCACCACAAAAAATCGACCGTCATATATAACCTTACATGTGTTGAAACTGACGCTAAACACCATACAAACAAACAATGATTTACAATGTCCGCCAGTCATTTCCCCAAAACACGCCTTTGTCACATAAATGGAATGGCCCTAATTTAAAGAAAGAATAGTCCATTATATATATGCAGCGGGTTAAGGACACTCGAAAGTAACCCAGTGGTACATTGAGCTCCAACCCTGTGATATCCAGATTCAGAGATTAACGTACACATGCTATTCAACGTGCGAGAAAGAAGTGTACAGAAAACATGAAAAAACAAATGAAAAAATCGAAGACCTGGGCCCCGTTTTGAACGTAAATCGTAAAAAAAATAATACAAAAAATAATGTAAATTTTTTTTTTTAAAAAAAAACAACAAACATATATATATATAAAAAAAGGAAGTCATAAAATCTGGTAAAGTTTGGCAAAGACCAGATGCAAAATCGTATGACGAGGCAAATTATAGCATTTTTAACAAAATCAAGGGCTATTAGTTACCAGTCAAAGACAGAAAGTCTATGTCTCGAGCCTCACATAATCGTAAAAGTGTAAAAAAATGCTAAGTTATTAAAAGTATTTCTTAAATTTGATTGCGTTTTAAACTTCTGTGTACTGCTATAATTAAATGTTTTGTTTGATGTTTTCTTTCAAGTTGTTTTCCAAATTAAAGAAAAATTAAGATCTTTATGGACGGGTTTATTGCTTGAAGGTTATACAACATTATATGTTGCATTGATCTTAACACAGTGTAGGTTACAACATAATTCAACATCGCAACAGTTGTGGTGGATAACGACTTAATATCGTCATTAAATTGGCAAAGATTACAATATCATGCTGATATCGACCCGACCCGAGTACAATATTTCGATCATTTGCCATTATCGGGCTGATGAGTCTTGCTGGCTCAGAATATTGTACGACTAAAACAGTATAACTAGCACTGGTAGAAAATGTGCACCCAGCTGCCCACATTCCAATTACTCGTGAATACCCCCGAGTACTCATCTCAGCCCTAACTATCATTAGCAAAAAGCTAGGACTGTAAATGTTTTTATCCCAACTCTGATCACCAAACTGCTGAACTTTAATGAAAGCCAGCTAGTCTGTCTGAAAATCTATACATTGCAAATTAATTTTCTTTTCAGATTCGATAAGGTCTAAATTAAATTTCCTTGTTGATCGAGTGATGAATATCGACACCCAGATCTAATAGTCTGATGTATTAGTACAGCCAGTAATATGGTTATAACATTAGATTGACAAATATTTATTTTCTGATTTTATATTGGTGAATAGCCGAGGTTTTGGATTGTAGTCGAATAAATACAGGTGCATGACATCTAATCAATTATGATGAAAATCCTAAAATGAACACCCTAAATATTGTGTTTGGATGTATTTGCACAGCCAGTAATATGGTTAATGATTAGGTCAGCAAATATTTGTTTTCCGATATTTCTATATCAGTGATAGGTCATCAGTTGTAGTCGATTCGGGCGACGTTGGTCACCTAAGTTTGCTATGCACATGATCTTTAAAGAAATTAACCTGCCGAATTAAACAGCAAAATGACACTGTAAAACCGTTTATCTAAACTCTATCCAGGTGTTCAGGTCATGTATTAATGTATTTGCCAATTAAAGGTTTAGGTTTATTAACGCATTCTTAACATATTCGTGATCAAATATGCCTAAAATGAATTATGTGGATATGGTAAGCTTCAGTTTTGAGGTTTAAAGCCATTAATATTGTGTCGATCGAGTTTGAATACTCAAAATATGCAAGTCGTATTGTATACGTCGGCGTCAGTAGATTTAGAAATGATGAATATCTGTTGTAAAATTTTTCCCTTTTGATGGCGGGATAGGGACTTTAACATGACATCCGTCTTGATACATAGCAGAGAACAAAACACCCAAATTCTTGTATTTTTATTTCTAGAGCCAGTATATATTACGGTATGTTTATAAAACATAAGATTTTCTGTATTGGGTCATTGATTGGGGTGATATAAATATGGGTGGCATTTAACCCTTAACCCGCTAAGCACGACTATAATAGCCTTTGCATCCATTGTAAACCCAGATCAGGCTGATCAGGTTTTACAATTATGTCCGGCTGCTGATCAGTCATTTTCCCAAAAACTCCCCTTTGTCACAAAAGTGGAATGGTTTAATTCAAAGAAAGAACAGTCCATTATATATATGTAGGGGGTTAAGGGTTAATAGTTTTAGTAATAATCTTGAAGTCGGCAAGGTTCATTTAACAATTAAAGTAAGCTCATGTCAGCTTTAAACTGACCACGCCGATGTTGCATGGTGTGTGGTGGTCTTACTGTGGGAGGAAAGCGAAGGTTCGGAGAAAACTGACTTGTCCGATTTGGTGACCATCTTACCATCTCGTATACATCTCATTGCTGGTTTTAAACCCGGGTTGTGTGAGAAACGAGTGTGCTATGCTCTGAGGGCTAACTGGACAGCATTTTAGGCGTGTAACGTTAATATCATTTTTACGATCATTTCCTGATCTAGCTGATCTACAGCCTTCCTTACTGATAATTCTGAATGGTTCTTTCTTTTAAAACATAAGTTAACATTCAGATTTAATATTTTTAAGTACATAAGGCCATAATAAATTATTTGGCAGATTCTCATCCCCGCCCGACCGTTTTTTTATGCCGCCCAGGTAATTTTTATTTCTTCAAAAAAACAAACCAAAAAAAACTAAACGTTTTTTTTTTAAAAAAACACAAAAATAATAATTTAAAAAAATGCTGAAAGTATGAAACACTATTAAAATGTGTTTTCAATCTTGGAAGTACTCAGTAGTATGTTTTACTATTTTTGCCTTGTGTCGAGGCCATTTTCCATTTGTCGTATAAAATAAAAAAAATAAAAAATTCACCCCCCACCCCTATTTTGAAATAAATTTGGATGAGAAACTAGCAATTAATTTATTATGGCCTAAGTGCAATGTTTTATTTATGATTTCCTTATTTTGTAACTCAAAAGATCTGATTTTATCTGAAAAATTCCCCAGTTGGAATAACATACAAAGTAATACAAGTTTCTGACTGACTGGAGCTTCTTATTTATATAAACTCTTGTATTATTCTGCTTCAGTGTCTAAATAGTGTGTGATCTTGTCATTTAAACTATAATTTTCTGCCTGTTATCAGAAAAATCTTTGACCATGTTTTTTTTTTTTTCGAATAAATCGTCCAGGTGCTCCTGTGCAGACGTTTTAACATATTTAACTGGAATGAAATATGGGCACATTATAATAAATCGGCCAACTAAAGTCAAAACTTTAAATGGGTTATTTTCTCGAATGGGTGATTTCACACAGCGGGGACCTGATTGTCGGGTGACAGGTTGGTAGGATAGTCACATGTCGTCGACCTTTTTGAATAATTCTGAATTATCCAACACATAAACATGATAATTGCAGGCATTAAGTTTGATGACACAATATTATATTGGTTATTTACGCGATTAATAGGTATATTATGATAGGAAAAACTAGTTTAAACAACTACAAAGTTTAAAGTGTGTAATGCTCACTAAACAATTTTTTACGCATACAACAAGTTACATTTAAAGAGACAATTATGACGAATCATAATTTTTGAAAAAACATCGCGGTGTTTATACAAGTTTTATATTTGCAAATAAATTTTGAATATTTTAAAATAGTTCAAATTGATTTGTCGTATTACTAATCACTGAGACGTGATAATGCATCGTACAGTCATTTATTAAATTATGTTAAAAATAATGATGAAAAACTAATAAATTCCATTATTTATGTCTTCGCTATTTAAATATTTCCATGCATTAAACATTAAATTAGAATAAAAATTTAATATTTTATATTTAATTTAATTTATAATAATAATTCAAGGTACTCGTTTTAACGCTACTCATTTTAACGGTTGGCTTTGTATATACATGTTTATGGTATGTGTGGTCGATGGCTTTGTATATACATGTATATGGTACGTGTGGTCGACGACATGATCACATGAAAGAATTCGGAATAGAGACAACTGTGAGCTATAATGCGCAGAGCAAAGGAGTGGCAATCTGTGTGCCGGGGCAAACTTTATGTAGCTAGGGATGAAGGTGCCAAAGGCAGGCATGCTTAATTCTGATCACCTGAGACCACAATGTCAAGGTCACATACTCAAAGGTTTGCGTTTAGGTTTGCTTTCAGTAAAATGTTTAAGTTACATTTTGAGTGTTGTTTAACGGACACGTTAGCGGTTGACATGTTTGTTATATGTAAACTAAACTTGTACTGGGGGGGGGGGGGGGGGATTATACGGTATTCTATACAATTTGATGGTGTAGTCCCCTACAGGGCTCGAAATTAGCACTAGTCCTGTAGCCTGAGGCTAGCAAAAATGCTGCCGGTCTAGCAAAGTCTGTGTCTGGGTAGTCCCGATGGGCTAGTAACAAAAATTATTCAAATAAGAAATAAATTATAAATCGATAGCTTATGTAGTGACAGCACTGTCTAACCTAATAGGTCTTTTAAAAACCTGATATTTCCAAAGTTTCAATAAATGTAAAACTCGTATAAAGAAACCGAAACTTGAATTAAAGTAGTATTTTCTGTTGAATATTATATTGGGCTAGTAAATTTTGAGCAGGTCTAGTGATTTTACCCAACTACTAGACCGGTGGTCGAGTAAACTAAAAATGTTAATTTCTAGCCCTGCCCTAATTGTTGGGGGTGTGGGGGGGGGGGGGGGGGGGGGGGGGGGGGGGGGGGGGTATTAGGGATTATAAGGTATTCTATGTTCAATAATCAGCCTGAAATTATTAATTGAACTATAGATTTGAAACGTGACTTTTTAAGAATGGAGATTACGGTGTGTGTGTCCCTACTACAAATTGATTAGTGGTTGACTAATCATTGTACTGTGAGCTTTTATAATACAATGTTAAGCACTTACAAATGATATTTGGTTTATGAATTGGGAAATATTAGCTCCTAATTGCTCCTAGGTCTGAAATACTTTGAAAGCTGTCATTCAAAAAAAATACTGAAAAAATAAAAGTTCCATTCAAGCAATGTTTGAATGTGTTTGCATTGATTGAAATTGAAATGAATGCACTAGACGGAATGATCCGCGTCTCAAAGCAGATCAAAGATAACATTTCTTCCCGTGTGTGGGGTTGTATTGTCTGCTAAATGTGTGAATGACAGATTCTCATATATTTTAATTGAACGTTTTTTTCTTTCTTTGCTGTTGTATTTCACAGAGTTGGTCACCTTTAAAGGTCTCAAATTCATGAACGTGTTTCTTGGAATGTTCCGGTGGAGTTTAATGTGTGTTTTCCTTTACTTTTGGAACATAACCCATTACATAACAGTTGGGAATTTTAGTGCAATTTTTCATAAAATTGGGAAATCGTACAGTAAAACATTCCTTTAATAGTTGTATCTTTAATACTGGTTTCAGTACACTAAGGTCAACAGAGGCATTTTAAAGAGCGTTTCTTTCTCAGTCCTGTCACACTAATGCTTCTTTTTCTTTTTTCTTCTGCTTTCAATTGGGAAAATTGGGAATCAAATTATATGTTTTGGCATTGGGAATATAGCCCAATAACGGCTATAAAAACAGCCAAAAAAACCCACTGAGTTTGAAATGTTTTTATCGTTATGAGAGTTAATTGTCTCCAAATATTGAAACAAAAAATATATAGTTTTACAGGTTGTCGATTGTCGATTCTTATGGATCATGCGGGAGGTATACAGTACTGGTTCTACCCAGGAATATGTTGGTGGTCTGCCTTCACCACAAAAAAACAACCGTCATACATATGTGCTGGAAAATGATGTGAACAAATCAAAATAATCTATACTATGTTGATGAGCCATTAAACAAAAAATCAGTTCAATTCTGTGTGTTTCTTTTATCTATAAGATTCACTGAGCATTTCAGTAGATAAACAAAAAGATGTTTTGTAGCAAACAACATTGAAATATATACAAAGCCCTGAGTTTTATTAATTTTTCAACATGCTTCAAGTGCACATCTGGAGTACATTTTGTACGGGGCCCGTCTGGAGTACATTTTATACGGGGCTCTACTTGAAATTGAAATGTTGAAGACTCTTCAAAAAACACGACGACCGGAAGTTTATTATAGAATTTGCACTTTCCTTGCACTTATGTATCATTTTTTCTAAAGAGCAAGACACTTTGGATTTAAAATTTAAATTATCAGAAATTGAGTTATTTATATGGTAATACACATTTTTCTTGCATACCGGACAAGGATATCCGTCGTTTTACAGGGGCTAGATATTTCCATCTCACCCTAGGGTCGAGATAAAATTCACGCGCGCCAATATCCGGTATGCAGGAAAACATGCAAAACGTTAGTAGCTGGCGGCGTCAACGCACAAAATGTCTCTGATATGCAAGAAAAAGAATCTATCATGGGTATTCGGTTCAGATAGGGAATTCCAACCCTCGGTATAAGTGTTTTAATCGGAACCTCGGCAGAACCTCGGTTCAGATAATAACACTTATACCTCGGGTTGGAATTCCCTATCTTCACCGGATACCCATGAAAGATTCTTATATTCTTATTCCAGGGTGTGTGTAATCCACTTGGTATGTAGTAGATATAGCCTAAGTGTGTTGTGACTGCAGTCACCCACTCCCATCATTAGTTTTGTTCTGACCGACATGAGTTATGTTGACCTTCCAAGTATTATCTGGCTTTTGTTTACTATACAATGGGATTTGATGTCCCATTCAGCATCTGTAAGATCATAGGCGCCAGGTCAACTCGCAGAATCAGCCCCAGACCCCTAATCAGCGCCTGTGTTGTTCCTGGGCAAGAATAGGGTAAAAAAAAAATCCAAATGTAAAATGTAAAAAATGTAAAAAAGAAAATAATTCCAAATGCTATAGACACAATATAAATGGCTTTAACCAGCCAGGGGGTGTCCGTGGCCGAGTGGTTAACGTCTCTGACTTGAAATCACTTGCCCCTCACCGCTGCAGGGAATCGATCCCTCAGGGGCCTAGGAATCTTTATGTGAGGAAGCTATCCAGCTGGCTTGCGGAACGTCGGTGGTTCTACCCAGGTGCCCGCCCGTGCACGAAATTTGCCCGGAGGGGCACCTGGGGTCTTCCTCCACCAATGGAAGCTGGAAAGTCGCCATATGACCTTAGCTGTTGGTGCGACTATAAAATCCAATTCAATTCAATTAACCAGCCAGGTCAAACCCCAAAACTTGAGCGTCAAATTAAGAGTTGTCAACTTGTAATTCATTTTACGCATATTCAGTCACTGGTATTTTAAGAAACCATGAATAAAAAACTTATACTTTTAATGGGCACATATACATTATTATATGACCTGAACACCTGGATAGAGTTTTGATAAACAATTGTGTAGTGTAATTTTACTTGTTATTTGATGAGTTAGTTTCTTTAATTAACATACAGCAAGTTGTCAATCATTTATCCATTTCAACCAGTCAACCCAATAGGATACCTCCAACAAACAGTAGCATATGTGCAACTGTATTATAATAAAACCTGACAGTAATCAATATATTCCAACATCAACAGTAGGGTGTCGTGTTAATTAAAATTAATCATAATGTTAATTTTATCTTGTGTTCATTAAACTCGGTCAGCATCATGACCTCTGTGTGCAACCAAGTGCACAGAGCTGGCAGAAAAAAATCATTTGTATATGTGTTCCGTAAAACTAACTTTAAAAACAACAACAAAAAATGTTACCACTACCAAATGTAACACATTGTAATATAATATGCCTTGAAAGAAATAAAATATTAAAAAAATTGTTACGACAGAATATCTTAATAGTCTGTTGCACCCTGCTTTGTTAGTCTGGACCGGTGTCGATTCTTACGGATGACGTGGCGTATATAGTACCCAGGTTCTACCCAGGAATAAGTGGGTGTTCTGCCTCCACTACAAAAATAATTGACCGTCATACATAGCCTAAATTGTGCTGAAAAATGATGTTAAACATCAAACAATCAAATAGTGTGGAACTGGGCTTCTTGAGAGTCGATCAGTAATATCGTTGGACCCCAACCTATAAATATATCCTACCAAACTGCAAACATGATGAGCTACTAAATCCATTATCGAAGACCTGTTTTGATTATAAGCCAAACTGACATTGTTCCAAATAATATTCCTGTACCACTAAAGTCATCAGGATTTGGCTGTGGTTAGTCAATCAGATACTGTTTGCCGTGCAATGTCTATGGTTATATTGTTTGCCGTGCAATGTCTGTGGTTGTGGTTAGACAATCGGTATATATTGTTTGCCGTGCAATGTCTATGGTTAGACAATCGGTATATATTGTTTGCCGTGCAATGTCTGTGGTTAGACAGTCGGTATATATAGTTTGCCGTGCAATGTCTGTGGTTAGACAATCGGTATATATTGATTGCCGTGCAATGTCTGTGGTTAGACAGTCAGTATATACTGTTTGCCGTGCAATGTCTGTGGTTAGACAATCGGTACATATTGTTTGCTGTGCAATGTCTGTGGTTAGACAATCTTTATATATTGTTTGCCATGCAATATCTGTGGTTAGACAATCGGTATATATTGTTTGCCGTGCAATGTCTGTGGTTAGACAATCGGTATATATTGTTTGCCGTGCAATGTCTATGGTTAGACAATCGGTATATATTGTTTGCCGTGCAATGTCTGTGGTTAGACAATCGGTATATATAGTTTGCCGTGCAATGTCTGTGGTTAGACAGTCGGTATATATTGTTTGCCGTGCAATGTCTGTGGTTAGACAATCGGTACATATTGTTTGCTGTGCAATGTCTGTGGTTAGACAATCTTTATATATTGTTTGCCATGCAATATCTGTGGTTAGACAGTCGGTATATATTGTTTGCCGTGCAATGTCTGTGGTTAGACAATCGGTACATATTGTTTGCTGTGCAATGTCTGTGGTTAGACAATCTTTATATATTGTTTGCCATGCAATATCTGTGGTTAGACAATCGGTATATATTGTTTGCCGTGCAATGTCTGTGGTTAGACAATCGTATATATTGTTTGCCTGCGATGTCAACAACTCGACTCATTATGTGAAGTGTTTTCCATTTTCTCTAAGTATATAATTAGCTCTTGACGATGGTACTTTTTTAATAATAATCATAATCAGTATTTGTTGTTTTTTCCTGGAAATAGATTTTCTATTCATTATACTTCATCTTGAACATAAGTATGTTTATCCATACCTCTACAAATGCCAAATATTAAAAGTACTTGATAGTGTTGAAGCCAAATTCAAGGTCACCGACTGGGTTGCAAATCAGGACATTTTGTATTGCCAACATTGTTGAACTTGATGATGAAACTGTCAACGTCGAAGCATTCGTTGTTGCTTAATCAAAATAAATTGCAAGCAATGGAAAAATTAACACTTGTGTCTCTAGATTTGCTGAGTTCTGTGAGTCACTTTGATTTTAAACATGACATTTGTCTCACTCAGTGAGTGCGTTGATTGTAAACCTCTGTGGTATACAAGGAGCTGCGATGATGACATAGTGGTAAAGCATCTACCTCACTTGCGGGGAAATGGTGAGTTTAATCTCCGGCCGGGTGACTTCAAAGACATAGAAATGGTACTAGTACCTCCATTGGTTGACATTCAGCATTATAAAGAGTAGTATTACTGGTTGGCCGGTTGTCGTTAATTTTTGACAGGGTGGGGTATCGTGCCATTTGTCTATGGCGTGGTATTACAATATGGCGGTAAGGTAAAGTTGAGCATTGAGTTAACTGCTACAAGTAGGCTCCATCCTGATCCAACTGAAAGATTGTTAGACCGACATTAAACCCCATAGAACATACAGACTCAATGTATTTTGCCTAATTATATAAACGACTGTAAGCCAAGAATATATCTGTCATTATATCATTGTTTACCAACTGTTACCTAGTAGTTGCTTCTGTGTGCCACACCCTTGCTGAAGGCAAAACACAGGTGTAGACAAAGAATTCACGCAATTAAAACCGTACATTTGGCTGCATGATGTTCTGTACCTAATTATTAGTATTAAAGGGACAATAAAGCAAAAGTTACTTCTCCAGGGGGTATGTGCAATGTCATAATATGTGTAGTCATAATATGTGTACTGTTACCGAGCAATAAAAACCACATCCAAATATACTGAAAGGAAAAAGAAACGCATAATCAAAAAATTGCTTATACTACACTATTATATACACCTAATTCAACGTAATATTCCACATACATCTCAACGTGTTTTGTACAAACAGGAGCTACAACTAATTACAGAAAGGACAAATTTGTCATGTAGTAGAACTTTTAATCAAAATATACTTTGTTACACGAAATTTATAAATGTTGAAGTTTCGCTTAAAAAAGTAGAACCATTTCAGTATTCTTTAATGTTAAGAGATTGCAACGTTTAAAGCCTAAGTTTGCTCACCTGTTTGAGCCGAATGCGCATTCTGTCGATAATGAAACTTTAAAGTGGTAACCATTGGTGTGTTCGGTGCTGTTTAAACCTTCTGTCCGAAAGGATCAGCCTAATGTCACCCTGTACCATTCGATTAGCAGTAGCATATTAAACATACAATATATAGCGGAAATACCCAGTATGCATTTCTTTTTCCTTTCAGTATATGTGTACTGTTACCGAGCAATAAAACCCACATCCAAATATAAACAAGTGGAGGCAAAACGTTATGATTTTAGCTCCTCTGTTTTTGTTGGGAAAAAAATTGATGTGGTATTTAATTGTTATATCACTTGATCACCATCTGAGTCTGCTTCCCCTGGTTAAAGTTTTGTATTTAATTTAAGTTTGTATCTCAGAAACTACTTCACGTAATGAATTGAAACTTCACACAGAGTCATGTTTGTCTTCCTTAGACAACATCATAGCATCCGGTTCTCTTCATACATGTATATAGTCCGGTTCTCTAACTATATTTTTATTTTAGCAAAATTATGGCCCCTTTTATACTTTAAGTCAGATGTTGTTGTTTTTTAATTGTATAGGTTATTAAGGTTGTATCTCGGAAACTAGTTCACATAATGGATTAAAACTTCACACATGTTTGTCATCATAATCAGACATTAGACAAAATTATAGATTCCGGTACTCTATCTCATGCTTTTATTTTAACAAAATTATGGCTCATATATGTATTATACGTAGATACCATGTAGATACTTTTATATCATGTGTGGTTTTGGTGTTGGCAGAAAACAACCATCATAGTTCCAGCCTAAACAGCCGTACATTGGACTAAGAGTCTATAATGGCTGCTATAGAAAACACCTGTCATTTATAAATACCTCATCAGTCATTAGTTGTATTGTATAACTGACATGCACTCAGTTCCTAACGAACAGAAAGAACAGAAAACCATTTTTTATGCTCCCAGAAATTTTGCATTTAGTGCTGCCTTGTCCGTCATTTGTCCATCTGTCAGTACTATTAAGGTATCGCTTTTCGCTCAACTCCTCCAAACATTTCTTCATCCGATTTTCATGAAGCTTTAAGTTAATTGGAAGTATAAGTATATGATGTCTAGTACAGAATATTGTTAGAGTGGTTGAATGATTTTTGTTGGAGTTACGAGACTTTGAAGACAATTATGACTGTAGACCTAAAAGAAGATGACTGAAACAATAGTCACTTTAAGTCATCTTAACCCTTAACCCGCTAAGCACGACTATAATAGCCTTTGCGTCCATTGTAAACCCAGATCAGTCTGCGAGTAACTCTCAGGCTGATCAGGGTTTACAATGTCCGGCTGCTCATTCATTTCCCCCATTCAAACACTCCTTTGTCACATAAATGGAATGGTCTTAATTCAAAGAAGGAACAGTCCATTATATATATGTAGGGGGTTAAGGGTTAAGTCATGTTGTTTTGAGGTTTACAGTCATATAGATTATGGTGTCCCTTTATTTAAGCAAGGAGCTTGTCATCCTGTCCAAGTTAACCCTAAACCCGCTACATATATACTCTGTAAAAGAAGTTTTGGACCATGGCAGTGTTCGAACCCGTACAATGATCGCTGAACCATGACATTCGACCATAACTCTTATTATCTCAGTTGATAATTTACAATAGATCAACAATCAACAATAATTATCGTTTACAATGCAAGTTTGCGGGAAAATAATAATCTTTTTATTGGTTACTCGAATGTGTCCGTAACTGTTACTTTGTATGGACTTTGCAACATTTTTTACAGACCCTTTGTGTGTTCGCGATATTTTTTAAAAACCAAATCTTGTTTGGAATTTAATGTTTCTGGTACCAAATTAACCGCGTAGGGTAGACCTTGGTTACTAAAAAAAGATACTTAAATTTTGTCCACTAGTTTTATTTTTATATGACTATATACCCTGGTCCAAAACTTTTTTTACTGAGTATATAATGAAATGTGTTATCTATATGACTGTTGACCTCAGAACAACATGACTTAACCATTAACCCCCTACATATATATAATGGACTGTTCTTTCTTTCAATTAAGACCATTCCATTTATGTTACAAAGGGGTGTTTTGGGGAAATGACTGAACAGCACCCACACATTGTAAACCCTGATCAGCCCGCGAGTTACTCGCAGACTTATCTGGGTTTAAAATGGACGCAAAGGTTATTATAGTCATGCTTAACGGGTTAAGGGTTAAGTGTTATTAATATTACAACACCAACCAAGCCTCCAAGCCCACTCCACCTTGCCCAGACTCGCCTCTGACACAACATATGTTGTGCAATCAGACACTGAATATCAAAACTCATTCATATTGAACACCAGTAGCATGATTTATTTCTTACGTGTATATATTCTTTCACTGATATCATATTGTATTCATTCACCAATAAATCATAATGTTGTACAGTAATCATCGGACACTGACACTGGGTTTCTTTTCAAGTGTCAAGTCTGAGGGCAGGTTGTGTTTTCGTACTTGCAGATTCTTATCAGAAAATGAGAAATATGTTTCAGAATTAGCAGAGGCTTGTCAATCAGCGTTTGCGGAGGCTTGTCAATCAGCGTTAGCGAAGGCTTGTCAATCAGAGACCTGCCTGCTGCCAGATGGTCATCTTGTTTTAGTGTGAAGTTATGATTATAGAATTATAAGTGTAAGAAGAGGTGCAAGTGCAATGTCTGGAAATAAGTGTACTTGCCAGACTGAAATATCTGCTGCACTCAGCTTCACTATTCATTATTTTTATTTACTACTTCATTCTTCGATGATTCATCGGTTTTTGCGCACAATATGACCTATTTATGTGTCGACGTGCCGTAAAACACCATTCATTCATTCATTCATTCACTATAGATAATATTTCAGACAAAAACATGGTGTAACAATGGCCAGAAATTCATCTGCATACCATGCTTTTATTTAAATGTGGCAGCCTGCTTCACTCTTAGGCTAGGTAAAAGTATAAGTTTATGGAAATGGTTGATTTTCAGTTTAGTCAGCCAATATTTGTTCAAGTTTCCTTTACTATGAAAAAAATTGTTTTTGTTTATATGAATGGTATTTTACGTCATTTTCAGTACGTGTTAGGCCATTTGCCAATAAGTATTGTTAAATGTGTAAATAATAGAGGGCCACACGGAAGATTAGTTTTGTAACTAAATGTGTATTACCCTCTGTAAATAAAGTCTGTTATTATTATTATTATTATTATATGATGGTCAAATTTTATTTTTCATGGGTAGAACAATTACTGTAATGTATACTTCCGCATGCCATCCGTAAGAATCACTTTCTCACTTGACAAGTCGAGCTCCCAGTGGGTTTCTAACCTGCAACGATGAGAGGCGAACAAGTTTTAGATGCAGCTTCTGTACCATACAAAAAGAAGACTCCATTATATGTATACTTAGTCAGAAAAAAGTGTGCTCATCTATTTTTGGAAATATTCAAAAAGTAATGACAAATTTAAAGGCATTTGCTGTAGTTTTCCATGCTCAGCTTTTTTGGGCGACTTCTCTTCTAAAACTATTGGATGGATTTTCCTAAAAATTTACACGAATGTTGCTTTTGATGTCTAGTTGTATTTTTTGTCTTTCTTCTTTTTTTTTGAATTTATTTTTTGAATTTTTATTTTTGAATTATTTTTTTTATTATTTTTTTTTATTTTTTTATTTTTTTTATTGTCATTATTTAAATAAAGGCCTATTTATATTAGATACATAAAATAGGAAAAATATAGCATTTTGTAAAAATTCCAACAAAATTAAAAAACTTAAGCATAATGGTATGGTTCCAAAAACCAATATTAAATATCAATATGCATGGTGACCTATAAATTTAATTGAATATATTGTCTAAATATATGTTCAAATAAGTGCCTAGGAAGTTTGAACAAATTCTGTTATTAGGAACATAACAAAAAAGGAAAATATACCATTTCCAGGGGCGGATCCAGGATTTCAGCTTAGGGGGGGCGTAATATTTTGGTCAATTTTCGGGTCCGTCTCTAGCCTCATAAAACGTTTGCGGTAGTGCATTGATAGGGTAAAAAAGTCCGTTTTCAAATAAAAAGATTTAACAATGTGTTAATTAAACCACTCATTAGCCATTATGCGTCGAGCGAGCGAAGCGAGCGAAAAAAAAAACTATACTGAAGGCGTGCATCTAAATTGATTGTTTGATATTTTATCTACAGTAACATGGATATACACGTATGAATAAAAAAAAGTGCGTTTTTAAATAAAAGGTGTTAACAATGTGTTAATTAAACCACTCATTAGCCATTATGCATCTAGCGAGCGAAGCGAGCGAGAAATTTTTTTATACTGAGGGCGTGCAACGAAATTGTTTGATATTTTATCTACAATAACATGGACATACATGTATGAATAAAAAAAATTCCGTTTTCAAATAAAAGGATGTGTTAATTAAACCACTCATTAGCCATTATGCGTCGAGCGAGCGAGCGAGAACAATTTTTATACTGAGGGCGTGCATCGAAATTGTTTGATATATTATCTACAGTAACATGGACATACATGTATGAATAAAAAAGTCCGTTTTCAAATAAAAGGATTTAACAATGTGTTAATTAAACCACTCATTAGCCATTATGATTCGAGCGAGCGAAGCGAGCGAGAAAAAAAATTATACTGCGGGCGTGCAACGAAATTGTTTGATATTTTATCTACAGTAACATGGACATACATGTATGATCCGGAACTTTTAGGGGGGGGCGCGCACCGGGTGCGCCCCCCCTGGATCCGCTAGTGATTTCTATATAATTTCATACAAAACTTGGCCTTTTAGCATAGGGGTAGGGTTTCAAATTCTTTTTCTAAACAAGCATGGGGACCTATCATTTTTATTGTACATTTTGTTTTTATATATGTTAAACTATGTGCTTAGAAAGTTTAAAAAAATTCTGTTATTGGGAACATACAAAAAAAAAGTAAATTGTATCATTATGGGCTAATGTGTGCATAAATTGTTGTAATGGTCTCAACAGATTTTGTAAAAAAATATAGGTTTTACATAAAGATGAGCTTTAAATGTTATTGTAATTAAATGTTCTTTACTTTAATACAATTTTAGCAGAATTGTGACCAATGAATAAATGATTAGACTTCAAAAATATCTTATTTAGCTATTTCATGGACTTTGGACAGATTGACATGACGGTGGCATTACAAATTATTTTTTAAAATTTTAACAAGCATGGTGACCTACCATTATTTTTGCCTTTTCTGTCTATATATATAACAGACTTACTGTACAAAAAGTTTAAAGAAAATCTGTTATGCAGAAAAAACTATAGAAAATGTCTTTAACAAAACTAGTTTTTAAAATATACAAAATGTATACATAAAGTACCTTTAATGTATGAAAAAGTTCCTTAAGCCCATAATAAATAAGTTGCTAGATTCTCATCCCTGCCCACACCCGTTTTTTTGTGCTGCCCCGGTAATTTTTATTTCTTCAAAAAACAAACAAAAAAAAATTAATAAAAAAAATTGCTGAAAGTATGAAACACTATTAAAAATGTGTTTTCAATCTTGCAAGTACTCATTAGTATGTTTTACTATTTTTGCATTGTGCCGAGGCCATTTTTTTCCATTTGTCGCATAAAATAAAAAATTAAATCCCCTCTCCTCCCCCCAGCCCCTATTTTGAAATAACTTGGATGAGAAACTAGCATTTAATTTATTATGGCCTAATGTATGAAAAAGGTTCCTTTACTAGCAGAGTTTTGAAGTTGCTCAAAGTCTTAAGAGATCAAAAATTTGGAAAACGCATGAAGTATTATAATGTAATGAGAAAATGGGGTGGTTGCCATAAAAAAAAACCTGTCACATGTGTCCTAACATGTGGTAAAAATGATGTAAAACACCATTCAAACATAACAAACTGTTACATGGTGTAGTATAAAAGGAACTATTTTGTACCAGGTTTATTGCACCTCGGATCTTGGTTATATGGCATCCCTGAAAAGGTATGTAATGTTTCTTAATAAGCACCATCATTTCAGAATGTTTTAAGCCTTGGCGGCGCTTATATTGTGAATTATATAGGCTGTACTCCGCAATTATCTCCCCACACAATTTATCTGATTATTTAGTCACCAGCAGATCACAGCAGTCTTCACAGTTAGCCAGTTGGTCAAAACTACTTTTTCTAATGATTCTCACTGTGCAGGATGTGGACCTTTCAAAAGTTGTAAATTAAGGTAATTTTGAAATGTTACAACACAATGACTTCATTGTTCGGAATGACCTACAACCATCATAATTTTATTATATAAAACGTTCAATTTATAGGAATGTACTTTGCATACATTGTTGAATTAATGCATTAATGCAATGTTCTAGAGATTTTAGGTCTCAAAATTAAGACTCTTTCTTGATATATAGGCTGGCATATGGCTCAGTGAGTAGCCCGGTAGACTTGAAATCCTATGAGGACCCGAGTTCAAGTCTCATCGGCGCCATTGAGTGTCGTCTGTGTGTTCTTGGGCAAGACATTTTCCTCGAGCTACGTACATCTGTCGGATGGCGGCGTAAATCGGGCGGACCCTTGTATTAGAGTCTTATCCTCGGAGAGTGTTAACCCTTAACCCGCTACATATATATAATGGAGTGTTCTTTCTTTAAATTAAGACCATTCCATTTATGTGACAAAGGGGTGTTTTGGGGAAATGACTGATTGGCAGCCGGACATTGTAAACCCTGATCAGCCTGCATGTTACTCGCAGGCTGATATGGGTTTACAATAGACGCAAAGGCTATTATAGTCGTGCTATATAACAGGTTAATGTTTAACAAACCATAATTTATTTTTAAGCAATTGTAGGGCAGATTCTCGGATTCCAATGTATCCTTTCTCTCTCTCTCTTGGGTGTCTCTCTATAAGTAATCTCATTTAAACAACATTGAGTTCAATTATTTCTTGATTTTTTTTTTTTTTCAAGTTGAATTTATGTAGATTAATTAGTAGTTTTTTGGCATTTGGTCAAATTATCTAAGTCATGTTCACATTTATTTGCTTATTTTGTTGGACTAATTTACTGTAATTGTTAATAAAGAAGGCAATTTCTGCGGATGAATAATTAGATGATGGTGATTTAGTACTAATAAATATTCTGCTTGGGAATTTAGGTAGTTTGTTTTTATGTGTGTCTTGGAATGAAGAAATTACAAAGTAAATGGAATTATAATGTTTTATCCACATGGCGTAGTCTTTGAGCATTGCCCCAGACATATTTCTTCATACTGAAATAACATTACAAACAGTAGAGAACAGTGAACATTTTTCTTTTCAAGAGTTATGCAAGATTTATAGATACAAGCTTTCACTATGAGGTAGCGTTTTACACAGTAATATTACATGTAAGGTGTGATAAATAAACCACCATTTTTCTATATACTGCATATCGAAGCTTCTGTAAGATGTTTGCCAATATAAAATAATGTGTTACATGTTAAGATTAGCTCTACAATCTGCCAGTATTCAGGATTCGCCTCTCACCGCTGCGCAAGTTAGGAAGTGACGATTCTTATGGATGGTGTGACTGGTTCTACCCAGGAAAAGTGGGTTGTCTGCCTCCACCACAAAAAATCAATCGTCATATATAAACTTACATGTGTTGAAAATGACGTAAAACACCAAACAAACAAACAAAGCAGCCATGTTAAACTTTAATCGATTAATATGACAGATCATCGGTTGAATAGTCTGATGATCTATCATGGATTTTCAGCCAATTCCCAACACTATTGTCAATACAACTATTTGGTTTATAAATTTCTTGTTAAAAAATTGTGAAATTAAAAAATTGTGAAATGGTCATTTTCCTGCAACTTATCCAGATAATGCAAAATTATTTCAAGTATTTTGCTTCCATTTTCCTTAAGGCATGGCCACACTGACTTGTTATGTTTATATTAACATCAAACATCATGGGGTTATTTATTGTACTGAGGTGTGTTTATTTTGTCTGGGTCCATATTGATACAACTTAAGGGACATAATATAAACAAATTCATTTGTTTGTGAAACATAAGAAATGATGTTGATTCAGGCAGAAGTGATGGTAACAACATATTGGTGTTATATTATTAAGACCTTGTTTAACACCTTTACTATGAGAAGTGTGGAAATGGTGATTTGGAAAAAATCTGGAATTCTTTTGAATGATGATTTTTGCAGTTTTTTTCAGTGGACGGGTGAGTTGCGTGGGATGGGCAAGGTCGAGTGGGGTGGGGAGGGGAGAGTGGGGGTGGGGGGAGGGGGGTGGGGGGTGGTAGTGGCAGGAATGTGTTGTACTCACCAGCAATAAGATATGTTCAAACACCTGTGCTATGAGAACAGTTGGTTATTAAGCCAACAATTTTGTTGATGCTATTGGATGTTGTTGTGTTAACTCCGTTCCTAAACCTACTGATGATGAGGTATATATATAACATTTTACATATTTTGAGTATCTCAACTCTATATACTCAATATAAATGGCTTTAACCAGCCAGATAAAACCCGAAAACTGCGTTATTTTAAGAAACCATGAATAAACCTATACTTTTAATTGGCATATATTTTACATTATTATATGACCTGAACACCTGGATAGAGTTTAGATAAACAGTTTTGTACTGTATATAATTTTGCCATGTTACTTTCTTTTAAAAGCTGTGTTTTTATGTACACAAATAATATATGAGAATGCCTTTAAGAAAGCACCCAAGTGCAAGGTCATTAAGCAATACAGCGATGTTCTCATCAACAGCAACATCGTATAGTGTGAATGTGCAACGTCTCAATCTCCGTGAACATCAGATGCACTTACATTGAATTCTCTTAAAAAAATAGGTTTGGTTTCCACCTGCATTCCTAAAACAGAACACATGTTGTTAAATTAAAGGAAACGGAATATCCAGTATGCCTGATCATGCCTCCCGTTTTACCTTTTAAGTATTACCTGTCAAATTAAGAGTTAATTGACACTGCATTATGGGAAGTACAAGATCTGTCTTCACATTGTTTGGTAGTTTTCTTACATCTATATACTGTTGAAAATCCCATAAATTGACAGTTTTTAGCTCTACTGATCAGAGATCAGCAGAGCTTATGCCGTGGTGCGGCGTCCGTCGTCTGTCCGTCCGTCCGTCCGTCCGTCTGTCTGTCCGTCTGTCTGTAAACTTTTTTTTGTAGCGACTTCTCCTCTGAAACTACTGAATGGATTTTCATGAAACTTTACAGAAATGTTGCCCATGAAGTCTAGTTGATCCTAGCAAAAGTTCATGTTGATGTGAAATCCAAGATGGCCGCCAGATCTAAAAATAGGTTTTTAAAAAACAAGTTTGTAGCGACTTCTTCATGAAAACTATAAGTGATATTGATATGGGACTTTTTCTAAAATGATCAGCATGACATGATGTTGGTCCTTGTCAAAAATCGTTTTGATTCGACGTTAAACATGGCTGCCAGCGGCCATCTTTGTTTACATAGAGTTATATAATGAAAACTTGTAGCAACTACTCCTCTGAAACTACTTGACGGATTTTCATGGAACTTCACAGGAATGTTGCTCTTGATGTCTAATTGATCCTAGCAAAATTTCAGGTCGGCCGGAAATTCAAGATGGCCGCCATGGCTAAAAATAAATTTTCAAAATACAAGTTTGTAGCGACTACTTCTTGAAAACTATAAGTGATATTGATATGGGACTTTTTCTTAAATGATCAGCATGACATGATGTTGGTCCTTGTCAAAAATCGTTTTGATTCAACGTTAAACATGGCTGCCAGAGGCCATCTTTGTTTACATACAGTTATATAGTAAAAACTTGTAGCGACTACTCCTTTGAAACTACTTGACAGATTTTCATGAAACTTTACAGGAATATTGCTCTTAATGTCTAATTGATCCTAGCAAAATTTCAGATCGGCCAGAAATTCAAGATGGCCGCCACAGCTAAAAATAGATTTTTAAAAAATAAGTTTGTAGCGACTACGTCTTGAAAACTATAAGTGATATTGATATGGGACTTTTTGTAAAATGATCAGCATGACATGATGGTTATAAGAGTCAAACATTATTTTGATTCGACGTTAAACATGGCTGCCAGTGGCCATCTTTGTTTACATAGAGTTATATAATGAAAACTTGTAGCGACTACTCCTCTGAAACTACTTGACGGATTTTCATGAAACTTCACAGGAATGTTGCTCTTGATGTCTAATTGATTCTAGCAAAATTTCAGGTCGCCCGGAAATTCAAGATGGCTGCCATGGCTAAAAATAGATTTTCAAAATACAAGTTTGTAGCGACTACTACTTGAAAACTATAAGTGATATTGATATTGGACTTTTTGTAAAATGATCAGCATGACATGATGTTGGTCCTTGTCAAAAATTGTTTTGATTCAACGTTAAACATGGCTGCCAGCAGCCATCTTTGTTTACATAGAGTTATATAGTAAAAACTTGTAGCGACTAATCCTTTGAAACTACTTGGCAGATTTTCATGAAACTTTACAGGAATGTTGCTCTTAATGTTTAATTGATCCTAGCAAAATTTCAGATCAGCCAGAAATTCAAGATGGCCGCCACGGCTAAAAATAATTTTTCAAAAAACAAGTCTGTAGCGACTACTTCCTGAAATCAAAATCAATCAGTAGAGCTTCAAGGTCATTGACCTCTTGTTTTTATTACTTTTTAAAGTTAGCCAAATGTGCAGACCGCATGCAGTGTAACTGTTTATTTCACCATTTAAAAAAGATGTATTTTACAATTTTAACTGATAAAATGTCTGCATGCACCACATATTCCAGAGAAATTTATCATCCATCAGATCAAGTATCAATGGATACCTTGAAAAGCGTATTCAGGAGTTAATGCGATTATTAAACAAGATGCGCATACTTCTACTGAAATGATTTGTTATATCTCTATATTTATATACACACAAATATATGCCTTCACTTAGACCATTCCACATGGTGAATGATATCTAGACTGTAAAAAAAAAATTAAGCACTCGCTTTCTATATTTATTATAATAAAATGGAAATTGTAAATAATTAAAGGGAGGTACACACAGCAGACCTGGTCATTCCTCGCAGCATGATATTATGCCTGTTTTTTCTACGTACATGCATATTTTTTTCAAATTAGACATAATAATTTCTCAAGGAGATCAAAATAGTTTAATGTGGCATATTATGAATAAAGTAAAAAAAAATATATATATGCTAAAAAAAAATAAAATCCTATTTTTATTCACGCAGTATTGACATTTTATATATTATACAGCTTAAAAAAGGAAGATTTTCGACATGCACAATTTCTACCCAATCCATTCAAAACCTCAATTCAAATGTTTTTTAAATGAATTTTTTGAACATTTTTAAAACTTTAGATTCTTCAGCCTGGTTTGCCCTCTTTAATATAAGTAGAGTTTTATGCTGTTTAATACTAGCACAGTTTTACCCCTTTTAATACTTGTACAGTTTTACCCCCCTTTAATACTAGTACAATTTTTCCCCTTTTAAAACTAGTACAGTTTTACCCCTTTAATACTAATAAAGTTTGACCCCCTTTAATATTAGTACAGTTTTGATATCTTGACAATAATCAAGATCTCATATCCTATCTTGGATATGCTATGTTGATTTACCTCAAACAATTATGCAAAAAAATGATTCCCATCAGGATTATAAATAAAGCAATAAATCAGTTTTACCATCAGTTGTGGCCTAATTGTTTTGTCAGATGTTTGTTATAATACAAAACCAGTTGTTGTGAAAACTTGTACATTTCTTGTGAAGTACACTTTTAGCATTTCTGGCAGTTATTTTGTCAACAAAAATATGATTTTATTCCTATTTTTAGTACCCTAGCCAGTCATAGAAATTAGGGGAACATTATGTTTTATTGTGGGTGTATGATGATGATTACTATTAACAGCAGGTGGTTTGGGGTATTATGTGATTAGAAGTCATTAAGTAATACATTAATATTATTCTAGTCAGGGGTCGACTAAGGTCAGGTCAGGCTATAGTACAGAGCCTCCGTGGTTGAGGAGTTAACATTGTAAACCTTCTCGCCTCTCATCTGTGTTGGTGACTGCGGGTTTGAATCCCACTGGGAGCTCAGCTTGTGAGAAAGTGTTGATTCTTACCGATGGCGGGAGGTATACAGTACTGGTTCTACCCAGGAATACGTGGGTGGTCAGTGCTTCCAACACAGAACTTTGACCGTCTTACATAGCCTAAAATGTGCTGAAAAATGATGTTAAACAGCATGTGAAACATCAGTTTATAGTAATCTTTGTAGGTCACACACTTTCCTGAGGGTTTTAGCTGTTTTTAATTAATCTTTATTGTCAGTGGGTGTTGTGTAACTATGTATATATAATGTTTCAAATGTAACTGTTTAAAGAAATCATGGCTGGAACTTAAAGGCTTCCATACTTAAAGTTTTAATGCATTGTATAGGTCATAATTAACCTGATGCCAGAACTTAGATATCTCCGCCCTATTGTTGATGTCGGAACATATTGACAATAGGTTATATTATAATACAGTTGCACGTGCTGTTGTGCTGTTGTTTGTCTGAGGTATAGTATTGGTTTGATTGGTTAAAATCAATAAATGATTGACAACTGGCGACATGTTAATTGCTGTTGCAAGTGAAAAATATCTGAAATAATAACAAACACATGCTTCCAATTACTTTAATACCACATAGTTTTTCTATATAACTTGCATACTGGTATTTGAAAATCATTGCTTGCTGTGAAAACCAAATTGCTTGCATATTTACTGTTGATTTTATTGCACCATGCAATAATGTAGGTATATATAAACCTTAAGTAGAATAATTATGAAAAATTGAGAACTCCGAAATGTATTACCATTTATTTCATAAGTGAAAATGATATAGATGAAAACTTGAGCAGTTATATAGTCTCTGACTTGAAATCACTTAATTGCCCCCTCACCGCTGTGGGTTCGATCTGTCATGGTCCTAGGAATCTTTATGTGAGGAAGCTATCGAGCTGGCTTGCGAAATGTCGGTGGTTCTACCCAGGTGCCCGCTTGTGCATGAAAATTTCCCGGAGGGCAACTGGGGTCTTCCTCCACAGATGGAAGCTGCATCAAGGTGCTAATTTTTTTGTGACTGTTAAAGAGACATCGCTTACTGTATAGCTACGCTATTTATATGATAAAATATTAAATAATTGAAAAATTGTACGATTGGATAATTGTATAAATTTAGTTTGTCCCTGTTACCTTTAAACAGATTGATCGAAATAACAATCATTTGATCGAAATAACGCTCATATTATGTCAGGAAATCCTTCAAACACATTTCAAACACTTCATTGCCATGTGCCCCTTTTATGTGCAACAGCCCCAACATTGCCATGTGTCCCTTTTATGTACAACAGCCCCAACATTGCCAGGTGTCCCTTTAATGTACAACATCCCCAACATTGCCATGTGTCCCTTTTATGTACAACAGCCCCAACATTGCCATGTGTCCCTTTAATGTACAACATCCCCAACATTGCCATGTGTCCCTTTTATGTACAACAGCCCCAACATTGCCATGTGTCCCTTTTATGTACAACAGCCCCAACATTGCCACGTGTCCCTTGTATGTACAACAGCCCCAACATTGCCATGTGTCCCTTTTATGTACAACAGCCCCAACATTGCCATGTGTCCCTTTAATGTACAACAGCCCCAACATTGCCATGTGTCCCTTTTATGTACAACACCCCCAACATTGCCATGTGTCCCTTTTATGTACAACAGCCCCAACATTGCCATGTGTCCCTTTTATGTACAACAGCCCCAACATTGCCACGTGTCCCTTTTATGTACAACAGCCCCAACATTGTCACGTGTCCCTTTTATGTAAAACAGCCCCAACATTGCCATGTGTCCCTTTAATGTACAACTTAATCATGTTTAATAGTTAAAGATTTAGTTGGAATAGTGAATATAATGATTTTGCACCTGGGTTCACCCCTCTACATGGATGGAAGTTTGGCAGACTCTGTGAGCGAGCATCAAACAAGAACATACCAGCATGTATAGTTGCAGGGTTTAAACTTTCAAATATTTGAGGAGATTGTTTACAAGTGCACCTACTGCACTATACAGTTCAAACCGTCTTGCCAAGAACTTTTCGCTGAAGTGCATAATTAGAGGAAGGATTGAAATTTATAGATATTCCTTACCAATGTATGATAGTAATTCGGTTTGCATGTAATGAGAGACGTTTTGTGGCTTACTGTTATCTTGAAAATGAAATTTTTAATGCTTTGAAAATAATGCAAGCTTTATGGGCATATCAGTGTTGTGTACTGTTAAGAATCAAAATAGATTTATTCTATGTAGCTGTTATGATTTCCTAGTTCATTCGCTTTTCCCTGTCATCACCTGTGTTAAGTGCTATGTCATCGTAATCATCGTCATAATCATCATCATCATCCTTTTCTGCATCTTTGGCAACATAAACATTATAATATTCATCATTATGGTCCTCCTCCTCCGACGACGACGACGACGACGACGATGAATCATCACTATTATGAACATCATCATAATTACGTTTTTTCACTTTTCACTTCATTTAGCAGTAATAGAGAAAGGCAGAGAAGGGCTACTCATATATGCACTACAAGTATATCTTAAATAATGGAGTTTTTTTATCTATCTTTATGTATTAGGCTACTTTCATATACACTTACATCTTGAGTAATGGAGTGTTTTATCTATCTTTATGTATAAGGCTACTTTCATATACACTGTACATCTTGAGTAATGGAGGGTTTTATCTATCTTTATGTATTAGGCTACTTTCATATACACTGTACATCTTGAGTAATGGAGGGTTTTATCTATCTTTATGTATTGGAACATGTTCTGGGTCAATTAAGTTCATATTGAGTGTGTGATTTAGAACAAATAGACTCCTGGCTTCTTCCTGGGGAGCTCATGCATCTGCATAGCCTAACAATCACTATCAGTTGCGAGCATGAAGTCTGTTGGATGCCGAGAGACGGATGCTGAGACATCTGCTTAAACATAAGCTTGGTTTGTAAACCAAGGCCGACCATAAACAGTTGTTGGTTTGCTGTTCCCTACCTACCCACCAAGAAGGGCCCTTCCAAAAATCGTAAAGTCATTTTTAGATCAGCATTTTTAGTACCATGTTTTCGAATATTTTTCTTTAATGTCATAATGTTTTTGACTGTCTTTGAGTTATGAAATCATAGGTAAGGCAATTAACAGCAAACAAACTACGGTATTTACAAAGGATTGCCTAAGTTGACTATTATTTAATCAACAGCCGTTGGACGACTACATGTGGGTGACTATGGAAAATTGTTAATTTCACTTCACCATAGATAATTTAGATCTCAATACTGGCAATTTATTCATCAAAAACAACAAAAAAAGTAAAGCCCATCGTGTCTCCCGTCCTCATGTCTGAGCTTGCTATGACCATTGTGACAATTTCTGGCAATTCTGTATCCCCTTTTTAGCGCTTCCCTGGCCGAGGGGTTAATGACGTTGCGTTGTAAACCTTTTCGCCTCTCACCACTGCGGGTGCGAATCCCACTGGGAGCTAGACTTTTAATTGAGGAAGTGTCGTTTCTTACAGATGGCGGGAGGTTTACAGTACTGGTTACCCAGGAAAAGTGGGTAGTCTGCCTCCACCACAAAACTCGACCGTCATAATAACCTTACACCATACAAACAAACTGTATCCCCTTTGATACTCTACAGAAAATATTGTAATTAAAAAAGCATTAATGTAATATACCTGTAAGATTTAGCACAATTAAGACTACACATGCAATGTATTGTCTAAAAAGTCACAATGTCAAAATGACAGGAACCCTTACTGTGATCTAACCATCCAGGATTACATTTAATTAACAGGTTAAGTTGTCGGAGATAAGAAAAAAACCAGTGTATTGTTAGCTTCTCACTTTGGTGATTTTTTTAAGGTTCAAAACATTTATTTCAATTTAATTATATTCAGTTATAAATTGTTTGTAATTTGATAAGTCTGGCTCCTGGATAGAAAAATAACCTGGGGTAGCTAATATTGTGAATATCGCAGTGTCACCTCAGGGTGATTCAACTTCTGGATTGTTTATACATTTTCCAACTGTTACTGGTAGCCTATTTCTTCTATGGTATCCTATTGTCAATTGTTATATCAATTGAAAAGATAGCAAGTTAATATCTTTTCAAAATTGTAGGTTTTGAATTTCATATAATCTGGTGGACAAAAATAATGAGTTGCAATTTTGCCTTATATTTCTAGAGTTCAGCTCAGCTGGCAGTTTATATATACATGTATGTTTAGCTGGAATTGAATTGAATGGAATAGGTTTTTACAACACCGTAACGCACTATACCCCTGCTTGAACGTGTTACCCCATAATGCCCCACTGTTCCAGAAGTCTTACTTGCCAGTAGCCTGACTTGAAGTCAAGTTTAGAGAAAATACACTTGCCACTAGCCTGACTTGATGTCTATTTTAGAGAAAATATGCTTGCAAAGGTCTATTTGAGAGAAAATAGTCTTGCCAGTAGCCTGACTTGAGGTCAGGTTTAGAGAATAAATACTTGCCACTAGCCTGACTTGAGGTCTAGTTTACAGAAACTATTCTTGCCAAGGTCTGTTTGTGCGAAAATACTCTTGTCAGTAGCTTGACTTGAGGTCTAGTTTAGAAAAATACCACCGTAGCTGGAAGTCCTGAGTGAGATCATTCGTTATTTAGCAGATTCTTGACACTGCACTTGTACTTGCTTGGTTGACTGGGGTGTTTTCAGTACATGCAGTTGTCTGTTATACAAATGCGTATTTATAGTCATCTTTGTTTAGTTCATTGCCAGTATCAAGCCTTGTGACAGAAAAAAACTTAAAATAAATTATACTCTCGGAATATCTCTGGACTTCAGCATCCTTCTTCAGGTATTGTCTTTGCTAAGTTCACTGCCAGCGTTATTACAAAAAACAACTTTTCTCGAAACATCTTATGATACTTGGAGCAAACCAGAACAAATAGTCAGAGTGTAAATATATTGTATCGTTGTTTATGAAAACAAGATTATAAAAGTAAGGGTTTATGATGACTTGCTGCAGTTTTTATGTGTAGCAGGATAGTAATGGCGTAATTAATGTCTGCCTACTTGATAATGCTATTAAAACGGCGATATAAACATACATAAATATTGTTATGATATGCTTATGGCACACGTTCATATATCCCATATTGCTGCCAGGTAGCATACCTGCGTATTTTGCGATTTGCTGCATATTTTCAATGGAGGACATGCATATGTGCATACAAGCTTATTAAAAAATAAATTGAATTTTGTTTTAAAGGTTCGTCAACGTATGTTACAGGTTATTTTCTAAGAACTACTCCAGAGATAGGGGAAGGATACATAGGAATCTGGGAACCTGCCCTACTCTCTTACTATCAAATAGATTCCTATGATTCTTAAACATGCTCGGAGAATAGACTGTCACTCTGATACACGGGACTGACTAGTTTACGTCCCCATCCAACGGACAGGCTAAGGTTATAAGCATCTTGCTCAAGAACACACCGACGAAGCTCGTTGGCACAGGTGAGGCTTGAGGCCTCTGGTGTTAAGTCCATCATGCCTTTCACTGGGTCATGCCAGCCCTTTAAAACAAATAGAAGATTAAATTAACCTTGCTCCAACATTAATTTGAAAATTATATAAAAGCCGGTATATTTATACATGTATATGTTGCTTATAATCACTGAGACCAGCCATTTATCTGCTGATGTATTTTGCAGAATCACCCATTATATTATCTACATGCGGCAGGTATTTGGCAGGTACATAGTAATTATTGTACTCCGATTATCACCGACCATCTGGCTTGTTTACATGTTTGGTGATGATGATGATGATATTGTAAGATGTGGCAGCATGGTAATGAATTATATCAAACTGAACTTGCAGGAAGTATGCAGAAGACAAAAATGATGAGATATTTTCTTATTTATGTCTTTTATTAATCTTAATAGTTGTTTGGTCTTGTTTTGATATCAAAATGAAGTCCTGTTCATTGTTCCTTCTTAAAAAGTTTTCAATTTTTTCCACCTTGCGGCAACAGTGACGGCAGCAGTAATGGTGTCATTTAGGTTTAAGTTGTTCACATTCTAATATATTCAGCATTGCTTATTAAAATTCATTCAAATGACGCTCCCTCCGTGTTTGTTTATTTTATCTTCATTTACTTTGTTTATTTCATTTTCATTCGCCTTGTATATTTTATCTTCAGTCACATCGTTTATGTCATCTTCATTGTGGTTGTTTATTTCGTCTTTATTCTCATTGTTTATTCTATCTTCATTCACATCGTTTATTTCATATTCGTTCAGGTTGTTTATTTCATCTTTATTCACATTGTTGATTTCGTCTTTTATTATGTCTCCACATACTAGGGAGACATTGTTTTTAGCTTGGATGTCTGTCTGTCCGTCACAAGTCGTGTCCTCACCATGTCTCTTGAACCGCCTGAGGGATTTTGAAATTACTTGGCACAAATGTTCACCATATCCAGACGATGTGCAGAGGTGCACAACTTTCAGCCACGTCCGTTCAAGGTCAAGGTCACACTTACAGGTCAAAGGTCAAATGCACTCTATGTTGTGTCCTCCCCATATCTCTTGAACCGTTTGAGGGATTTTGAAATAACCTCGCACAAATGTTTACCATATTGAGACGACATGCAGAGCACAACTTTCAGCCACGTCCATTCAAGGTCAAGGTCACACTTAGAGGTCGAAGGTCATATGCACTATATTTCGTGTCCTCCATATCTCTTGAACCGCTGGAAGGATTTTGAAATAACTTGGCACAAATGTTCACCATATCGAGATGACTTGCAGAGCACAAATTCCAGCAACGACCGTTCAAGATCAAGGTCACACTTAGAGGTCGAAGGTCATATGTACTATATTACATGTCCGCTCCATCAAACTGCGTGAGGAATTTTGAAATAACTTGGCACAAATGTTCACCTTATCGAGATGACGTGCAGAGCGCAACTTTCAGCCTGGTTGGTTCATATGCATTACACTGAGAGTGTGGGGAGAGACATAAGTTTTTGTTACAAAAACAACCCCGTCTAGTTCTCATTGATTATTTCATCTTCATTCTCATCGTTTATTTCATATTCGTTCAGGTTGTTTATTTCATTTCCATTCACCTTGTTTATTTCTTCTTCATTCTCATTGTTTGTATTAGTCTAATTTTTTGATCTTATATAAAAACAGTCTAGCTTAATTTAGTTATTAATTTTCGTTTGAATTTGATTATCTTCGTCATATTAAAGATGTCTGAGAAGGAAAAAATGTGGAGAACTCGGAACAGTTGCAGAGTATTTGAGTG
The DNA here is from genome assembly GCA_037043455.1 of Cyrtodaria siliqua. Taxonomy (NCBI): domain Eukaryota; kingdom Metazoa; phylum Mollusca; class Bivalvia; order Adapedonta; family Hiatellidae; genus Cyrtodaria; species Cyrtodaria siliqua. The sequence continues at coordinate 458,700 of JAWPHD010000305.1, read as the reverse complement.
ACTGGCTCACATCCAAAACACATAATACGTGTGTTGGTTATATATGTTGCCATAACTGCATTTTCATTTCATCTTTCTGATGTCCATAATCATGGAAACCAACGCTGCTCCACAGGATTATTTTTCTGAAAATGAACTGAAAAAGGAATATGATATTGTTAAAATTAAGTGTTTTTTAAAAAAAAAATATTTTCTTATCTATAAATATATGTAAAATCATTTGAATTTCACATTTTAATTTTACATTAATTGTATAGTATATAATTTTATGAACTTCACTGACTTTCATGTGGCAAAAAAACAAAACAAAAAACAAGGTAAATTTCATACTGACATAAATTTTTATACTGATAAAATATAGTCGGTGAGGCTTATGGCATTGTGTTTTGTACTGTGATGTATAACAAGGAGAAAATACCTGTGGTCTCTGGGTTCAGAATCCACCTTGCTATTACCGAGCCCCGGCGGCTCCCGGATGATGATGATTAGACAGATGCTACAAGTTGTATATTATTAACAATATTATTAACATTTATTGTGGGGTCATTTGAATGTGCAGCGCTAATGAAATGTCAACCACGTCTCCTTCTAAATTACATTTAATCACCATTTACATACAATGTATTTTGAGTGCTAAAATATTTGATTATATATATTATCCAAATGCATTTTTCCCCTAATACCCTCTAAATTACTGGTAACTTCAAGATAATAAATGAATGAATGGTGTTTTACGGCACGCCGACATATAAATAGGTCACATTGTGCATAAAAACTGATGAAAGATGAAGAAATGAAGTAGTAATTAAAAATTAATGTAAGTATATAAAGATAAAACTATTTACAAATAAGGGATGATATGGTAGTAATATAAACTATATTATGTAAATCACATGATTATTCCCGGGGGCCCCCGTTTGGTCACGGGTCAAAGAATAGGGCCACTGCAGATCCCTTTGGAGGGGTAGGCAGAGGGGTAGAATCCCCCCAAATTCATGTTCATTTTATCATTTTTTGTTCATGTTCATTAAAGGTATTCATCATGATCCCTGCATTGTTTCAGGTGCTATCTCGCTCGCATCAAAAGAGCAGTGGCAGAAAAACAATAACGTGGCTCCAGCGTAAATGGAGTTTCTACGATAGAATTTGCAGCAACTCTGCAGTTCAGGGTGAGAAGGTTCTAGGCCCATTTTCCATATTTTATCTCGATGTACATGGAAGATGAGCCTGGCATGTTCATGCCTGTTAGGCGCCATATAACCTTTTCATGTGTTGGTGCGCCTTAAAACCCCAATTCAACGTTGCACACTAATTCTGTTGATTCTGAGCATAAAACGAGCGGTTCCATGTAACACGAGAGCAATAAACTACAGCCTCCATCACTCCCGGATTACTATGTATCCCTCCCCCTGTCAGGGACTGTTTGAATCGAAACAACATAAAAAAGTATGTTGATGAGGCATTCAGGTATGCAGAGGCACATCATGGGGCACTTAAATTGCCTCGGTAGAATTTTGATAAGGCACGAAACATTAAGGGCATTTTAATGGAATATCTAATAAAATTACTAAAATAGTCTTGGAATATAATTGCATAACTTTGTACTGAAGAACTGGTCTGAAAATGGATTAAAATGCCGGAATCTCATGTTGAAATCAAAAGAAATTGTAGGGGGTGGGAAATTGACCTCAGATCCCGCCAGGAAGGCATTTGCTTCTGTAAAATTTCAGGTCTGGCAACGGGCCTGCCATTAAACAGCAATACAAGTTGATCGGTAATAATGAAAGCTCATCATTCAGAGGAAATGTTCTTTGTAGCCTTTTTTGCTTCGTTTATTCTTGTCAGTAGTTCAAGCTGATGGGTTCAACTGAGTTTTGTCAGTGTGCTCTTGAGCAAGACACTTTACCTTAGCCTCGTCCATCGGATGGCAATACAAACTGGGTGGTCTAATGTCTTCTATTCTCCAAGCACGTTAAAAAAACAGGATTTTATTCTTTAGTAAGAGTAGGGCAGGTTAAAGGACTCCTATATATCTCTCTCCCAGGGCGCCTCAAGCCCTTTCATGGTCTAGAGAGTATAACGCTGTGTTGGAAACCTGCACCTCTCATAGCTGAGGTTCGAATCTCACTGGGAGCTTGACTTGTAAGTGGGAAAGTGAGAAAATGTAGATTCAGACAAACTGAAGAGCTTCTAAATACAGGTGCGTATCCAGGCATACGCACGTACGCCAATGCGTACAATTCGTCAGCAAAAATGAAAAAATGAAAGTTCGAAATGCCATATTAACGCTGTAATATAGCTTGATAACGCATCATTTGCCTCCTAATTTTCAAAAAAAAATTGGCTTGAGGGGGAAAACCCCTCCCTTTCCCCCTCGCACACCTACCCCCACTCGCAGCATCCCTGCTCGGTTCGCAGCTACGCTTCTCATATCTGGCGTACATTTCAAAATGCTCCAGGTACGCCCATGAAATATATAATCTTTAATGTGTTGAAGAGCCGTTTTTTCTCCTAATGCAAGATTGAAAAAATACGGACTTTCGTCTCTTGATTACCTTTACAATGAGATTAATAATCATATTTCCCCCTTAGTAGTAAAATAACTTTTGCATAATTTTAAAATGTTAAGATTATATCAGATCTTAGCTGGTTAAATGAAAACTCAAGTTTGAACTACAAGTCAAATAGTTAGATTAAACCTACACTTAGCCTGCTAAGGGCGAATACACTAGCCTTTGTGTCCATTGTAAACCCAGATCAGCCTGCGAGTTAATTGTAAACCAAGATTTGTAAACCCAGAAATGGTCTAAATTTAAAGAAGGGACAGTCCATAATACATTCATAGCAGGCTAAGGGTTAAACCCATTACAGTGAGCCATTGGTGACTGGCTTTAATCAGCCGGAAAAATCAAGTCGTTTAACGCTTAATTAAGTATAAAGAAAAGTGTCAAAATGGTATAGGTGTATAGCATTGACCTCTCTAACCTTCAAATCGTCTTCCATTTTCTTTTCACATAATTTTAATGTGGCTACTGCAATCCTTAACAAATATGGCAAACTTTTGTTGAAAGAGTTTGAGATTTCAGTAATTCTATTTAGAGTTATAATTAATCATGTGTCATATACCTGTCTGATAAAATGCAATTGTGTATTCTAATTCTAATTTTAATATGGGTTTCTGGGTCAGAGTGTCTGACGATTGCTCACCCACGATATCATTATACAGTTGCTTATTCAGGAAAAAATAAAACGTTCAATATTTACTACCCGGTGAAAGGAGAATGTGAAGTGCACAGTTACAAGGCATATATATGTTAAGTGATACCCTTTAACAGTGTGTGAATGCAGTTGACAGGGGGACACTTTTACACCAAACCGTGAAAACATTTCCGTGATTCACACACGTTTATTTTAATCAAACTTGGCATTAGATGGGGTATTACCAGTATTTAACTTCAGATTTGTTGAAATGGGCGATCACTGTTCATTGTCACAAATAAGGCGCCTAGCTGATATCCAAATAAAGGTGAAACAGGATCGAGTGCTCCATATAAAAAATGATAGCGTTTTAAGATTATAGCAAAAATCTTTTTAGAATATAAGTTTTTTTGCCACTCTCAATTTTGTTAGGATATTGGGGCCGTAGTGGCCCAGTGGACACAGTTGCCCAGTGGATGTCACAGTAGATGTGAGTCTGGAGACCGCAGGGCCGAGCCTCACTGGCGCCACGACCACAGGTCCGACCCTCACTGGCACCATGACCACAGATCCTAGCCTCACTGGTGCCATTACCACAGGTCCGAGCATCACTGGCACCACGGCCACAGATCCTAGCCTCACTGGTGCCATTACCACAGGTCTGAGTGTCACTGGCACCATGACCACAGGTCCGAGCCTCATTGGCGCCATGACCACAGGTACGATCCTCACTGCTGCCACGACCACAGGTACGAGCCTCACTGGCGCCACACCCACGGCCGAGCCTCATTGATGCCATGACCATAGGTACGATCCTCACTGCCGCCACGACCACAGGTACGAGCCTCACTGGCACCATGACCACAGGGCCGAGCCTCACTGGCACCATGACCACAGGTCAAAGCCTCACTGCCACCACGACCACAGGTACGAGCCTCACTGGCACCATGACCACAGGGCCGAGCCTCGCTGGCACCATGACCACAGGTCAAAGCCTCACTGCCGCCATGACCACAGGTCAGAGTCTCACTGGCACCATGACCACAGGTCAAAGCCTCACTGCCACCACGACCACAGGTATGAGCCTCACTGGCACCATGACCACAGGTCAAAGCCTCACTGCCGCCATGACCACAGGTCAGAGTCTCAGTGCCGCCATGACCACAGGTCAGAGTCTCAGTGCCGCCATGACCACAGGTACGAGCCTCACTGGCACCATGACCACAGGTCAAAGCCTCACTGGCACCATGACCACAGGTCAGTCTCAGTGCCGCCATGACCACAGATACGAGCCTCACTGGCGCCACGACCACAGGTTTGAGTCCCACTGGCGCCATGACCACAGCACAGGTCCAAGCCTCATAGGCGCAATGGCCATAGGTCCGAGACTTACTGCCGCCATGACCACAGGTACGAGCCTCACTGGCGCCATGACCATAGGTACGATCCTCACTGCCGCCATGACCACAGGTACGAGCCTCACTGCCGCCACGACCACAGGTTTGAGTCTCACTGGCGCCATGACCACAGCACAGGTCTGAGCCTCATAGGCGCAATGGCCATAGGTCCGAGCCTTACTGGCGCCTCGACCACAGGTCCAAGTCTCACTGGCGCCTCGACCACAGGTCCGAGTCTCACTGGCGCCTCGACCACAGGTCCGAGTCTCACTGGTGCCATGACCACGCGGCCACTGGGTTTCTTTGATATATTCACAGTATTCTCAGGCAAGACATTGGCTTAGCCTCAGGACCATTGAATGGGAATGTAAACCAGTCAGTCCCCTGTATCAGTATGTCAGACTGTCCTCCAAGCAAGTTGACGAACCATAGCTCAGTCTGTTTGATAGTAGGAGCTAAAATTTATCAACCCCACATCCCAGTCCGATGTATCCTTTACTCGCTCTTTGGTTCAGAGGTGGCTCAAAATAATGTGTTGATGGGCCGTTACAACAATTCATTCAATTTATTGTTATCTAATTCTAGACCCTTTAATTACATTTCGCACCAAATGCTTCAAAAGTTTGTCATTTTAGAACTTATGCCCTCTTTTTTTTTATTTTAAAGTTTCAAGTTATCATAAATGGGTGTGTTTAAAGCGTTTATTTAGAGATTATATGATAAGTTTCGAGATTATATCAGTGGTGACATATGTCGTGTAACCAGACTTATATTCAAGTGACTCATGCATGAGTAATGATTGACAGATTGTGGCCCAGGTGCATGTAATGTATACATCCTGTTTGGAATTCCTGTAGATTGAAATATAATAATTATAATAATAATAATAATATTGATAATAATAATGAATTCACTCAATGGCAGAACACATTCCATTCACTCTTCCATGAGGCCCTCAAAGAATGAAGTAAATTATATTGTTCAATTGAGACCTGCTGCGATGTGGGACTCGAACTTATAACTATCCATAAGGTGAAACTTATCAATTCTTGACTCAAAGAATCCTCAGCCAAGAGTTACGCCCTTTGAATGTGTAATAATTTAAGCAAGCTTGTACAAAAGTGGAACAGGAAATGTAGCATTCCCAGAATACAACTGGCCAAAACACATCAAAACAAACAATGGTTACATGGATAATTACCATGGATAAAGTATGCAAAGTTTCATGTAAATATTTATCTAATAATTTGATAACAACAGATTTATTGATACGGCCAAACAAAAAAATAGGTGTGGTTGAGGTAACACTGGCCAAAAAAATAGGGTTGGTAGATATTTTTTTTTTTTTTTTTTTTTTTTTTTTTTCTCAATAATGAATTCAATTCTGATAATGAATTTAGATATGTTACTTACTCACTCATTATTGAGTTCAATTTTTTTGCATTATCAACAAAACTATATATATATATTTTTTGTTTTTGTTTTTTTAAATTAATTTTTATTTTTATTTTTTTAAATTTTTGCATACATTTTTTAGTGTCGGCCCCTTAAAATAGGGTCGGTCGGGTTACCTGAACCACACCTATTTTTTATTTTGCCTAACACGCATAATTAAATTGGTAAACAGTGACAAGATAAAGATATAAATATATTATACTGTATTGTGTTTATGTAAAAATTATTTAGGCCTTTCAAGATTTTATTTTTATCCATTCCTTATGTAATTTCAGTAGGATTACCATGACATAAGGGCCCATAGTGCAAACACAATTTTGATTTTGTTAATTTTGATTTTTTAATGCGCCACATCCACCTGTGCAGGTCGGGGATTATCCACTTGTGCTGGGCCGTGCCAACAATGTCACTTTTAGTGTAAAATGATTTCATTGGTTGACTAATCTACAGAAGTCACAGATTAATGGATTAGTGAGAGAAAATACTTATTTTAATCCATAACTCAAAAAATTCTCATTGACTGGTAGATAAAAATACCTTTCCTAATTCGACAACTATTTTTGGCTGTTGGTAAGATATTTTTGGGGTAGTTTGCCAGTAGGACAATAGTGATAAAAAAAACTGGTATGGTTTCTCGTTTCTAGCTCACTTGGTACAGTAGCTTATTTCAGGATAGTCCACTTCGTACAATAGCATATTTCTAGATAGCCCACTTGGTACAATAGCATATTTCTAGATAGCCCACTTGGTACAATAGCATATTTCTAGATAGCCCACTTGGTACAATAGCATATTTCTATGGTACAATAGCATATTTCTAGATAGCCCACTTGGTATAATAGCTTATTTCTAGATAGCCCACTTGGTACAATAGCATATTTCTAGATAGCCCACTTGGTACAATAGCTTATTTCTGGATAGCCCACATTGTACTGAAGCTCATTTCTGGATAGCCCACTTGGTACTGTATCTCATTTCTGGATAGCCCACTTGGTACAGTAGCTCATTTCTGGATAGCCAACTTGGTACTGTAGCTCATTTCTGGATAGCCCACTTGGTACTGTAGCTCATTTCTGAATAGCCCACTTGGTGCTGTAGCTCATTTCTGGATAGCCCACTTGGTACAGTAGCTCATTTCTGGATAACCCACTTGGTACTGTATTTCATTTCTGAATAGCCCACTTGGTACTGTGGCTCATTTCTGGATAGCCCACTTGGTACTGAAGCACATTTCTGGATTGCTCACTTGGTACCGTAGCTCATTTATGGGTAACCTGCTTGTTACTGTAGCTCATTTCTGGATAGCCGACTTGGTACTATAGCACATTCATGGATAACCAACTTGGTACAGTACTCATTTCTGGATAGCTTACTTGGTACTGTAGCTCATTTCCGGATAGCCCGCTTGTTACTGTAGCTCATTTTTGGATAGTCCACTTGGTATTGTAGCTCCTTTCTGGATAACCCGCTTGGTACTGTAGCTGATTTCTGGATAGTCCACTTGGTACTGAATCTCATTTCTGGATAAATGCACTGGGTATTGTATCTCATTTCTGGATAGACCGCTTGGTACCGTAGCTGATTTCTGGATAGCCCACTTGGTACTGTAGCTCATTTCTGGATGGCTCGCTTGGTACCGTATTTCATTTCTGAATAGCCTGCTTGGTACTATAGCTGATATCTAGATAGCCCACTTGGTACAATAGCTTATTTCTGGATAGTCCACATTGTACCATAGCTCATTTCTGGATAGCCCACTTGGTACTGTATCTCATTTCTGGATAGCCCACTTGGTACAGTAGCTCATTTCTGGTTAGCCCACTTGGTACTATAGCACATTTCTGGATAGCCCACTTGGTACTGTAGCTCATTTCTGGATAGCCCACTTGGTAGAGTAGCTCATTTCTGAATAGCCCAATTGGTACTGTAGCTCATTTCTGGATAGCCCACTTGTACAGTAGCTCATTTCTGGATAACCTACTTGGTACTGTATTTCATTTCTGAATAACCCACTTGGAACTGTGGCTCATTTCTGGATAACCCACTTGGTACTGAAGCATATTTCTGGATTGCTCACTTGGTACCGTAGCTCGTTTATGGATAACCTGCTTGTTACTGTAGCTCATTTCTGGATAGCCGACTTGGTACTATAGCACATTTCTGGATAACCAACTTGGTACAGTACTCATTTCTGGATAGCTTACTTGGTACTGTAGCTCATTTCCGGATAGCCCGCTTGTTACTGTAGCTCATTTTTGGATAGTCCACTTGGTATTGTAGCTCCTTTCTGGATAACCCGCTTGGTACTGTAGCTGATTTCTGGATAGTCCACTTTGTACTGAATCTCATTTCTGGATAACCCCACTGGGTATTGTATCTCATTTCTGGATAGACCGCTTCGTACCGTAGCTGATTTCTGGATAGCCCACTTGGTACTGTAGCTCATTTCTGGATGGCTCGCTTTGTACCGTATTTCATTTCTGAATAGCATGCTTGGTACTATAGCTGATATCTAGATAGCCCACTTGGTACAATAGCTTATTTCTGGATAGCCCACATTGTACCTTAGCTCATTTCTGGATAGCCCACTTGGTACTGTATCTCATTTCTGGATAGCCCACTTGGTACAGTAGCTCATTTCTGGATAGCCCACTTGGTACTGTAGCTCATTTCTGGATAGCCCACTTGGTACTGTAATTTATTTCTGGATAGCCCACTTGGTAGAGTAGCTCATTTCTGGATAGCCCACTTGGTACTGTATTCCATTTCTGAATAGCCCACCTGGTACTGTGGCTCATTTCTGGATAGCCCACTTGGTACTGTAGCTCATTTGTGGATAACCCACTTGGTAGTGTAGCACATTTCTGGATAGCCCACTTGGTACTGTAGCTCATTTCTGGATAGCCCACTTGGTACTGTAGCTCATTTCTGGATAGCCCACTTGGTACTGTAGCTCATTTCTGGTACAGTAGTTTAAATTATTTCTGGCAAGTCCACCTGGTACAGTAGGTAGCTCACTTATAATTGGTAAAATACAATAAGCATATATGTATGCATGTATATGTTGACAGCAAAGTTAGTGTAATTACAGATCTGGTTTCACATGCCAGTCATGCTAATCCACATTCAGTTTGTATCAAAATCTGTTTGGCCAACTACTTATAGTAATGGGTATTAAAACAGTGGTTGCAAAATAATTTAGGGTGAACATGTGAATATATTGTTGTGAATTTGTGATCCAAGTTCAAACTCAGCAGAATTTGGACAATTGACAAAGTTCAGTTTGAATCACTCAGCGCCTGGAAAATAGGCTGATCTGTTCTGCTGATTTGGCACCTTATCTAATCCAAACATAACAAATCAAAAAACTGTCTTTGGAATATTGAGGATGCTCTTTTTGATGTCAGATTTCGTCTACATCTGCACACTGAGTTAAACCTGTCACAAATTACTGATTCACCTGTTCAAGAGTTAGTTCTTAGATCATTCTCAAGGATTTTAATATCAATGTGGATAATCGGCTACAGTTTGTTTCTCACCTGATATCATTAGGATGTTTTTCTACTTACATAATTTGTAGGTTCTTTGATGTTTTCTAGAAGCCTTAATAACTCAGTCTCGTATTTTTTGCAGTGTTGGTCCCTATCAATTGTTCAATTGTATTACTAGTATCTCTGTATTTCATCAACATGCTCAATGACAGCAGCAGTATTATCAGTGACGCCATCAGCAATGGCAGCAGCATCAGCTACAGTAATACCAATAGGCTAGCTACAAGTCTGATATAATTATATAGTCTATTAAAGATTTGATTCATAGACTGGCTTTTGGGTATAATGTTTGACTGGCTATAGGATATTTAAAAAACACTAGATAGTTATGTTTTGTATCTAGACACCAGTCTGCTTACCAACACAACATCATCATCTTCCACAACATAAACATCATCATTAAAGCAACACCATCAATAATGACAACATCATCAGCAACATCACCAACAACACTATCATCCATAACATCGTTATTAACAACACCAATAGCACCAATGTCACCAATTTGATAACAACATCAGCAGCATTATAATTAACCAATACAACACCATCATCCATATCATAATCATTATCAACAGCACCATCTTCAACAACATAAACAACAAAAGCATCATCATCATTATCAGCAACATCAGGGTTGACATTAACGTTAAAAGTAAGCGGCCCACAGAGCAGAGTACCCGGTATTTTTATCAATACAGTCAAAGTAGCAGTGGGAAATCCCCACCTACTGCCTTTTAATGATACCTCTGAACAACATCTTCAACAACATAAATAACCTCTCAGTCACAACATCAGCAGCACCATTACCAACAACACCATCATCATTTTTAACAACATCATCTTCAACAACATCAGCATTAATATGAGCCACATTATCAAAACTATGGTCAGCAATGACAACATCAGCAGCAACATTAACAACAACACCATCATCATTTTTAACAACATCATCTTCAACAACATCCGCATTAATATCAGCCAAATTATCAAAACTATCAAAATGGCCACTATCAAGAGTGTACACGGTCTTCAGTTATAATTTCTAGTAGCCATTTCTTTCCAGATTTAAAGGTAATAAATATTTTGAAAACTTTTTATGTTTGAAACATGATCTGTCACCTTTAACACAATGTAAAATGTGATACCTGAGGGTATTGTTATATTGACAGCGCTATAAATTACATCCACCCAAATGTTAAGTTCTTTTTATACATTTATTGTATTTATTGTATGTATTTCTTAGGCCCCTGTGTCTATAGAAATCTATGTTTTGATTTTTGATAGAATGATTTGTTGTTCAGTGGGTCATCAACACATTGAAGGAAACCAGAAACTCTTTCCTGCTGTTACTTTTGAATAGATTCCAAAATCCCCATCCAGTTGATGAGGCTAAGGGAATGGTCTCGTCCCAATATAAGTTAATATGACTGAAATAAAAACTGGAGGATAATAAACAATATTTTTTATAGCGATGGCTTTATAGTCGGTCAATACAGTCAAAAGTAAGTTACACATAATTGCCAGTGCCCCCCCTACTGAAAACATTAGTGGGATTCCCAGTGGGTTCCCACAGGGAATTGTACTGGGATCCCACTTGTCCCACCAGGATTTTTGGGTGGGATTCAATGGGATCTCAATTGGATCCCAGTGAGAGCCCACGCAATGCCCGGTGGGGTCCCGCATGGTCCCAGTGGTATTTGTGTGGGACCCCACATTGCCCCAGTGGGATTTTTGGGTGGGATCCCACTTGATTCCAGTGGGATTCCACTAGAATTCCCAGTGGGATTCCACTAGAATTCCCAGTGGGATTCCACTTGATCCAAGCAGGAATTTAGGGCAGCCCTACTGAAAATATAACTGGGATTCTCAGTGGGTTCTACATCAATAACCCTTTTTGCTTTGCAAATTGAAGTGTGATAATATACACTAGGTGGGAATCAATCTAAACTGTTGTAAGCAGTTGTAAATGTCGGTGGAAAAGTAACAACTATCCTCTTTTTTTTCTGTGATTAGATACCCTTGGTAAGTGGGATTCAGTCTGAACTTTTGTGAGGTTTTGTTTTCATGAACATAATCTGTTCCTAAGAGTTTTAAGAACTTAAGCAATTTTGAAATGTTGCATATGAGACTGAAATCAATATCTGCAGTGCTGAAAACCATTGTTCTATCAACAACAACAAAAAGGTCAATCCTTGAAAACTCATGACAATAGGGGTTTGATTTTAAAATACTGTTTCTACCGACTACATTTAGAAATTCCCTGTTTCAAATACAACTATTAAATGTATAAAATGTTTTGATACAATAAGGACTGTACGTATAGTCACAAACCACTTAGTTTTAATCATTAAATGGTGCAAGGAAAATCTACAGTTGATGCCATTTGCCCGCCAAAAATTCAAAAGAGAGTGTTTGCATTTTATTTGCACTCTTTGTCATAATCACACTCAGGTGTCATAGTAAAATAATCCATTTTCTTTCCAAACTCCTAAACCAATCAATTTATCTTCATAAAACCTGCTATACATATCAAGGTAGTGGTCCTGTGGTGTCTTTTGATATAAGGCCATAATAAAGTAATTGCTAGTTTCTCATCCAAATTTATTTCAAAATAGGGGCTGGGGGTGAAATTTTATTTTTAATTTTTGTTTTATACGACAAATGGAAAATGGTCTCAGCACAAGGCAAAAATAGTAAAACATACTACAGAGTACTTCCAAGATTGATAACACATTTTTAATAGTGTTTCATAGTTTCAGCAATTTTTTTTTTTTTTTTTTTTGAAGAAATAAAAATTACCGGGGCGGCATAAAAAAACGGGAGCGGGCGGGGATGAGAATCTAGCAATTAATTTCATTATGGCCTAAACAACACAATTTACCAATTACATTTGAAAAATCTTTAGAACTGGAGTTTTTTCCAGGCTTTAATTATCTATATACTCGAAAATATATGTGGGATCCCACTGGTATACCCAATGGGATCTGAATCCCACTTACATGCATACACTGGTCACATACAACTATTTATTTTCCCATAGGCCTGCATTATAGGGCCTTTAGGGCTACCTTGATTTCCCTATATCTCGTAGCCATATATAGCACCCCTTGCCTGAAACTTACATCCAAGTGCCATTTAATGAGGTAATTTTTTCATAGCTAATCTTAGAAGTAGTCGGTTCTGGCTCTGAAGTGACACCCCCGCTTGAAAATAATTTTCCCCATGTGGTTGCCGGTGTAGAATACAACACCGTCAAATGCAGAGGGGTAGGACCCCACCATTCATATGTCATCTTTTGTCCATGCTCATTGAAGGTCTTCTTATAACCTTTCATGTGTTGGTGCGCCTTAAAACCCAATTCAATTCAATTCAATTGAAAATAATTTCCCACTGGGATCCCGCTTGAAAATAATTTCCCACTGGGATATGGTCAAATGAGAAACTGAAAATCCACCGGGATAACTAATTCCCACTGGGATCCCACTGGGATTCCACTGGGATCCTAGCTGCATTTTCAGTAAGGACACAGCCTAAATTAAAGTGATGCACGGCAATCTGGGTTTTTTCATACCATGAAACGTGACGAAGAAAAAAATGTTGCGGTGCAGTGTTTGTAGTAACATTTTGGTTAAAAGAATGTTTTTGGTGTGCAAAATCAACACGTTATTTAAAGTTGTAAGGGTAATTAAACAATACATTATACTTATGCATGCTTTGACTTTTTTGTCAACCAACTTGTAGATTATGTATTGAGATATTTATAAGAACATAAAAAGTCATTTTCGTGTTAAAAGTTTATTGTACATATATACACAGTGTTTGATAACGGTTGTACCTTACCTAATATGGAATACTATATGTATAGTACATGTATATATATATAACACAAACATGCACTGGGTCTTGTCCCCTGACTTTGTCGGCACTTAGATACTCCTAGATACGGTGAACTTGTTCTCGATCCAGTACAAAAGCTCAGAGTTTATCGTGAAGATGAAAAGACAGGTTACAAATGGCTGATATCCCGGTACAATTATTATCTTAAACTTGTTCATCTTGGCCCTATATTGCCATTTTATGAATGAACAAAATAAATCTTTATTTACATTACAAGGGCTTGAGTTTTATTGAGCACTTTTTTTTCCAGGTAGATAAATGACATAGAAAGATAAACTTTGATCTGTGTTCTGCATGCAGAACGAGTGCACCGTGTCTCGGATAAGTGGGTGACTATGCGAGAGACCGGGGTTAAGGTAGTGGGACAAGACCCCCACCTCCCATTTTACAATAACCCACCCCACACTGTTTAATTATCCAGATAACTGAGCCCTTGCTAAATAAGCAGAAGGTTGATAAAACTTATCACACTTCACAAAATGTTACAAACTATACTGTCCATATCTAGAGAGCCTCGGGGAAGATTAGTTTTACTAACTGGGCTACCCTCTTAAAATAAAGTCATTAGCTCATTTCTGGACAAACCATTTCCATATAGGCATGAAGACGGTACATCGTAATGAAATACGTTGGCCCTATATATTACACACAATCCAGAATCTATGCCTGTAACATAGTCGCATTATATAAGTCGACCTATTTGAATATTGATCGAGTGATTTTATTTAATCGGTCCAGTAGATCTAAATATATTGTACAAATAAAAGGTCAGCTAAGAGAAAGAGAAAAGCTGACGCTTCTTTAGATAGTGGTCATATTTGCATACTAAACTTGCTAGCCTTAAAGAGACATTTGGCAATTTTGTTTTTTGCTGCATCCTGTTCTATATCTGCAAAATAATTTTTTATTAAAAATTTGTTGAATGACTCAAAGCAAATTGTGTTTTGCATATTACTTATTCTTGATACTGACTATATTGAACCAATAGGATATTTAAAGGGACACGTGACAATCTTGCTTTTTTAAAAACTCACGGCGTCCCGTTAGTTTTCCTCTTAACTTTCATTTGTTCAATCATTAATATTAATTGATAGAATAGTTCAAAGTAAATTATTTTTGCATATTACTAATTTTTTATAATATTGCACCAGTAATATATTTAAAAATTGGGGAAAGTTGAAATCTCAATTTTTTTATTTAATTATATGCAAGCAGATTTAAAGTCAAAATGACGCAGGATAACTTAACCGAGGAGCAAATTTAATGTTTGAATAAAACTGAAGATTGCCATGTGTCCCTTTAAAGCTATAGTAGAATAATGTTGAAAAATTGAAAAACCAACGATACTTTATAAACCAAAGATACTTTATATATACATACATCAGTGTGCTAATTTTAATGTCTGATAACTATTTCAAGATTGCTGTGCCTCCCTTTAATATAACGCATTTATGATTGTTCAAGTTGAAGAAAAACAAACTCTGTTGCAAGGCAGTCGAAAGTGTTCAAGATAAAAAAATATTGATGTATGACGCCTTCCCACTGCTTTAAAATTTGCCAAATTTGTTTTATTTTGAAACTGCGTATTTTTTTAAAGCCTTTTCCAAAGATTTGCCATGCCCTAAATTTAGTTTTAAATTGTTTATTTTCAGGAAAAGGACTTTGAATTTGCCGGAGAAAAGGCATCTTTTCGAGACGATGAGGACTTTCTCGCTGATGAGGCGGGGTCAGGCGATGGTGAAGGTAGCGGTGATGTAGATAAGGAAATAATACTACCCGTTTTACCTGTTGGGCCAAGAATTCCAGGTAAGATGTTGTCTTAGAATTGCCATTAGTTCCCTTATGTACCATGATGTTCTGTTAGGTGACTCGGGTACCGTGATGCACAGTTCATTGTATCGGGTACCGTTATGCACTGTTAGTTGTCTTGGGTACTGTGATGCACCGTTAGTTGTCTTGGGTACCGTGATGCACTGTTAGTTGTCTCGGGTACCATGATACACCGTTAGTTGTCTTGGTACCATGACGCACCATAAGTTGTCTCGGGTACCATGATGCACCATTAGTTGTCTTGGGTACCGTGATGCACCATTAGTTGTCTCGGGTACCGTGATGCATAGTAGATTTATTGAAAGATGGAACTGTACTACAAATTGACAAAAAGTGACATGAAACCGACATTTTATGCAGTTGTTAAGAGTTGATAGCCTCAAAAATTATGTTCACTTCTACTTCAATGAGAAGACTCGACATCATCCGCTAGGTGTCTACTATCAGAGGTGCGGAAAGTGCATATACTGTGCCAGAAGTTCCCGGTGATCAATAAAATTTAATTAACAATTAAATGGGGTCTGTATCTTTTTGGGGACCAACTGCTGATTCACTCCAGGTCGCCTTGTGATGCAATAGACAAAATAACAAAACAAAGCAATGCCATGACCCTTAACCCGTAACCTGCTAAGCACGACTATAATAGCTTTTGCGTCCATTGTACACTCGCAGGCTGATCAGGGTATTGTAAACTCGCAGTCTGATAAGGTACAGTGTCCGGCTGCTGATGAGTCATTTCCCCCAAAACACCCCTTTGTCACATAAATGGAATGGTCTTAATTCAAAGAAAGAACAGTCAATTATATATATCAGCGTTTTTTTACCTTATATAAATGGGTCCGATAAACGGCCCCATTCCCAATTGAAAAAATTTACCATTTTTCCCAATTTCCAACTAAAAAATTCCCAAATCGAAGTTGTTTTTCCGTCAATTTTTCTCCTGGGATATTCTCAATACACAGCTGTAATAGATCTTCCCAGTCTGTTTTAGATTAATCTTCGTAATAAAGTTTTTTGCCAGGGTTGTACGTTTCTTCTGCATTTCCGTGTAAATTGAAACGCAAAACACAGCCTCGTCACCCGAGGACGACGCCATGTTGTTTATGCGTTGCAGAAACGTTTTACCGCTTGTATGTTATCGAAACGCTTTACTGCTAGTATATTCTACAATGTAACAAGCGCCTCAGTGAACGATGGGTTAATACTAAATAAAGGACGAATAACAGAAATCGTTTGGGCCAGGAAACTCTAGAATATGCAGAGAATCTGGTGCAACCCTAAATGACAATGAACTTAACAGCATTGTTAACATTTTCAGGGACAACACAAACAGGGAAATTATTATGTAACAACACAGTGAAGTACAATAAAACTTGAAACATTACAGTTGTGAAAATATTTTATTATGTAAATCATCAATAAATATGTAATATTTCACAAAATACAAAAACAATTTTTTCCCAATTCTAAGAAAAAACGTGCGTTTTTTCCCAATTTTGAGAAAAATCGCGTGTTTTTTCCCAATTTGACCGACCACGGACCCATTCCCAAAATGGTGAAAAAAACAGCGTATAATATGTAGGGGGTTAAGGGTTAATATTCAACTGTAGACCTCCTTCCATGACAACAAATACAAATAGAGTTGACCACCTAACAGTGAGCAACAAGAAGTAAACTCCCTTTCTCAATGAAGACACTCAAAAGAAAACTAAAAGATTTATTGTCAAAGGTGTACTTTAAGCTGAAACGGAGACATACAAAAATATATACAGTCCATTAGAAACGTCTTAAGGGATTTGACATCTACTTTACAACTGACCAGATATTTGGTAATTCAAAGTGATCTTGGCACTACATAACCATAATGTAGGAATTTGTTACAGTTGTGGCCCCATGCTTAGGCCATAATAAACTAATTGCTAGTTTCTCATCCAAATTTAGTTCAAAATAGGGGCGGGGTTTGAATTTTTTTTTTTTTATTTGTTATTTTGTCTGTCTGTCCGTAAACTTTTATTTGTAGCGACTACTCGTTTTGATTCGATGTTAAACATGGCTGACAGCACTTCCTTATAAATGTTGATATTTGTTACTTTTAATGTGGACACCAAGATTATCTTTAGATCACAAGTGCTTTGTTTGGTCATCTTCATTGACTTCACAATTCAGCAGTCAAAACAGTAAGGTCGCAGTGGTCAGGACGAGTAAGGTCACAGTGGACAGGACGAGTAAGGTCACAGTGGTCAGGACGAGGAAGGCTACCATTACCTGGTCGGTGGGATACATGGTCATTGTGAAATGAAAATGCCTGCATTTAATTTTGTCAAATATATAGTGAGGTCCCTAATCTTGGTTTGAATGTTTATGACAAACTGATATACCGTGATCATAGAGCAGATTTTAGTAAAATGATTTGAGTGAATCCCTGATTCAGGGGTGGGGGAGTATTTGGTACAAACTTGGTTTGTGCTCCGAAAACATATTTTTTGTGGTAAAAGCATAACAAAAGAAGCTGCAAACAGATGTGTTTTTTTTGCTAGGTAGTTGTCCGCAAAAAATTACGCTTCTTTACTTTCTACGTGCCATTTAAGTCTGCTGATTGGAGCAACATATCTAAGTTTTTGGGTGTGATAAACTTTTTTTATGCCGTGGTGCGGCGTCCGTCATCCGTCCGTCCGTCCTTCCGTAAACTTTTTTTTGTAGCGACTACTCCTCTGAAACTACTGAATGGATTTTCATGAAACTTTACAGAAATGATGCACATGAAGTCTAGTTGATCCTAGCAAAATTCATGTTGATGTGAAATCCAAGATGGCCAACAGATCTAAAAATAGATTTTTAGCTCGACTGATCAGAGATCAGCAGAGCTTATGCCGTGGTGCGGCGTCCGTCTGTCCGTAAACTTTTATTTGTAGCGACAACTCCTGAAACTTTACAGAAATGTTGCCCATAATCAGTGCTCAAGAAATAGGATAGCATGATCACGCCTACTAGACTCCGCAACCGCCTCCAAAAAGAGGTGATAATACGACGTTTCGGAGACACTTCCGGTGCGGTTGCGGAGAGCAAATTGAAGCAGCAACGGTAAGTGTGAATTTAATATTTTCGTTTTTTTCGGCCCTAACTCGATCTTTTACAAAAATCGGGGAATGTGATACGATGTAGGGATGTTTTCCCTTCCTGTTTCATGTGTTGGTTTCGAAATTTATTGAAAAATGTGGTCCGTAGAACTGTCATAAGTCAATCAACGAGTGTAATTTTCTCAACTGGACATGGTTTTTACTCCGTTTTACTGCTGTTTTGTGAGAAATCTGCCAACGAATGAGGTCTATGACTTTGAAATCACCTATCTTTCATCGTTCAATAAAAAAAAAATTCAAACGAATATAAACTGAAAAGAATTATGGTCATTTTTTATGAAGAGGCGGTGTCGGAGAGTAAGAGGCGGATTCGGAGAGTAAGAGGCGGTTTCGGAGACATATACTCTATATAATAGATCTATACTGATTTAAATTGATAAGTAATGTATCAATACAATTAATTATGATGAATCATTTGTGCAGATACTTGTTACTGGTCCTACCCAGCATTGAACAATAAGTCTTAGTCGCTACTAAATTTACTGAATCGTCCGTAAAATGCACGATGCAACCCATAGTTGATCTGATCCGAAATCGCATAATAGATGCAAATGAATTCTAAATAAATGATAAGCACGTTCATTTTGTACAATCCTCTATCAATAATAGTACTGGATGCGTTCTTATAAAGTTTAAAAAACTTTAATTCATTTTGCATCAATTTCAAAGCCGATCTTATACCTTTTATTATCATCCTAATAATTATTTACTGAGGACCAGCTTCCCAGAAATATATACACCGGCTACGTCACAATTGACGATAGGCCTCTATACTAAGACGCATTACCGAGCAAAAATATGGCTTTTGTCTACATACGCATAACCGCTAACGGATAACTTCATATTTCAATAAATTGTTTTAAATCATTTTGTAACAACACGGAACACGGAGTTCATAGTTTAATAACCAAAACCTGAAGCTTTTATTTACCATCATTTTACCGTCTAAACATAACAGATATTGGTATAATTATGGATCTGACACGGGTAGGTATATATGAACCTGTCAAAATTAGAAGATAGTGGCCAGTCATCCCCAAAAGATAACTCGTAGCAGACGGTATTATTGTTTACACCGCCATTGATTACCGGCATGCCTTGCTCAGAATCACACAGGTCAATCGCTCAGTGACACCTGTCGCACACAGTGGAACAAATGCGGGAACCATGAGTTAAAAATAGACTTGACGAAATGTGCGCACCACTAATTTTCCGTCTCAAAGCGTTTACCTATTATTTATCTATGTCTCCGAAACCGCCTCTTACTCTCCGAATCCGCCTCTTACTCTCCGACACCGCCTCTTCATAAAAAATGACCATAATTCTTTTCAGTTTATATTCGATTGAATTTTTTTTATTGAACGATGAAAGATAGGTGATTTCAAAGTCATAGACCTCATTCGTGGGCAGATTTCTCACAAAACAGCAGTAAAACGGAGTAAAAACCATGTCCAGTTGAGAAAATTACACTCGTTGATTGACTTATGACAGTTCTACGGACCACATTTTTCAATAAATTTCGAAACCAACACATGAAACAGGAAGGGAAAACATTCCTACATCGTATCACATTCCCCGATTTTTGAAAAAGATCGAGTTAGGGCCGAAAAAAACGAAAATATTAAATTCACACTTACCGTTGCTGCTTCGATTTGCTCTCCGCAACCGCACCGGAAGTGTCTCCGAAACGTCGTATTATCACCTCTTTTTGGAGGCGGTTGCGGAGTCTAGTAGGCGTGATGATGCCCGGGGCTCCCCGAAATCCATTCCGGGCCTGTCTCATTTTGCAGACGAGGAGCCCGTCGGGACTGTCTAAAAAAAAAAAAAAAAAAAATCCCCCAAAAAATCAGTTTTACTGGATCTCAAGCTCAAGTTCCTCAAGACAAAATACTCCCATGTATTGTGAACTGTGAAAACACTTGCAATAAAGTAATTAAAATGTGTTATACACACATTGAAACAATAAAAAGTTTGAATATTTTGCCTGGCTTCGTGTCGGCAGTTTGTCAAAACTTTGAGGTCGACAATTGTTGACATAAAACTCATTATTCTGCTATTAGGGTTGTGTTTTCTTTCCTTTGTGATAAGAAATACCGTTTTTGTCATTAAAAACACACTAATGCATGAAAAAAAATCGTTATTGATGGTATATCGATTGAATGTTTGTGAAATGTTCGGGCCGTAAAAGTGCGGTTTCATAGTAGTTCGGATGGTACATAATTTCGGATATATTATTATTATTATTTTTTTTTTTTTACATAATCAAGTAAGAAAAACTGTCCTTTACAAATACATGTTGGTGAAAAGAAAAATATATATACTGTATATGTATAAATACAGATATAAAGTATATTTCTATTCATTATTTAAGGTGTAAGGAGTTCCTGGAATCCTACTTTTAATTGAATTCTAGTCCAGGCTCCGAATTCTTTACTTGGAGAAAGTGGTGACAAAAAGAAAAAAATATAGCCAGAGGAGGCTCTGATAGTCTCATAAAACCTGATTAAAAATTTGGCTCTAAGTTTAGCTCCAGTTTCACCAAGTCGGCTCTGATTATTATCGTTTGGCAAAAGTGCTAGTACTCTCCTTTGCATTGGTTATAAATTACTATGTAATATTCTATTCTAACATATTTTAAACGAAATGGTAAATAAGTCCGCTGACCAGGGAGCATAAAGTGGTAGCAAAAAGACAGTCGGAGGAGGTTCTGAGCTTGATTAATACATACGTAACAAAATTAATGTGTACTATAAAAGTGATAAAGACACATTTCCAATAAAAAAAATATTGGACCTTTCCATTTTAAATCAGGGCCTGTCCATTTCAAATCAGGGCCTGTCCATTTCAAATCGGGGCCTGTCCATTTTCAGAAGCAACAAGCCCTGGGCCTGTCTCTTAAAATAATTTTCTTTGAGCACTGATAATGTCTAGTTGATCCTAGCAAAAATTCATGTTGTTGTGAAATCCAAGATGGCCGCCAAAGCTAAAAATAGAGTTTTAAAATACAAGTTTGTAGCGACTACTTCTTGAAAACTATGTGATATTGATATGGGACTTTTTCTAAAATGATCAGCATGACATGATGTTGATCCTTGTCAAAAATCGTTTTGATTCAACGTTAAACATGGCTGGCAGCGGCCATCTTTGTTTACATAGAGTTATATAGTAAAAACTTGTAGCGACTACTGCTCTGAAACTACTTGGCGGATTGTCATGAAACTTTACAGGAATGTTGCTCTTGATGTCTTATTGATCCTAGCAAAATTTCAGATCGGCCAGAAATTCAAGATGGCCGTCACAGCTAAAAATAGATTTTTAAAAAATAAGTTTGTAGCGACTACTTCTTGAAAACTGTAAGTGATATTGATATGGGACTTTTTCTAAAATGATCAGCATGACATGACGTTGGTCCTTGTCAAAAATCGTTTTGATTCAATGTTAAACATATCTGTCAGCAGCCATCTTTGTTTATAGCTATAGAGTTATCTAGTAAAAACTTGTAGCGATTACTCCTGTGTAACTACTCGACAGATTTTCATGAAACTTCAAAGGAATGTTGCTCATGATGTCTAATTGATCCTAGCAAAATTTCAGGTCGGCCTTTGTTTACATAGAGTTATATATATATATATAACGAAAACTTGTAGCGACTACTCCTCTAAAACTACTTGACGGATTTTCATGAAATTTCACAGGAATACTGATCTAGCTATCAAAAACCTATCAGTAGAGCTTCAAGGTCATTGAGCTCTTGTTTATTTTTTGTTTTATTTTCAAGAATGCCAGTATAAAAGAATATGTTAACATATTCAAAATACATGTAATTAAAGTTTGTGATTATTTCAAAGGAAAGTTATATAGCCCAATAACAAAATCTTCCCCTGTAAAGCCTGATTCTCCAAGTATTTCTACGACCAATTTCCCTAGCCGCCATAACTACTTGAGAGCAATACCAGGATGTAATTCATTATGATTCAGACAAAGATCGACAAGGAAACTCTACTGGAAAAGATATAGTGCTTGCTTTGTAATTGGTTTGACATGTTTAATAATCAAACTTGTAATGTTGCAGTTTGGACAGCATGTACTAGTAGAATCCTCCCAAATTCATGTTCATTTTATAATTTTTTTGTTCATATTCATTAAAGGTCTCATCATGATCCCTGCATTGTTTCAGGTGCCGTCTCGCTCACAACAAAAGAGCAGTGGCAGAAAAACAATAAACGTGGCTCCAGCATAAATGGAGTTTCTAGATAGAATTTGCAGCAACTCTGCAGTTCAGGGTGAGAAGGTTCTAGGCCCATTTTCCATATTGGATCTTGATGTACATGGAGGATGAACCTGGCATGTTCATGCCTGTTAGGCACCACTGTTAGGCACCATACAGCCTTTCATGTGTTGGTGCGCCTTAAAACCCAATTCAGTTAATTATTTGCAGTTAAACATGCACAAATTGAGAGTGGCATAGCTTCATAGGAATACTCACATATGCAAAAACAGTAGTTATATGTTTTTATACATCCGCTTTCAGAAAGTGCAGTGGAAGGGCTAATATATAGGAATCTTGTTGTCCGTAATGTCGCATCGCATCATGTAACACATTTTTGTCCCGTCACGTCACGTCCTGTCACCTTACACATTTTTGTCCCTTCACGTTGCGTATTTAAGTTATTACTTGAATACCTCAAACAGTTTTGAGTGGTTTGTTTCCAGACTTCATATTCCCATAACAACTGATTTATACCTTATGTCCCTGTACATCAACCTTTGTTGATTGCAGAATTATGGCCCTTTGTTAGACTTAGAATTTAAGCTGGAGTATTCATCACCTTCAGGAATAGTTCTTAGGTTTATGCTACAAATCTTTTATTCAAGGAACAAAGTCATTTACCATACCGCTGTTACAGTTTCAACGCAAAACATGGCACCATGAACATTTCCTTTGTTTCTTGTAATAAAAGTAGACAGTATTAAAGATACTACAGCTTTTAAATCACCCAGAATGCACTATTTCATGTCTATATTTCAAAATAATGTCCATTCACTGTCTTTAGCCTTAATTCTTAAGTGGGAACGAAAATATAATGGCCCCTTCCCAATTGCAAAAATCCCTATGTTTTCACAATTGTGAAAAGACAATTCCCAATCTTAAAAAATGTGTCAAGACTTTCCATTGTTTGCATGTTAAAATAAATAATTGATTGATGTTACACCTACTGGTAAAACAGTATATTAAATCATTTTAGAATTATTTTAGAATAATGTTATTATTAGAAATTTATTAGAAAAAAACAACTCAATGAGTTCTGAGAATGGAATTTGTTTTCCACCTTGCTAAATTAACTGGTTTCATTGGTCCAATTTTTATCACTGAACCAATTAGAATGCTTCATTCATATTTTCATTTGATTGTTTCATGACATCAAGTTCTGGTATTCTGACCACATCCTGGTATAATGACATCACGTCATGGTATTATGATGCAACTCAGTGAGTTCTGAAAACAGATTGAGTGTTTAAATTGCTGTGAAAAACAGAGTGACTGTTTGTTATAATCTCTCAGTGAGTAATGAGTTTCTTGAAACCAAGAATCATAAAATTATAAATATAAAATAATTCTAAAATGATTTAATAAACTGTTCTAAAACATTATACATTTTAATGAAAGTTTCTCCCAGAAAAACATTATTCTAAATAGTGAAATTTCATGCGCTTTTCCCCAATTCCAATGAAAAGTGCACTTAATTTCCTCACATTCAAAGCAAGGCCTTTCTCAGTTTGGAGAGAAAAACCTCTGCCTATGCTACACAAGATGTTCAGTCCTTAAAAAGAAGGAAGTTCACACTCCACAAATTTCCATCGTTTCTCTGTCTGGCACTTACGCCAGATTGGTTTCATCAAATTAAAGTCTCGCGCATCACCTAAACAATGCAGTTTATATTTTTTTCTTTTTAAACATTAAGTTCTTGAAACACTTATCAGAGACACTGCACCTGCTTATTGGTTGCATGTTCTTGTAAACTGCTCTGCTTTTGTATTAAAAAACTCGAACAGACTTGCTTTAAAACGCTGAGTTTGCATTTGTGTCAGGTGTATTGTACCAGATATACGAAAAATTGGGGAAATTGCTTTTTTTAGTCTACATAAACGAGGGTCATTCAATAACTTTCTAGTAAATTCCTGTGAACGTTCAAAGATTCGTCCGATTTTCGCAGATTTTACTAAAATAATTAAAATTTATCAGGATTTTATTAGCACATAATCTGTTTTTGACAACAAATCGATGAGGTATTGTCGCAGTTTGATTGTCGCCTGTGTCATCTGTATCTGCGTGCCCTTAACGTTTTATATGTATATATTATAAGCTTGTATCCATATGATGGATTGAAATTTGACACAAGTGTTTGGCATCATTAGACAACAAACACCATACAGCCATGTTATACAACTCATGCTTTTATTTTTTAACAAAAATATGGCCACTTTTATACCAAGAACATTTGGTTAAAGTTTTATGTGTTAGCTTGTGTCTCTGAAACTACTTTACATTAAATATGTAAGCTTGTATCTGGAATTAGACAAAGGTCTGCACAAATCCGCAGTGCCTCTTGGTTTAAAGAGGCATTACAAATTAAATGTATTAAATCCATTTTTTTTACCCTCATATGAGTGGTACTGTTATAAAAAGTATATGGTTTTTTTCCCATTGGAGTGAAAAAAAAAAAATATATATAGAGATTATTTAACTGCTGGGATCGATTATAGGGAAATCCTTCACGAGTGGTAGACGTGTGGTACTTTTCACGAACGAGCGCACTCAATTGAGTGAAAAAATAAAGCGCGTCTACCATCAAGTGAAGGATTACCTAATAATCGATCCCAGCAGTTAAATAATCTATTTATTACATTTTAAATTACGTTTTTGCAAACAAATATTCGCTTTATTGAATGTTATTGGCAGATGACGTCGACGTCAGCAACACTTTATTGACATCACGACTCAACGTCGCAATGTCGCAATGTTAGTAATTAATGTGTTCTGAGTTAGCAACTTTAGTTATTATTGTGTTCTGAGTTAGTTATTAATATTTAGCGATTATGAATATTCTTGCACTGAGAAATCCCGATCTTTCATGCATAGAAATGTAATAAATATTTATATATACTTTAAGGGGAGAGTAATGAAATACTGCACGAGAATGTACAAATGGTTATGTGTTTGCAAAGTATTTAATATTGCTTTTGCTTGGATAGTGAAAAACTCCCTTTTTTTTTTACGCAAAACAATACAAATTTTCCCAGTTGAATACCAAAAGATGCAAGTTAATCTTTCATTCACACTGGAACACACAAAATCACAAAAAAACATAAAATCCAATGCATTTAATTGATTGATTGACATGCAGACTTTGGTTTTCTTGATAAAGAAAATCATTTAATAGTGTCTGATTTACAAGTTATATTATGTAATTTGGTCTCCAATAAACGCCTCCCTTTTAGTTTAAACTTATTTATTTTACATCGATTGTAACGAAAGCTCTATGAAATTATTTGAATCACTCTCGATGTCTTCCTAGGTGGAAGCAGTACTAAGCAAATGCAGATAAAGTGTCTTGCTCAGGGACACAATGCATATGGCAATGGCGGCCGGGATCATGGGTCCAACGCTCTACCACTAGACCACCACATCCCACTTTTCAAAAATGTTATGCCCCCAGGGACTTTATTAGGGATTATACGGTAGGAATAAAGGCTGAAAATCTTAGTATGATGTAGTTAAAAATCTTGATGGCAACACTTTGGTTTCGTTTCAAAGTATCCTTTTTCACATGCATTTCTGTGAATGAATCGCTACTATTGTTATTCGTATAACAAAATAATCTGACGCATTAATAAGACATTAGGAAGCAAGTCTGTTTATGTCATTTCTAATAAAACAAAGGCATGAGGAAACACCCAGCATATCAACATTCCAGCATCTTGAGTCAAACTCTGGGAATATCAGAGTATTATTGCCAGCAGAACAAGTCCACAGAGTAGATAGGATCATTAACAGGGCAAGATTATAAAAGAAAGCCACTGACACTTTTATTATTTATAGTAGTATATGCTGATAAGACCACAACCACAGGGTAACTGCCAAAAAAAGTGGACCTACCTTTTATCAAATTTCTTCAAATTTCTTCAAAATCAGAAGTAATTTTTAAAGACAACTCCATGCACTCAGGTGGATTAACTGTGCCAGATTATATAATCAAGTTTTAAGTAATACTATATTGTAGGTACATTTAGATAAAACTATGGAAAATTGCAAGAATTTGAGGTGAACAGATATTTTCTTTTATCGAATTTAAAGTTTGGATTGTTTAAATTTTCTTAGAAATTAGGAGCAGTTTTCTTGGAAATCGGGAGCAATTTTCAGGGACAAGTCCAGTTGATAGGATCATTAACAGTGCAAGCAAGGTTAAAAAAGAAAGTTCATCAACATTTTAGGTTAATAGAATAAATATATATAATTGTATGTAAATTTAAATAAGTCAACCATTGGGTTATTGCAAAAACGGTTCACAGACATTGTATTTTCTATAATCAAATTTAGTCAGTATTTCTTCAAATTTCTCAGAAATCAGAAGTGATGTGTAGAGGAAATAGTGACTGCAATCTTGCAAAAAAAAAAAGACAAACTGACTCTTTTTTTATTCATTTGTAAAGAGTGGGTGGCTTACAGTTTGTTATGTGGAAAGCTTATTGGTAATTAAAGCTAAGGAAAAACAATAAAGGGAGTTTGAATATGCCATTAGCTGAAGTGACAGTGTGGGATAATGAGGTAGATAATTATCTATACATGCAGAAAACAGATGTTTATAATGTACGAGGGTGGGCTGCCAGCGGGCTGACGACTACTTGAGGATTGTAGATATAGGTTCATTCGACATTTATAGACATATAAATTTAATTATGCTGAAATTGTGATGGTTGTAATTTTCAAAATTGACATGACGGTCTTTATTTGGGATAAGTAAGGGGCATGCTCCCAGACATAATAAAGGGCAGTGGGGAGTGGGGCACGGGCGTGTTTATTATTATCTCAATATTTTAACTGTTTTATGTCATAATCACCAGATTTCGTGACACACCAGCTGCCATTGACAAATTATAGCAAATATAACTCTTGCTTATAACATAATTGTTAATAAATCATTCATACCTAATTATTTCCAACCATTTATATTGTTGAGCACAAAATTAATTGCTTTTTAAACTTATTTAATTGTTTTCTAGGGCATACTTTTTGGTTGATTTTGTTTCTTAGCATTAAAACAATGCATGCATAAACCAGCCGGGTACTGATCAAATGTTATTTACGGAGGCGTAGCTGGTCAATTTTATGTTGTAGGCCCAGTTAAATTACATTTCAGAGCACCATAGGTGAGAAGTTTGTAGGGTTGTTTAGGGGCTTGCTGCCCGAGAATTTGTTTAAAAAAAGAAAAAAAAAAGAAAGAAAGACGTTAAATGATGCATTCTGACGAATTCGAGGAGACTTCTTTGGGGAATAAGCAGAAATTCAACATCTTCAATTTTTTTTGAGACATTCAAGGACACTTTAACTTTAGACTTTAACCAGTGATTCCTGGACGACGTAAACCGGGCGGTTCTGTGTATCGGTCTATCCTCCGAGCACGTTCAAAGAACCACAGGAATCTATTCGATAATAAGAGAAGGGCACGGTTCCCGGATTCCTATGTATCCTTCCCCTCTCTCTGGGGCAGCTTTAAATAACCTATACTGTGTTGATGAGCCGTTAAACAACATTCAATTCCATTCCAAGTCCAACAGGCTATCTACTTTCCAGCCAATCCAAGATGAGACTGAAAATAAAAAAAATAAAGCAATGCCAGAAATTAGTTATAACACATTACAAATTATTTCAATAATAAATTATCATAAATTATTTTTTCTAACAAATGAAAAAATCAAAATTAAAAATAGACCATGCTCGGTTGGTGTATACTGAATAATTTTGTATTTTGTAACCTTACTTTACACATATAATAAATGTGTCCGTCTGGTTGAAGTTATATAATGATGCTTGTACTGTTTTATCTTTCACTATTATTATGCATTTAATTAATATTACATTTTGTAGTTTTATAGATGGCCATATTGTAAACAAGACCTGTATTTTTTTGTAATTGCTATGTCTTAATATGTTACCTTCTTGAAATAATAAATTTTATTTATTATTATTATTATTATTATTATTATTATACATAAACTAGACTGTTAGGTCATAATAAATTAATTGCTAGTTTCTCATCCAAATTTAGTTCAAATTTAGTGGGGGTGAAATTTTATTTTTTATTTTTTTTATTTTATGTATACGACAAATGAAAAATGTCAAAAATAGTAAAACATACTACTTCCAAGATTAAAAACACATTTATTAATAGTGTTTCATACTTTCAGCAATTTTTATTATTATTATTTTTTTTTTTTTTAAGAAATAAAAATTACCGGGGCAGCATACAAAAATGGGGGCGGGCGGGGATGAGAATCTAGCAATTAATTTATTATGGCCTTGGTGTATACATTACAAAAATAGAAAGTAAACAGTATATACGATGTTGACTAGTTCCGCTTCTCATGCAATTTGCTGTAACATTATATCTATGTGAAGCAATTAATTACATGGAAACATCTTGTTGCTTGTTATGCAGATCAGTAAACATGCAACAAGAATGTATTTAACAAAGGAAGCCCTGAAAATATGAAGTTGTCCACAGTTAGGTTCATACAGTCAGTTCTATTCCTCATACAGTCAGTTCTATTCCAACGTGAATGTTATGCAACGGGGTAACATAAAATCAAATGTTTTGCTATAAGATTATATGATTTATTTTTTTCTTCTATAGTTTATTGGGGTGTAAACTTTGCCTAATCTTGCACAAATTAAATCATACTTAATGTTAAATATGTGCATGATTCAGTGAAGCATTCACTTAAATAAATAATGCATTTATTTGTTTATAAAAAGCGTGTTTAAATTGCATTTTTAAGAAAAGTAGAAAAATATCTGAGTGGTGCGATTATTGAGTATAAAAGCTGATCAGGTAACCAATGAAATGGCATAACAAATTTGAATGATTGACCTCATAAATGCTAAATTAAATGATAATGCTAGCCTATATCTTCTTTCCCACCTTTGTTCAGTGAATATAGCACTGTGGAATTGAATCGAAGAGGACCTGCAGGCATGGAATTCACCAACCATTTTTTAAACTATTCTTAGACTTGAGCTCAAGTACTGAAAATTTGTTCACAAATATTTCGATAACCTTCAAAGATAAACAATCATAGAAGTTATGTAATAGTATGCATCATATGTATACACAGCAGCTTGTTATGAAAACTTATTCTATAAACTTATAGAAATATTTGTGATTGAAGTTTGCATACTTGGGCTTAAGTCTAAGAATATTCTCAAGAATGGTTGGTGAATTCAAGGTCAGAGTTCAAACGCCACTGATTTTCGTCTGTGTGTTCTTGGGACCTCTTAATTGGATGAGAATTTAAACCAGGTGGTCCCATGTATCGGAATCCTCCAAACACAATAAAGACCCATAGGAATCTATTTGTCAGTAATGTGTTGTGGAGCTGTTAAACAACATTCAGTTCAATTGGTCCCAGATTTACAAACCTTTAACAAACTGTGGCGGAGTCCTCAAAACCACACAAACAATACCAATTTAATGGTCCATACAATAATGTACCCGCCTTCTGGAATGATCCCACTTGGTTGGGGAGGGAACAGGAGCCATAACTCTGTCTTGTATTTTACCTGAATTATCCCGACCTTTTACTTAGATTTTTCAGTTAAAATGTTGAATTCACAATCCAGCATTCGTACCACTGTTGGTGCTTCACTTGTGTTTTATTGTATTTTGTAGAGCCATATATGTTAGCCAAATCAATATTTTTTTCAGTATTTTATTGACTGTATGAAATGTTAAATTACTTTTCAGTAATAAACAATCGGGGATGCCATAAATGTTAACCAATATTTATTTTTATTTTCCAGCTTTATATAGGGCCACAATTGTGATCATCAATCAGGAATACACGCCCGAGATAGCGGCGGCAGGTCGTGACATCAGCAGTCTTGCAGTCACGTTACAGATACAAGATGCTATACAGAAATTGTTAAATACTCTCCGTGGAAATATACGAATTCGAATTGTAGGATTAGAGTAAGTGTTTATTTGTTTCTCTTCCATCTCCTTTTCGTATATATCGTATAATTTCCCCTATTAGTAGCGCCTTCCCTAATAGATGCGCCCCACCTGTTTTAAGAAACCTTTACCTTCTTCAAAAACCCAAAAGTTCCTAAAAAAACACAATTTTTTCATCTTTACCACTAATGGATTTGATTAGGGGAGTTTTTTACTAGGACACTGGTATAGTCTATGACATAAACCTTAAAGCCCCTATCATCATCAATACAGATTACCGCTTTTATTTATCTCCTTTTTTTCAATTTACTATTTATCTTTTATTATTATTTTATTCATATGCAACCAACCCCTGTTGTAATCGTCAAATTCAATGGAAATGTGTATAATACAGATACAGAGTGATGACAGTGATATACTCAGCATACAGTCGGGTTTAGGTTTAGTCAATACCGGTGTCATAGTAAAAGGTCGCCTTACAGTAATTCTATAAGGAAACAGTCGGGAAATGGGGGGAAAGATATTAAAAATTGAACCATCTTTGCAATTTGCATATAATATACTAACAGGAAATACGGTATACCTCAGGTACTGAGCGTCCTTGCATGTGGGAGTGTATCGGTTGGATCCCTCGCCGAGTCACACCAAGGATTTCAAGCAGATGGTACTAGTAGCTCCCTTGCTTGACGGTCAGCATATAAAGGGTAGTGGTAGGACAAGCCCGGTGTCTGTATAATGTGACTGGGTGGGGTATCATGCCATGTGTCTGGGACAATTTATTCCAGTGTGGCAACACTATAAAGTTGAGCATTGAGCTCACTGCTGCATGTAGACATTGTCGTGATATGACTGATTGTTTTAAATTGACATTAGACCCCATACAAACTTTTTTTTTTTCCCCTTTCACTCTTTTCGTGTTTTTGATATTTTTATATGGTAAAAGGAACCTGTCGTAAATGAACAGCTTTTATGGTTAAAACAATTGTCTGAAACCAGCCAGTCTTCAAAAACAGGTTATGTGTCCTTCGCCAAGGGAAAGAAACGTACTATTGCATTTCTATACCTCTTGTCTGACTGTCTCTATGCATCTTTTGTGTCTGTTCCAGAACTGCTAACCGACAGTCAGTGATTTGAATCATCAGTTTCCTAAAATAGGAACACCTGTAACTCACTTGAACCTACAGCTTTTAATTAAGATAAAGATGTTCTCATTGTACAGGCTGCAAATGCTTATTCGCAGGACCTAAAAATGACAATATAACCTTGCTTTTTGAACCAGTGTTCTTTGTTTAAACATCAGTACAGTAGATTTCTTGTTATCCAATTTTATCTTTTCAAGCAGTGGTTACTTTTGTTAGAGCCATTAATTATCAAAATTCAGACTATCAGGCAATTGATATTGAGTATTCATGAGACCTTGACATTTTTAAAAAAAAATTAGAAGGTTTTACCATGGACTTGACCTTGTCCTTTATGACCTTGTTAATTGAGTATGAAAACAAAACATTTTGAGAATTGGACCATGGACTTGACCTCAATGTACTTGATGACCTTGTACATTTGACAGCGGATGTGACCTTGAACTTTATGGCCTTGTTAATCGAGTGTGAGACTTTGAAATAGAAGTTTGACCTTGACTTAAGCTTATGACCTTTAAAATTGAATGTAAAACTTCGAACCTTTGACCTTGAATTGCTGTGTACTTTATGCCATTGAACAAAATAAAGACATTTTGGTATCTTCGTTTTTACTTGAAATAAACCGGTTGATCTTGCTTGAAAGTTTCTTTGACCTTGGCTGTCTAACAATGACCTTTGCCATTCCAGTATTGTCTAAAACTATTTGTAATTATCCTTTAGGATTATCTTTATATTAATTAGATCAAAAGTGTATATATTAGATCAAGAGTACTTAAATCGCTAAAATATTTCATACTTTATTAGATCAGATCTGTTTATTTTTCAAACTTACTCTACAGATTATGATAGAATGTAAAAAATCTTTTTTTAATAGATATATATTGTTCTCTGTAAGAAAATGGCAATACATACTCAGGTTATCACCTCTTTAGTATCAGGATATCATGGTATTTACTCAAATTTTATTATTTTATCGGCTTAGCAACAGTGGAAACAGTTGGCATAAAGATTGGTTTATCTCAAAGCAAGGCCATTTACATAGAAAAAATTGGGGAAAAGGAGTATTTTACAAGTATTGACTCCAGATCAGATCACAGAATGTTATTAAATGCCCAACTTAATTGTGAGAACATGAAATAAAACTATACAGATTAATATATATGTATTTATTTTTTATTTCCTCCATTAATGAGATTGTTACACAACACAAATTGTATTACAAACGTGTAACTTGAACTTGTAAAGGTTGTTATTTGAGGGCTGGCGTGGCGCAGTCGGTAGCGCGACGGATTTGTAACCGGAGGCCCCGGGTTCAATCCTCCATGGTGCCACTGAGTTCCCTCGGTGTGTTCTTGGGCAAGACACGTTCCCTTAGCCTCGTCCGTCGGATGGGGACGTAAACCGGGCGGTCCCGTGTATCGGTCTATCCTCCGAGCATGTTAAAGAACCATAGGAATCTATTCGATAATAAGAGTAGGGCAGGTTCCCGGATTCCTATGTATCCTTCCCCTCTCTCTGGGGCGGCTCTAAATAACCTATGATGTGTTGATGAGCCGTTAAACAACATGCAATTTTTTTTTTTTATTAATTGTTTTATGAATTATTTCAGCAAATATGTAGGGTAGGAAGAGGGCAAAAAAAAGTTTATTATCTAAAAAACAAACAATGAAAATGTACTGTATTTTACCGTGTATAGTGCGTACCCGTGTATAGTGCGTACCCGCTTCTTCAAGGTCAAACCTGGGTAAAAAAGTTGTTTCCGTGTATAGTGCGCATCAAAATACTTTTTAGATAAATGTGAAGTCAGACTGGCAAAGAAGCATGAAAAGACGCAAGATTTTCCTTTGTCTAACATTTGTAGTATTATAATTGTTAATTATTCTGCGAGCTAAAATGTAATATTTGGTAAAATAAACTATTTGGAAGAGTTTGTGTGTTTATTTATTTACTCTTGCATCTGCTCTTGCGTCCACTCTCCCTCCATAAAGTCCTGGGAATAAAATGCATCGTCATTATCGTCTTCACTGTCTGCTGCATTTAAATATCAGAATAAAATTGAACTCTAACAATACTACGTGTACCAGTCTGGAAATCACATGATATCAAGTCATCTGATATAAGTAACAAAACAAGGGCCGAAATGTTCACCCATTTATTGAAATTCTAGAACAAATATGCAAACATTTATATAAAAATAAGCTTTATAATAAACTTTATTCATTTGTAAGTCGAATTAAGTCAGTAAATTACTTGTATAAAGTGAATAAGTCACGAAAAATAACGTATAATCGGCATTTACAATTGTCTCTGTTTGTCCCCGATGTTTTTATCAGCGGTTTCCTCCATTCCGACATCGATTTTCTGCATTCTAGTAAAATGCAAGAAAAAACGTTTTTTGTATTGTTTCCTTGTATTGTATGCAACCCCCTTTGAAACCGTAAAAGAAGTAAAAAACTGCGTACTATACAAGGTAAAATGCGGTAGTTCCTTCGATTGGGTATAAAATCTTTTTATATTGAAGGATATATTTTTTGGAAACCAACATTACTTTTTTTTTAGCCAAGTAGGACCGAGTAGGAGGGTCATTAATCCTGAAGAAAATTTAGTTTTTTTGGAATTTTAATGCACGCCTAACTCTTTTTCTGCATTTTCTCCTTCAGTTTTTTTTTTATGGAGGATAATTAACTCTTGGATGTCTTGTACATCTGTTGAAAACATTCTTATACAAGCACACAAACATTGGGTGAGGCCTGTATGATCACTTCCCTCTAAAACAGGGGCGTCCGTGGCCGAGTGGTTAACGTCTCTGACTTGAAATCACTTGCCCCTCACCGCTGTAGGTTCGATCCCTCAGGGGCCTAGGAATCTTTATGTGAGGAAGCTATCCAGCTGGCTTGCGGAACGTCGGTGGTTCTACCCAGGTGCCCGCCCGTGCACGAAAATTGCCCGGAGGGGCACCTGGAGTCTTCCTCCACCAATGGAAGCTGGAAAGTCGCCATATGACCTTAGCTGTTGGTGCGACTATAAAATCCAATTCAATCAATTCCCTCTAAAAAAATAACCTAAATGACAGCCTTAAGTACTGTTGAAGGTCAACAAAAATTTATTGCAAAGACATAACTCTCAAAAGTAACTATCAGAAAGAAAGCATTCATTATGGTTTCTTGGAACTTCATTGTGAGACCTGAATTCTGTGTAACCATCAGCCATTACCTACCATATAATCCCTAATAAACGCCCCCGGGGGTAACAGTTTTTGAAAAGGGGGTGTTTAATTGAGATCAGAAATACATAATTTTAAATCGGGCATTATTTAATGATTGTCTTTATCACTAAACCCAAAGTCTGCATGTCAGTCAGTCCATTAATGCATTGGATTCTAAGTTTTCTAGTGATTTTGTGTATTCCATTGTGAATGAAACAGATTAACTTGTATCTTTTGGTAAGTTTTAAAAAAAATATTTTTGAAAAAAAGGAGTGCAGGCATTTATTATTAGATGGGCAGTAACTGCCCCACTATATTAGCAGTACATGCATAACTTGCCATTCTCTCACTTTCTTACTTCACCTTATGTTCACTTTAGGCCAAAGAAATTTATTTATCACAGTTAACTTACGGTGTGGGAGTGGAATAACACCATTCTATATTTTCATATACCACTAGCTATATAAGTATGTAAATAAGCCTAGTATGCACTGTCAAAAAAAATTGATAATGACTATGATCCAATTCCCACGGGTTGTGTCGGTTTCGCTTGTTAAAGTGACAAGCAAAATGCAATAAAAGTCGCTATGTGAGTTATGTGATAAAGAATCTAACATTCGTTCTCATTCATTATTCAATTTATTAAACTCGTTAGCAAAAAAAACGATATAATGCTCCGCAAGAGCCTCGCATTTTGTCATTTTGCCAACTAGCTTAATACATTCAATAATGAATGAGTACTCATGTAAGATCCACTGTATGTGTGGTTCCTATTACATGTTAAAATAAAATAGGGTAGGTAGGTAAGGAAAATATTCTCATTTCTAAATATTTTTTATTTTATATTTTGTTTTGTTTTAATTTTTTTTTTTTATTAAATATGTATTTGTTGATATCAGATACAGAACAGATAGAAAACAATTTAAATAAAATATATATATATTTTTTTGGGTATAAAATGTTTATGGTCGACCTTTAAAAACGGGGTCGTTCAGGAAACCGGAACCACACATATAATTTTATTTGGCCTTATGGGTTAAGGCACGTAGAGTAATGGAACATGCCATGTGACTTCACTTAGTAAATGTAAGTACCTGTTAATACAAGTACATTAGGCAGAATAATTAAACATCAAAATACATAACATAGTTAATACAGGGATACCAGACTGGTCTTAAAATGTAATAAATGTAATAGCTGCATTCAGACATTTTGCCAAAGTTATTAAAGGGTCTCAACTATTTTTTTCCCCACTAATTTCCCCATTAATTATAAGTCTTAAAATTAAGTTGTTTTGAATTAAACTGCTTGAGAAAAATTAAACTGCTTGAGAAACATCTCTCTCAATCCCACCAGAGGGCTGCATGGCGTGGCCAAGTGGTTAGAATGGCAGACTTGAAACCGGGCAGTCCAGAGTTTTGGAGTCCTTCTTTCGAGCATGTTAAAAAACCCATAGAAATCTATTCGTTAGTATAAGAGTAGGACAGGTTTCCTGATTCCTTAGTATCCTTCCCCTCTCTGGGGCGGCTCTAAATAACATATGTTAATGAGTAGCTAAACAACATTCAGTTCAGTTCCCTGCATCACATCCTAACAATAATTTTAAATGATCCATTTGTCCTGCAGAAAAGTTGTGTATTTGAGCAGGAGCTGTATTAGGGATTGACTCACTTAATTGAATTGGATTTTATAGTCACGACTTTCCAGCTTCCATTGGTGGAGGAAGTCCCCAGGTACCCAATTTTTTGTGAACCACTGAAGTTCCCGCAAGCCAGCTGGACAGCTTCCTCACAAAGATTCCTAGGCCCATGATCTAGGGATCTAACCAACAGTGGGGAGGAGCAACCATGATCTAGGGATCTAACCAACAGTGGGGAGGAGCAAGTGATTTCAAGTCAAGCGACTAACCACTTTATATAGGACTGTAAAGATACTGGAAAATAATTTATACTATGTGAAAGATCAGTCATATCATTAACTTGGTTTGTCAATGTTTGCTTAAGTGTCTGGCCAAAATGTGGCCAGATCTTTGTATCTATAAAAGGGCACATGGGTAAGTGGAATTTTTAGTATGAACAACTGGTGGGGCCATTAATGCTTTAGTGCTTTATGTACTACGCATACTGCACAAAACTGCAGATTTCTGCACAAAACTGCAGATTTTAAATTTGATTTTGCTTCTAATCTAAGAATCAAATGTCATGGAGATATTACGGTATAGGCGTAAATTACTTAAAATTTGTAAATTATGGGGAAAAAAATGGGTGATTATACTATTTTACTGAGAGTATAAGAACATTTTTAAAAAAGGTGCTGTGAATTAAAATATAGGGTGTCGAATACTAAGGGTTGGATAGTAAGTCTGAAATG
This sequence comes from Cyrtodaria siliqua, assembly GCA_037043455.1. Lineage (NCBI taxonomy): Eukaryota > Metazoa > Mollusca > Bivalvia > Adapedonta > Hiatellidae > Cyrtodaria > Cyrtodaria siliqua. The sequence continues at coordinate 421,288 of JAWPHD010000305.1, read as the reverse complement.
ATTTGATGAGCCAAGAGATGGAAATTAAGAGAGAGGGAGTGACGGAGAAAACAACAAAATATATACTGTATTTCCCCAAATTACCAAGAGGGCACTGTTATTTGTATAAATTTTTACTAGAAGTCAGCTGTTATACAAAAGATCGAAATTTTGATTTTGTTTTTGACTTTTGGATACAAAAACAGTTGGTAGGGCATTCGTGCGCTTCTCACCAATACAACCAGGGTTTAATTTCCCGTATCAGCATTGAAAGTAAGAGGATATTGGCATGAGTTGCTCAGTCTGACACACGGGTGTTCCCTGAGTTCACTAGTTTCCTCCCACATCAAGACCATGCTGAACGCTGTCATCCGCACCATCTGTGTAGCTTGTTTCATATTCAATGAAAACTTCAGAAGTAAACAATTTTTTAAATTTTATATACATTTCTTATAGATCTATACATTATATAGACTTTAATACGATCACAAAGGGAAGTAATTGTGGGGTTGAACTGCTTATCTCTAATTTGGATATATAAAAGGGCCTCGATGGCTCAGTGGATAGCACATTCGACTCTGAATCTAGTGATCACTTGTTTGAGTCTCCCTGGCGCCACTGGGTTACTTCAGTGTGTCCTTAGGTAAAACGCTTCTCCAAGCCTTTTAGTCTTGTTTTAGATTTCCTGAAAGAGGTCAGACTATATAAATCATTGTAATGTGTTCTTATATATATTTACTTGTTTATATACCCGTTGCCGGGCATTTATTGATTTACATACATAGTTTATATTACACCTTATCATCCCTTATTTTAATTTTATTTTTAATAGTTTTATCTTTATATATTTACATTAATTTTTAATTAATACTTCATTTTTCATATTTTTTTTGCGCACAATATGACCTATTTACGTGTCGACGTGCCGTAAAACACCATTCATTCATTCATTCATTCATTCATTCATTGTCCGTCAGATGAGGACACACTATAAGGATACCCACATTTTAAACAGGTGCTGAAAAATCTGGTCTTACACACATTACATGGTCCGAGTATTAACTTTCATACCCCATCCAACCCGTTCTCCAAGAAGCGAAAATGGGGTTGGCTGGGGCATGAAATAAAACCTTTATTTAGGCTTAAGAAATTTGCGTATTGTAAAATTAAAACATTTAATAGGTAATTTTAAATAGGTTATCGCATTTTGTTAGATGGTGGGAGGTGTACAGTACTGGTTCTACCCAGGAAAAATGTGTGGTCTGCCTCCTCCACAAAAAATCGACCGTCATATATAACCTAACATGTGTTGAAAATGACGTAAAAACACCATATTCAAAGCACTTTATCAGTAAAAAATGCTTTTAAACATGTTTTATTGTCGAAATATCAGTTATAAAAACCTGCTATATAACTTTTCCCATCGTTCAATGGAATTAAGGCAGAACTACATATAATGGCAGATAAATGTCATGTGCATCAACAGGGATCAGAGCTGAAAATTCCATTGTCTGCTCGCCATTACGAGTGCTCAAGTTGATGCAGGACGAGTTGAAATTCAGATTAATTCTTTAACGATTTATTAATTTGACCATTCAAATATTATGCACCACGAGTAACTCAGAAATAAAATTTCCTGCCCTGATGATGTCAATAACATCAGCAGAACTGTTGCATGACGTCATTGTGAAAAATAAACATAAGAAATGTCATTGTAAGTGACAAATGCCCCCGAAGTGGTTTTGACCTTTGACCTCTAAGTGTGACCTTGACCATGGATTTTCCCGCCACACGTCTTGTTGTGGTGAGCAATTGTGCCAAGTTATTTAAAAATCCGTCGAGGAATGTCGGAGTTATTGACCAGATACGATTGTACGGAGGGACGGATGGACGGTGCAACTACTATATGCCGCCCTTCGGGGGCATAACAAATATTGAGCTTTGGCAGCGTTTATGCACAAAATGTCAATGGTATGCAAGAAAATGAATCAATCATCAGGTTACCCGATTCGGATTCAGCCTTGGGTTTCGTTCGAAACAGTATTACCTCGTGTTGGAATTCCAGATCTTCACCGGATTGCCTTGAAAGATTCATAACAAACTTTTTGTGAACTTGAAAAAAAAGCATGATGTCATCTGCCTTAACCCTTAACCCCTTACATATACATAATGGACTAGTACTTTCTTTGATTTAAGACCATTCAATTTATGTGACAAAGGGGTATTTTGGGGAAAATGACTGATCAGCAGTTGGACATTGTAAACACTGATCAGCCTGCGAGTTACTCGCAGACTGATCTGGGTTTACAATGGACGCCAAGGCTATTATAGTTGTGCTTAGCGGGTTAAAGGGACAATGTCTGAACTTTTAGCTTATAAAACACACACTAATGATGTTCGCAAACATTACACACTAATCATTATTGAATATTTACTAATTAAAAGCAAGATTGTTTGACGGAATTCAATCGCAGTACAAAAAAAAAGAATAACCGCTTCGGGCGTTTGAACTCGCAGCCCAAACTAAAATTACACTCGTGGTAATAATAGTGAGCGTGAGCGTGAAGTAGCCGACATCGCTCCTACCTGAGCTAACCGGGCTATACATATTTTGCAATACATACTGTGGTGAAAACCTAATGCGCTAATGGAAGTCACGTGATCGCAGAAAAGGTAAATATGGTGGATCCCACTTTATTTACAAATAATAATTAAAAGCTTCTTTTTTTCCAAACTCACGAATGTATTACTACAGACTTCTTAGGGTCTATGCTCATGTTTTTATGTATACATTTCACTGAATAAAAGTCAGACAGTTATTTGGTTATGCTCAATATCTGCTTACTTACGGACAGTGTCCCTTTAAGGGTTAAATATTGTACGCTGTAAGCAAAATTTTTCTGAAAAAAACATTTATCTTTGTTTATTAATTCTTGCCAACAATATTATGAAGATATCAATTTGTAAATTTTTATAACAAGAAATGTACACGCTTTCCCTTATGAGACAAAAACCCAACAATTTCATGCTGTTTTTAATTGCTAATTTATGACTTTAAAACTACACTTGAGATTAATTCTGCATTGAAAAATCGTCTACCTGGCACCAGACAAATTTCTTGAAAATCCAGAGTAATTACAGGAATTCTTGGAGAGTATAATAATAAACACAGATTCTTGACTATAAATTCCGCACAGCTTCAACTTCAGACCTAATTTTCTTGTAGAATTAAAGGGAGACATGGAATATATGAAATATATTTTAGCTTTAAAAAAAACCGTACCTTTATAATACTTGTATTTACTGTTACTAATATACCATATAATCCCTAATAAACGCCGACATTTTTGAAAAGGGGGGTGTTTATGTAAGACCAAAAATACATAATTTAACTTTTAAATCAGACATTCTTTACCAAGAAAACCAAAGTCTGCATGTCAGTCAATCAATTAATGCATCGGATTTTAAGTTTTCTAGTGATTTTGCGTGTTCCATTGTGAATGAAACAGATTAACTTGCATCTTTTGGTAAGTTTAAAAAAAAAAATCTGAAAAAAGTGTGTGTTGGGGTGGGGTTAGGGTACAGTACAAAATGTTTGTTTTTTGGTTAAACTATTTTAGAGATATTTTTAATCATAATTTTTAAATATGGCACAAGATTATAGGAATCGAGACCTGATTAACTTCAAATTACTTAAGACATTATTTTAGTCTGAATTTTATGATTAAGATGGTAATAATTATAAACAATAAAAGTAAAGTAAAGTAAAGTGTTTGTTTATTATAGTGTCACCCTATTGAAAGGGCCAGTCAATTTTGACGCATGAGACCTTTGTCTTGAACATCATTACTTCCCGATTCCTATTCTTTAATGCCAGGCACCAGGCAGGTAGGCAATCGGTAACCGTTATTTAACTAGCTGGCGGCTCACCAACCGGTCTCTCTTCAGTAACAAGCCCGCCTATGATGGGACTCGAACCTTCGACCTCCGGATTAACTGTTGGAAGTATCTTTCTAATGCATTACCTGAGTTACCTGGTCTCCAGAAGTGACCTTGACCTTTTTAGCTTTGACCTTGATCTTTGATTGTAGAAAATGTTTACTTGAATACTGAGAATCTCTTACCTAGGAGACTTCATTGCACACATTTGACCTTGTATTGAAAGGACTAGTGAGACTTTATCAGAAGGTGACCTAAAATATTGTTGTTATTTACTGGTGACCTTTCTACACAAAGTTTACCTTAAATTTTTACAATGGATCCATGTATACCCAAATTTGATGCTAATAAACATGGGCGGCATATTAATTTTGTGCTTTCAACACAAAATGTATATACACATTTGTTTCGAGTGATGGGAGTCATTATTTTAAATGCTATTTTTTAAGCCAGTGTAGAATGTAGTAGTAGAGTGTTGACTTTGCATGCTTGAGGTCAAGGGTTTACAGTAACCCCTGACTGGGGCACAGTAACCCTTTGTTGGGTCACAGTAACCCCTGGCTAGGCCACACCAAAGGCTTCATAAAAATGGTATTTATAGTAGCTTCCTTGCTTGATGTTCAGCATATACAGAGAATACCATTTTAGTGCCTGATCCTATCCAGTATATCAGGTGAGTCTGAGAAAAAAGTGAAATCCGAGGCTGTGCCGAGGGCTTCATTTTTTTCGTGCCGAACCTGATAAACTGGTTAGGATCAGGCACTAACTATCATGTTTATCATTTAAAAATAATTTAATTTACCTTTTTTTGCAATTTCCCCCAATTTTTTACCTTTCAAAAGTACCGAGATGTCATCAAGCATACCCTGACGTCATCAAAAGAGTTGTTGACGTCATCAAAAGAATTGGACCTGACGGGATAGGAAAGTAACTGCCGAGATAAGGTTTTATCTCAGGCACCCTGTTTCTCGGCAGAATTATACAGATCGACATGATAAAAAGGTTTACGTTCTAGAACTGGTCTAACCGGTGTCAGAATAATGTGACTGGGTGGGATACCATGTCATTGTGTCTGCTGTATGGTATTCCAGTGTGGCAGCGCTATATAAAGCTGAGCATTGTGTGACTGGGTGGGGTACCATGTCATTGTGTCTGCTGTATGGTATTCCAGTGTGGCAGTGCTATATAAAGCTGAGCATTGTGTGACTGGGTGGGGTACCATGTCATTGTGTCTGCTGATGGTATTCCAGTGTGGCAGTGCTATATAAAGCTGAGCATTGTGTGACTGGGTGGGGTACCATGACATTGTGTCTGCTGTATGGTATTCCAGTGTGGCAGTGCTATATAAAGCTGAGCATTGTGTTACTGGGTGGGGTACCATGTCATTGTGTCTGCTGTATGGTATTCCAGTGTGGCAGTGCTATATAAAGCTGAGCATTGTGTGACTGGGTGGGGTACCATGTCATTGTGTCTGCTGTATGGTATTCCAGTGTGGCAGTGCTATATAAAGCTGAGCATTGTGTTACTGGGTGGGGTACCATGTCATTGTGTCTGCTGTATGGTATTCCAGTGTGGCAGTGCTATATAAAGCTGAGCATTGTGTTACTGGGTGGGGTACCATGTCATTGTGTCTGCTGTATGGTATTCCAGTGTGGCAGTGCTATATAAAGCTGAGCATTGTGTGACTGGGTGGGGTACCATGGCATTGTGCCTGCTGTATGGTATTCCAGTGTGGCAGCGCTATATAAAGCTGAGCATTGTGTGACTGGGTGGGGTACCATGTCATTTTGTCTGCTGTATGGTATTCCAGTGTGGCAGTGCTATATAAAGCTGAGCATTGTGTGACTGGGTGGGGTACCATGTCATTGTGTCTGCTGTATGGTATTCCAGTGTGGCAGTGCTATATAAAGCTGAGCATAATGTGTGACTGGGTGGGGTACCATGTCATTGTGTCTGCTGTATGGTATTCCAGTGTGGCAGTGCTATATAAAGCTGAGCATTGTGTGACTGGGTGGGGTACCATGTCATTGTGTCTGCTGTATGGTATTCCAGTGTGGCAGTGCTATATAAAGCTGAGTATTGTGTGACTGGGTGGGGTACCATGACATTGTGTCTGCTGTATGGTATTCCAGTGTGGCAGCGCTATATAAAGCTGAGCATTGTGTGACTGGGTGGGGTACCATGTCATTGTGTCTGCTGTATGGTATTCCAGTGTGGCAGTGCTATATAAAGCTGAGCATTGTGTGACTGGGTGGGGTACCATGTCATTGTGTCTGCTGTATGGTATTCCAGTGTGGCAGCGCTATATAAAGCTGAGCATTGTGTGACTGGGTGGGGTACCATGTCATTGTGTCTGCTGTATGGTATTCCAGTGTGGCAGTGCTATATAAAGCTGAGCATTGTGTGACTGGGTGGGGTACCATGTCATTGTGTCTGCTGTATGGTATTCCAGTGTGGCAGCGCTATATAAAGCTGAGCATTGTGTGACTGGGTGGGGTACCATGTCATTGTGTCTGCTGTATGGTATTCCAGTGTGGCAGCGCTATATAAAGCTGAGCATTGAGCTTAGACCTTGTGGTGATGTGACAGAAATATTGTTAAAGGGACACACGGCAATTTTTATTTTTTAAAAACTCACAGCATCCCGCTAGTTTTTCTGCGTACCTTGCATTTGTTCAGTCATTAATATCAATTATATGAATAGATCAAACAATTTGTTTTTGCATATTATTATTTTTGATATTATTGCATTATATATTAAAACTTATAATATAATAAGATGAAATAGTGAATACTTAAAATTTGATTGATTTAAATGAAACCAAGGTTAAAGTAAAAACGATACTGGATATATAAATCAAGACACCCATTTCAAACCCTTAAAGATGGTCGTGTGTCCCTTTAAAAGCAATGTTAAACTCCACATATTACATAACTCTCACACACCTACTCAGTTGCATGTACAAGATGTATGGTAAAACAATCACTTGTAAACGAGAAGGAAAACAGCCTATTATTATCATTTATTATCATCAGCTGACATTGTGTGGGAATGCAGCTGATGGCTTGCTCTGGAGAATACAGATATCAGCTCTGGGGAATACAGCTATCTGCTCTGGGGAATACAGCTATCTGCTCTGGGGAATACAGCTATCTACTCTGGGGAATATAGCTATCTGCTCTGGGAAATACAGCTATCTGCTCTGGGGAATACAGCTATCTGCTCTGAGAAATACAGATATCTGCTCTGGGGAATACAGCTATCTGCTCTGGGGAATACAGCTATCTGCTCTGGGGAATACAGCTATCTGCTCTGGGGAATACAGCTATCTGCTCTGGGGAATACAGCTATCTGCTCTGGGGAATACAGCTGTCTGCTCTGGGGAATACAGCTATCTGCTCTGGGGAATACAGCTATCTGCTCTGGGGAATACAGCTATCTGCCGCTCTGGGGAATACAGCTATCTGCCGCTCTGGGAAATACAGATATCTGCTCTGGGGAATACAGCTATCTGCTCTGGGGAATACAGCTGTCTGCTCTGGGGAATACCGCTATCTGCTCTGGGGAATACAGCTATCTGCTCTGGGGAATACAGCTATCTGCACTCTGGGGAATACAGCTATCTGCTCTGGGGAATACAGCTATCTGCTCTGGAGAATACAGCTATCTGCTCTGGGGAATACATATATCTGCTCAGGGGATTACAGCTATCTGCTCTGGGGAATACAGATATCTGCTCTGGGGAATACATATATCAGCTCTGGAGAATACATATATCTGCTCTGGGGAATACACATATCTGCTCAGGGGATTACAGCTATCTGCTCTGGGAAATACAGATATCTGCTCTGGGGAATACAGCTATCTGCTCTGGGGAATACAGCTATCTGCTCTGGGGATTATAGCTATCTGCTCTGGGGAATACAGCTATCTGCTCTGGAGAATACATATATCTGCTCTGGGGAATACATATATCTGCTCAGGGGATTACAGCTATCTGCTCTGGGAAATACAGATATCTGCTCTGGGGAATACAGATATCTGCTCTGGGGAATACATATATCAGCTCTGGAGAATACATATATCTGCTCTGGGGAATACATATATCTGCTCAGGGGATTACAGCTATCTGCTCTGGGAAATACAGATATCTGCTCTGGGGAATACAGATATCTGCTCTGGGGAATACAGATATGCTCTGGGGAATACAGATATCTGCTCTGGGGAATACAGCTATCTGCTCTGAGGAATACATATATCTGCTCTGGGGAATACAGCTATCTGCTCTGGGGAATACATATATCTGCTCTGAGGAATACAGATATCTGCGTTGGGAAATACAGATATCTGCTTTAGGGAATACAGATATCTGCTTTGGGAAATACAGATATATAGATAATTATCTGCTCTGGGGAATATCGATATCTGCTTTGGGGAATACAGATATCTGCTTTGGGGAATATAGATAATTATCTGCTCTGGGGAATACAGATATCTGCTTTGGGGAATATAGATAATTATCTGCTATGGGGAATACAGATATCTGCTTAGGGGAATATAGATAATTATTTGCTCTGGGGTATACAGCTATCTGCTTTGGGGAATATAGATAATTATTTGCTCTGGGGAATACAGCTATCTGCTCTGGGGAATACAGATATCTGCTTTGGGGAATGTAGATAATTATCTGGTCTGGGGAATATAGATATCGACTTTGGTGAATAGAAATATCTGCTTCGTGGGATATAGATAGCGGCTCTGGGGAATACATGTTTCAGCTTTGGGCAATATATACCAGTATATATCTGCTCTGAGGAATATAGATACGAATTCTGGGCACTTGGAGGAATATAGAGTCTGGAGATATAAATATATAGGCTCTAGTGAATACTGATGTCAGCTCTGGTGAATACAGTTGTCTGCTCTGGGGAATTTATTTATATCTACTCACTGACAGGAGTGTGGATATCTGCTCCTGGGATATTAGATATCTGCTCATGTTAACATTTTATCCATGGAATATAAATATCTGCTCTCTGGATGCTGGAATTCTGTCACTTAATAATACATTCTCCTCTACTATAATTCTGGATATCCCAGATTCTGCACATCTTCTGTATCACCTAATGTACCACTTGAGTTTAATTCTCCATTTTCCTTTTATATTTACAGCTCAGGCTCGTTGATCGTCACATTTGATATCGACACTGACGGCCAGCAATCGGAGGAAGAAATACTGAGATTATTACAAGATATGTTAAACAGAGGCAGTCTCAATGGCTTCCAAGTCTCCCAAGATGGATTTGAGTTTAAACGTATTAGAGGTGAGTTGAAATTCCCCCAAAAACCAAGTGTAATGGGCGGGAATACCGGTTTGAGCTTGTCAGTCCGTCTGTCTACATAAATTTTGTGTGTCTTCAGATTTGCCATTATGATTGGAATAATATGAGGATGCTCTTAAAGTAAATTGAATTGAATTGGGTTTTAAAGCGCACCATCACATGAAAGGTTACATGGCGCCTAACAGGCATGAACATGCCAGGCTCATCCTCCATGTACATCGAGATAAAATACGGAAAATGGGCCTAGAACCTTCTCACCCTGAACTGCAGAGTTGCTGCAAATTCTATTGTAGAAACTCCTTGTACGCTGGAGCCAAATTTATTGTTTTTCTGCCACTGCTATTTTGATGTGAGCGAGATAGCACCTGAAACAATGCAGGGATCGTGATGAAGACCTTTAATGAACATGAACAAAAAATGATAAAATGAACATGAATTTGGGGGGATTCTACCCCTATGCCTACCAGTCCAAAGGGATCTGCAGTGGCCCTATTCTTCGCCCTGTGACTGAACGGGTCCCCCGGGAACCACACGGGGCTCGTAAAGTAAAAGTAATTTGATTTGATTATTTTTAAAAAGAGTCATGGTCCCTTTTTGGCTTAGTCATTCTCAGATTCTTTGGCATTGAGGCATATACCTTGTGTGTATCGCCTTATTTATAATGGAGTAGATTGTTTTTGCAGATTTGTTATTGTGACTTTACATGATCTGAGGATGCTCATAAAGAATTTTTTTTTTTTTTTTTTTGTGAGTTATTTCCCTTTTCGACTTATTCATTCTACGATTTAAATATGTTCATGTGCATGATTATCTAGTGTGACCAACTCCTCAGTTCGTATTCTCCTATTTATGTATCTATCACTTTCATGATATACTCAATCCGTACTTCCATGTAGTCCGATGTTTTGCCGACTGCAATGAAAATTCACGCATATCTCACTAACAACTAAACATGTACATGCTGGAAAAAATTTAGACAACTATTTTAGCCCAATTTATAATGCCACTTTTGAGTTTGAGTAAGCTTGTGTGCTCAATTTCTAACATATCATGACCACCAAGTGAAGACGTGCATACTGTTAATATGTTATCAACTGCGACCATTTTTTTACCAGAGTTATGTCGCCTTATGTAACCGCCAGAAGCTGTGCATACTGTTGAGAAGTTATTGACTGCGACCATGTTTGCCAGAGTTTTGTCCCCTTATGTAACCGCCAGAAGCTTTGCACACTGTTGAGAAGTTATTGACTGCGACCATGTTTACCAGAGTTATGTCCCCTCTTGTAACCGCCAGAAGCTGTGCATACTGTTGAGAAGTTATTGACTGCGACCATGTTTACCAGAGTTACGTCCCCTTATGTAACCCCCAGAAGCTGTGCATACTGTTAAGAAGTTATTGACAGTTTTTTACTAGAGTTATGTCCCCTTATGTAACCGCCAGAAGCTGTGCATACTGTTAAGAAGTTATTGACATTTTTTTACCAGAGTTATGTCCCCTTATTTAACCGTCAGAAGCTGTGCATATTGTTAAGAAGTTATTGACAGTTTTTTACCAGGGTTATGTCCCCTTATTTAACCGCCAGAAGCTGTGCATACTGTTAAGAAGTTATTGAAATTTTTTTTACCAGAGTTATGTCCCCTTATGTAACCACCAGAAGCTTTGCATACTGTTAAGAAGTTATTGACATTTTTTTACCAGAGTTATGTCCCCTTATGTAACCACCAGAAGCTTTGCATACTGTTAAGAAGTTATTGACATTTTTTTACCAGAGTTATGTCCCCTTATGTAACCGTCAGAAGCTGTGCATACTGTTAAGAAGTTATTGACAGTTTTTTACCAGAGTTATGTCCCCTTATGTAACTGCCAGAAGCTGTGCATACTGTTAAGAAGTTATTGACAGTTTCTTACCAGAGTTATGTCCCCTTATGTAACCCATACTGTTAAGAAGTTATTGACAGTTTTTTAACACATTTTCATTTCTACACTTGTGACACTTAACTGTTATTTCTTATTCAGATATTTTCACGTGCTCCCCAGGTGTGGGGCGTATCCCCTCCGCCTTGCCATCATCTGGTAACAACTGGGCTAACTTAATGATCAACAATGCTTTCCCATGCAATGGTTATATTGTGTCCTGGAGCTATTACAGAACTTCCTCCGTCGGCACGGCTTTTATCGGAGTTTTCAGACAAACGTCAGATGCCGAATACAGCCTCATTTCCAAAAATGAAATTCCAGAAGCGTCCATTGGACAACATACATTAGTATTGCAGCACCCGATACTCGTGCAAAAAGGTGACTTCATCGGAGTGTTTTACATTCAGACGGCACGTGGTGGTGTCATCGCCATGACAACTAAGGATGATAACGTGGTTCCCGAAGCAGAACTTTACCAGAATTATTACGTGAGCATGTACGAGTCGGATTTACCTTCGGGAGTTCCTTTCAGTGTCAACGATTTTGTGAACTCGGAAAATCAAGCGACGTATGCCATCCAGGCGGAAATGAGCTACTTAAATGTTCCTGGTGAGATATTCAGTGATATGTATACTATTTTTATCATTATTCTCCCGCTTTCATGAAGTGAGGAGGGGGTTATATACATTACGTGGTCCGAGTATTAACTTTTATACCCATCCAACCCCTTCTCCAAGTAGCAAAAACGGGATTGGTTGGGGTATGAAATAAAACCTTAATTTCGGCTTAAAAAGTTTGCATATTGTAAAATTAAAACATTTAATAGGTAATTTTAAACATTTTATAGCATTTTTCAGTAAAAAATGTTTTTAAACATGTTTTATTGTCGAAATATTCATTATAAAATATAACCTTTCCTATCACTTAATGGAATTAAGGCGGGACCACATAAATGGAATCGAGCTGTCCGTAATGTCATGTCGCGTCGCATAACACATTTTTGTTGCGTTGCGTCCCGTAACTCATTCTTATTACAAGCATTTCTCAATTTTGAATGGGTTGTTCCCAGACATATTCTCATAAGAACTGATGGCCTTATGACCCACTACATCACCCATTGTTGATTGCCTAATTTTTTACAGACATTACGTGGTCCCGCCTTAATTCCTTTAAGTGATGGGAAAGCTTATATTAGCAGGATTTTATAATGTATTTGTCGAAAATGAAACACATTTAAAAACATTTTTTCTAAATAAATGCGATAACCTGTTTAAAATTACCTATTAAATGTTTTGCAAACTTTTTAAACCGAAATTAAAGTGTTATTTCATACCCCAGCCAACCCCGTTTTCGCCTTGGAGAAGGGGTTGGATGGGTTATGAAAGTTAATACTCGGACCACTTAATGATTATGACCCTTTGTTTGACTTAGAATTTACATGTGTATTCATCACCTTCAGTGATATTTCTAGTTTTAACCCTTTAGGCCTCACATTTCTCAGTGGAATTCGTTCTGAGCACCGAATATATTTTGCACATCTTTATAAATAGAGTGTATCATACCATGTAAATATAGGAGAACTGTAGTATTTCTCGACATATAACTTTTTACTCAAAATTTAATGAAAATCTACATATGCTTGTAGGTATTTCCAAAGATAAACGTTGATTCAATGGATTAGGGTGATATGCCCCGGCAAAGTACCATAACCATAACAAAAATATAGACCCAGAAATGGATTGATTTTAAACATGTTTGTGTTATTTATTAAATTTTCAAAATAAGTCTTATCATTTTATAGTCAGTTTAAGTTAAAATAGTTAGATATAAAAATATTTCATAATTAATTGCTTACAATCGTACAAACTCGCTCATTTCCGTAGATCATCGGAATAACGAGCAGCATGCTGGTTCATTATAAGCGTCGCCATCTTCCTTTCCGAGATTATTTTTTAAAAGAAATGGTTGAGGCATTTCCGCTTGACCTTAATACCATTTGTGAACGGTTTACTAGTACATAACTGCGAACATAAACATCGGCATACGTTAATACCATTTGTGAACGGTTTACTAGTACATAACTGCGAACATAAACATCGGCATACGTTAATACCATTTGTGAACGGTTTACTAGTACATAACTGCGAACATAAACATCGGCATACGTTAATACCATTTGTGAACGGTTTACTAGTACATAACTGCGAACATAAACATCGGCATACGTTAATACCATTTGTGAACGGTTTACTAGTACATAACTGGGAACGTAAACATCGGCATACTGGCTTTGAAAAGTTTAAAACAAACACTGAAGTTTTTGTTCTTTATTATCAAAATAAATGTTCGATAAAATTAATACATAAACCTTTTTTTTTCTGATAACATACAACCTGGTTCAATAGTTACTGAATTAAAGATGAGCCCAAAACTGTACATTATGGATTCCAGATCAAGGCCGTTTTCATACATATTATTCAAATCTCTGGGCATTAAACATTCATGGGGATTTGATTTCGTGCTTTGGTTGACCCAAAGCACGAAATCAAATCCCCCATGAATATTAATGTTTTCACAGTATGGTGTCAGGAGCAGTTTTGTCAAGTAGTATGTATATAGTTTTACTCATGATTTTTTGCCTCTGCTACAAAAATAGACCGTCATATCTAACGTGCTAAAAATGACGTAAAATTCCATTCAATCAAACCATGATTTTGGTGGCTACTCTGCCTCCCCAAGCCACAGGTGGTGTATATATTACAGTGCAATACAAGTACGCAACATTTTACTTATGGTTTTCAGTGGTAACTGCACCACCACCAGTCACATGCAGCCCCGATGAGTGGACGTGTAGAAATGGAGATTGTATCGAGCGAAATTACTACTGCGATCAGCAGACGGATTGTTATGACGGGTCGGACGAGGAGAATTGCCGTATGTATACTCAGTTTACTCACTTGTGAAGGTGATTAATTTTGATTTTGTGAACTGAGTTCGCCCCAGTGTCGGCGTATTTGTCAACAATGCTTAACCTTTTTCAGGCAGCTCTTGTCTTAGAAACTGCTTGACAGAATTAAATGAAACTTCATATATTCGGTATAAATAACGTGCCATGCGCAAGTTGCATAACTCTGCAACCTGTTTTGACAAGTTTTTGCCCCTTTTATTTCTTAGTCAAATTGTGTTAAATATGAGTATGTAAATTAATAATCTGTTCAACAGATTGGACTGAAACTTCACACGTGTATTCGGTATCAATAAAGTAACATGCAAACTGCAAGATATTTAACTTTGAAAACTATTTTGGCTCAGACTCGCTGCTTTTTTACTTAGGCAAATTGTGTATCTGGATATAAGCTGCTTTCATTTTTTTTATTTATTTTTTTATTTTTTATTTTCTGTTACCACCGAACAGATTGGAATGAAACTTCACATATTTGTCAAATAGAACTATTTGCACATAATTATTTACATGATATTTTAACAAAGTTATGCCTTTTTTCAACTTATTTGCCCAGTAAATAGACAATGCCTGGGAAGACGCCTGGGTTTTCAACTGACGTTTTTTGTCGGATAGAGCTTTTTCATGTAAAATCCTTGTAGCTGGGAAAGCAGAAAATAAGGGAATCCAAAATAACTTCAGTTAGCTTTAATATGTTGCGTTAACACTTTTAGCATGTCTTAATTTGTATATATCCTAGACATTCAAATAATTTTTAGCAAGAAATTCTAAAAAAAAAATGGAGCAGAATTTTGCGTGGATTGTGCCCAGTAACTTTAACATGTCTGATCTGAATTAGAAAAGTAAGGTACTTTTTTTTGCCACAAAAAATGCCAGTTTTGTTGTTATATAAGTTAATAAGGTACTAATTAAATTGTCCTTAAGTCAAAAAATGTTTGGCAGAAACAAGTGCCCGAAACAATAGAATGTTATGCTGGCAAACATGTAAATCATATAACAAATATATATTTATATAACACTAAAGCACCCCTTTTTCCCAATCCCAAAAATGTTGTGATGCCTCCTCTAGTAATAAATGCTGTTATCGGGTTATTGGCCTGGTGAACTGTCTGGCTATTATTTTAAATGTCATGGAACAAATTGAAAGTGTCAGCTTTAAATCTTCCAAGTGGGTTAATTGACCTTTTTGTTTTTCATCATTTGAAAAATGACATAATGATTGTAGAATTTATGTTGCTATGTAAATGACTGAACTTTTATGTAGAATCTATCATTAGCAAGTTTCTGGTATTTCAGGGGCCATTCAGGGTTTTTCTTGAAAGAAATCTAAAAAAATTAAAAATGTTCCATTTCATGATTAAAAATGTCATGGTGTTATAACCATATTTTCCTGTTCTAATGTTGAATTCACCATAGATTTTGAATGGAACTGAGCGTGATTCATCCACCCACCCATCACTTCATCTCATCTATCCCATCCCCATCCCTATCCTTAACCCCATATATTATATATTCTGTGATGAATTATACAAATTTCCCAGTTTGAGAAAATCTGTAACATATCCCTTCCTCTACTGTGCTATCTCACCTAGTGTGCAAGATAGCACAGATACCAAATGTTATGAACTAAACGACAGACGTCACTATATTACGTCACGAATTGACGTCATGATATTACTCCGCGCTGTCGCCAAAGGAGTGACAGAAGAAGGAATACTTGTGTCAAAAGACGATTGGAAAGAAATTCATCACAGAATATATATTATATAGTTTAATTAACATTTTTGTCGTGATACGGAAAATAATTCACTCGTGAGAAATATTCTTGCGATATAGAAACTCAGGCGAAAACGCACTCGTTTCTATATGGCAAGAATCTTTCTCACTCGGGAATTATTTCCCGTATCACTTCAACAATGTTATTTAAACTCTATTTAATCACATCCATCCATTCAGACTATATGGCAATTTAGCAATCATATTCAACGGTCTTGTCTATCACTCTGTTGCAGCCAAGCCCACCTGCCCACAAGGAGAATTCCAATGTGCCAACGGACTGCAGTGTCTTCCACGACAGTTTGTCTGTAACTTTGTGGACGATTGCGGAGATAATTCTGATGAGCAAGGCTGTGGTATGAAACATTTTTTTCTTCACTTGACTTCACTTTTGTTTTGTCTTTTGGCAAATGCCTTTGAAGGGGTCATGATGGCTCAGTGGCTAGCACAGTAGACTCTATATCCAGAGGTCTGCAAAATATAGACTCTGTTTCATGTTTACAATAATATATTCAACAAACTTGGACGGTCAAGTGTGGTCAAATGTGTTTTTCTACAATATTCACCTTTTTTTTTTTTGTTTGCGCATGTTTCTTGTTTCCCTTTCTAGGTCCAGGCCCTGTCAGGATTGACTCATTTAGAGATGGTGCTGATTCAACCTCGTTCCTGTTGTCATGGTCACGACCCCAAGATGGCGGCAGTCAGATTGTCGGATATATCATCAAATATAGAGTGGTATGTCCATATTGTCATATTGTGGTCTCTAAGTCTTGAAATGCTGTTCAAAGAAAAACAGTGTTTTTTTTATGCCTAATTTGGGGCCTTTATTCGGCCCCTTCACAATGCTAAAAAGTATACTTTTTTCACAATTATATCCAAAAAATTCACAATCTGGAAAAAACAAACAAAAAAAAACAAAAAACAAAAAACAAAAAAACAGGCAGTAAGGATACTAGTCTTAATATAAGCTGGTGTCAAAACCAGTCTGTATTTACCAAAAACAAAACTTAAAACCAAGGGATATTAAACTGTGAAAATAAAAGTGAAAAAAGTTTCTTTTTCTTTTGTTATAATATTTCACAATTTTCACAATTTCTAGAAAAATGCCGCTATTTTTCACAATGGCACAGGCACAGGCTGCATTCGCAAAACACATAAAAAAACACTGAAAAATATGTCAGTGATCGCCATATGTTACTAGGTGACCTCTATATGTTACTACATGGTGTCTATATGTTACTTAGTGACCTCTGTATGTTACACAGGAAAAATGTTGTGACATGTGCCACATATGTATTACTTTCTTATTATTTGCATGTTTCTTTCATATATACATCATGTTATTTACGTATGTGCCACATATGTAAATGATACATATGTGTTACATATGTATCTCATATATGTTTCATGTTAAAATAATACACCTGTACCACATATGAAATGTATACATATGTATTTCATATGAAATTTTTATACCTGAAATACATAAAGTGTTTTTAAAAAAAATGGTAGAATATTATAGAAAATGGTTCAACATCCTTTTTTATTTTCAATATTTTTTAGTAAAATATATTTTCATATGTATTACATATGTGTTACTTTCATATGAAATACATATGTGGCATATGTATCTCATATGTAAAACATAAGAATTTCATGCCTAGATATTTTTCCTGCATATGTGTTGTATTTGCTCAGATTTGGCATGACTTTATTCTTCTCCCTTTAAACTTTTCATTGTGAAACATTCCTGTTCAGATCTAATATGGCCACCTGAGCTAAAACTAAAAAGTTACAATTTCCTTTCAGGTGACTGTCAGAAGCGAAAAGACACTTGACGGAGAATACATGCTTGACCGCACTCTCACTGATTTCAATGAAGTTCGTATGGCACCCACTGTAGACAGATACCAGCTGACCAGTCTGCAGCCAAGCAGTTATTATCAAGTGGAAATGAGCGCCCAGAATACAATTGGGGCTTCAGAACCTCAGGCATTTATATTCAGGACAGCTAACGGTAAGTGAAATGCTGGTTTTTGAAAAAAAGTCTTTCAATTATTGCACTTTTATTAAAGTACATCAGACTTTTTCTAAAAGAATCGAAAATTTAAAAAAAAAAAAAAGTCATGATAAAAAAGTCATATGAAACTAAAAGGACGTGTCAGCAATCTTGAAGTTTTTATTAAGCATTAAATTTAGCATTTTAATTTATTAATCGAGTATCATTCTGACTTTAAACCAGCTTGCATTTATTTAAATAAAATGTTAAGAGTTTTCAATTTTCTTCATACTCTTTCACAGGTTTAAGTATATTATTGGTTCAATATAATCAGCAGTTAGTTACAAAAACAATTTGCTTTATACTATTCTTCCAACAAATATTGATTGAACGATGCAAATTATGTAGAAAAACTAACAGAAAGCTAAGAGGTTTTAAAAAATCAAGATTGCCGTGTGTCCCTTTAATTTGTTGTTCTGGTCCAAAATTTAAATTAATTATAGATTTTAGATGGAATTGAGGGTATAAAATGCTTAAAGGGAATATAGTGACACAGCCAAATAATCATTATGATTGAGGATTCTGAAAAACTTGGAAAAGGGTGAAAGATTTATCAAAATCGGACGATAGACAAAGAAGATATGAACGTTTGAAGGTTCTTTTGAAATGGATATGGAAGCCGCCATTTTTAGAGCTATGACATCACAGTTCTAAATGACCATATATGGAATATTGATAAATATGAATATTTACTCATGGGAGGAAGAATTAAAGTAACTGTATGAAGAGTATGTGTAGTGGCAGTAATGCTTTATATGACCAGTTAAGGAGTTTGCATTCATTTGCAGTGATTTACTTTGCTTTAAATGATATTTATCAATATTCCATATATAGTCATATGGAACTATGATGTCATAGTTTTCAAAATGGTGGCTCCCATATCCATTTTAGAACAACCTTCAAATGGTCATATATATCTTTTTTGTTTATCATCCGATTTTGATAATTCTTTCACCTTTTTGCAAGTTTTTCAGAACTCTCAATAAAAGAGATGTTTGGCTGTGTCGCTACATTCCCTTTAAATTAACCGTAGTGCTTAACCTGCGATAGCAAATATGAATTTATAAGTTAAGGCCCTTTAGAATAAAAAATATAATATTATTTGTCAGTTTTAAAAGGTTGATGCACTATTTTCAAACACGATTTGTTTAAAAGAGTTCTGAAAAACTTGAAAAAAGCTGAAAGAATTTATATTGCCATGAAAAATAAAGGAGATATGACCTATTGAAAATTTGCAAATAATATAAATGGAGACAGCCATCTTTGAACGATGACATAATCGCGCCTTTTTACCATATATGGCATATTGATAAACATATATTGTAAAGCAAAGAGATTTTTTTTGCTTTAAAAGACATTTTGTCAATATGTCATATATGGTAAAAAGGCGGAATGCCATCATCGTTGAAAAAATGGCTGCCTCTATAAGTTGTTTCTTTGCACATTTTCAAAAGGACATATCCTTTATATTTCATGACATTTTGATAATTATTTCATTTTTTTTCTCAAGTTTTTCAGAGCCCTTTAAAATAAACATTGTTTGAAAAAAGTGCATCAACCCTAAAGGCTGACCTTTAGACCCTAACGAAAAAACTGATATAACCCCTTTAAACAGAAATCACCACTGAGAAATATTTCGCTGGCACAGAACAACAAAATTTTGTATTCATAGCTTTGCTTATGATAAGCATTCATGAAGCGACCCAATTTATAAGATAAAAAAATTAGAGAAAAATACAGACGAAATGAGTATCCTAGCATACGGTAAACAACAAATTCTAATATAAAAACAGATATTCCTGGAAATTGCTTGGACTATAATATTTCCCTTCTAAAACTGAAATTGAAAATGTTAATGCTATTATTATGACTTCAGCGGGCTGTCGTAGCAATGAATGGCAATGTAACAATGGTGGATGTATCCCGCTGGCTGGACGATGTGACAGTGCTCCCGACTGCTCCGACGCTTCGGATGAATCTGAGTGCAGTTAGTGACCATAATTAATTTTAAAATTTCCTATGAATAGATTTTTTCAAAACGTCCGTATTGTTAGCAAATATTGTGTACTGCAAGATATAGATATAATTATAACCATGAAATTGCTGAAAAGTCCTGGGTTTTGGAGCAAAAAAAAAAAGAGCACAGACTGTCTTATTATGTTGTGGCATTGTCCGTCCGTCTATCCATCCGTCTGTTCGATAACCTTTACCTGACAAATGATTGTGGCTAATACTTTTCAAAGCATAAGGTCTACAACAATGAAACTTGGTAACATCTTCAGCGTGATCCAATGAATACACCTGAAAAAAGGCGCTCTGATTCATTTGTTTTTAATTATTTCGCTTTGAATAACTGTTTAACCTGGAACTTAACCTTGCCTTTTACAAGTGATAGTGGCTAATGACTTTCAAAGTATTAGGTGTACAACAATGAAACTTTGCACACAACAAATGTCTTCACTATCTAAACAGTTCATCCGATTCATAATTTAAAAACAAATGAAAAATACATAACATTTGCAAAAGTATATCATTTGCGTACATAGTCGCTGTTAGACAGGTGCGCAAAAAATATGCGCATAATCTATAGGAAATGTCCTTAATGTGTAATGAAATAAAAAAGTCTGATTGGTTAAATTCTTTTAGTATATTGCCATGTTCCTTTTCAGAAGAACCAGCAGTATGCAATGAAGGACTACTGGCTTGTCCCCAACCTGATGGAAGTATCTTGTGTGTGGAGGAGGCTATAGGCTGTGGTAAGTCACAAGTGTTGGATGTGGGTGAGTCTGTGGGAAGTCACAAGTGTTGGGTGTGGGTGAGGCTATAGGCTGTGGTAAGTCGCAAGTGTTGGGTGTGGGTGAGGCTATAGGCTGTGGTAAGTAACGCGTGTTGGGTGTGGGTGAGGCTATAGGCTGTGGTATGTAACGAGTGTTGGGTGTGGGTGAGGCTATAGGCTGTGGTAAGTCACGAGTGTTGTCTGTGGGTGAGGCTATAGGCTGTGGTAAGTCACGAGTATTGGGTGTGGGTGAGGCTATATGCTGTGGTAAGTCACGAGTGTTAGGTGTGAGTGAGGCTATAGGCTGTGGTAAGTCACGACTGTTGGGTGTGGGTGATGCTTTAGGCTATCCCTGGTGTTGTGTAGCACTCTATGCCATCATGTTATACAACTCTTTTATCAGGTTACACAACTCTGCCATCGGGTTACACAACTCTGCCATCAGGTTACACAACTCTGTTGTCAGGTTACACAACTCTGCCATCAGGTTACACAACTCTGCCATCGGGTTACACAACTATGCCGTCGGGTTACACAACTCTGTCCAGGTTACACAACTCTGCCATCAGGTTACACAACTCTGTCATTAGGTTACACAACTCTGCCATCAGGTTACACAACTCTGTCGTCAGATTACACAACAAAAACTCTGCCATCAGGTTACACAACTCTGTCGTCAGGTTACACAACCGTCATCAGGTTACACAACTTTGCCATCAGGTTACACAACTCTTGTCATCGGGTTACACAACTCTGTCATCGGGTTACACAACTCTGTCGTCCGATTACACAACTCTGTCATCGGGTTACACCACTCTGTTGTCAGGTTACACAACTCTGTCGTCTCTGTCATCAGGTTACACAACTCTGTCGTCAGGTTGCACAACTCTGTCATCTCTGTCATCAGGTTACACAACTCTGTCATCGGGTTACACAACTCTGTCATCAGGTGACAAAACTCTGACGTCAGGTTACACAACTCTGTCGTCAGGTTACGCAACTCTGTTGTCAGGTTACACAACTCTGTCGTCAGGTTATATATATATCTGTCTATGTTATAAATAGCCATCATTATTAAATTATCGTATTCATTATTCATGTTTCATGTTGAGTCTCCCATATGGTTCCACTGCTAGCTGCTATTTGCTAAATGCTTACTGCATCCTTTTGTGTGCATAACACATCACTATAGCTGTCAGTATTAGCTGTTATTGAAACTGTCCAAAATACATCCACGTGCATGCAATTTTTTAAACTACCATGTTTCTCTTAAGCAATTATAGCATTTTTTAAAAATAAATTGAAATGATCAGTGATTTGGGACAGACAGTTCAATACTTGTATGGTATATTCACAAAAATCTAGGTAGATTTACACTACTTGACATCATTGAGAGTTGTCCATACATGTGATACTTCACGGCGTGAGATGGAGTCTCACAGAATTTTAACCCCTCCTCCCGGCCCCACGGAATTGTGTGAAAAACTCCCGTAAAACCGATCTCAAAACAGCAATTTTTATTCCAAAAGCCGAACTTGTTTCTTGGTCTTAATTATTAAGATGCTTCATTTTAAATACAAACGTTTGTCTTAAGTATAAGCAAGCTTGGAGATGATCAAGACTTGTTTATTGTCACATGGCTCTGGCTCAACTTGTCCCAGATTTATCCATATTATATTTATGCATGCCATTACATTAAATAGTGTGATTTTTATTTTATTTTTGCTTTATTTTTACTGCAAAGATTTGAACATGGAAAACAACAGCAATTTTGCGAAAAAGATTTTGTTTTATAATAGATTCATGCATGGAAATTAACTTCAAGAACTATTTTTTATAATAGAAAGACCCACTATTTCCATGGTTGTATACTACGATAAAGTCCAAGTAATCCAACTATTTTAACCCGGTCACGTACATTTAGCAAGAGAGAGTATTATGAGGGTTTTTAATTAATGGATACAGGGTAGAGACTAACAGATTTTGAAAAAGATTTTATATGTCGTTATCGATTAGGATTGTGTTGTAATAAATTCATTTGAGATGAAAAAATGGCATGGAATGTGTGTAAAATGAGGGATCTGACCATTGCATACTGTCTTTAATATTTAATTCAGAAAAACGCTGAACCGCAAATGGAAGGGAAAATGATACTGAACAGACTTGTTTTGATTTTAGTGATGAAGTTAGTTGAGTGTTCAGCGTAATACTGCTGTGTCTTTTTATTTATATGCCTTTTGTTTGTTTGTTGAATAAGCCAGCTTTCTATTATTAACATCAAGGCATGCCTGTTTACTTTTTCATATTATTTTCACTGGCGGAACTGTCATCGTTTTCTTAGATCTCTAGAGCGTTTTCATTTATTTATGTGTTGTTTAAAGCCAATAAAGATTAAATGATGTATTTTTGTGAAATGTTATTAATAATATTCATGTGTTTGAGATGAAAAAAACAACTAGATATTTATTCCGAAACTCTCATATAGGAGAGTGTTATGGTTTTGTGATGGAAGTACATGTTTGTCTTCTCCATATTAGAAACTTTCAATAAAAACAGATTTTGCGAACGGCTTATTTGATGAACATTTGACAATGCAGACAAAAGGAGTGCTGGGGTAAACCCAAAAATGAAAACATAATGAAGCGAAAAAGAAAAGCTGCATAAAAAATGCAACTCGGGAATTTCCACTATATATTGCATATACTGCACACTTAATTCCACATAATATTCCAAAGAAATCCCAAGATGTTTTGTAAAAAAAAAGTTGCTGTTAGTTAGAGAAAGGACACAACTGTGATTTGTAAACGTTTTAATCACAGTACACTTTGTTACAAGAAATTCATAAATGTTGAAGTTTCTCTTTGAAAAATTGAGCCATCTCAGGTAAAGAGTTTGCAAAATTTTGCATCCTAAGTTTGCTAACATGCTTTTTGAGCAAATGCGTGCTCTATCAATAATGAAACGTAGAAGGAATACTATTTGCTGTGTTAAGTGTTGTTTTAAGTCTTCTTTTTTCGAAAGAAAAGGTCTAGCCATATACCATTCGATTAACAGCAGCATATGGTACATACAATATATAGCGGAAATTCCCAATTGTGTTTCTTTTCCGTTTCAGTATATATTGAGATTAGCAGCATCTACAATATGGAGGAGTGCTTTTTGTTCGTAAATCACGTGACTGAGAAAACCTAAAATATGAGAGCTCAGAAAAATATCTACTTAAGTTCTTTATCTGCTTATTGCATCATTTGATCACATTGACGAATGCCTGGGATATTGATCTTTTGTTAGCTTGTTGTTTTTTATACACAGTTGAATAATATGCCAGTGATGTTGAAATACATGTTAAAATGTTGTTTTACCACAAGTAAGAAAGAAAATTCATAAACAAACATTTTTAACTAACTATAGAAAAAAGTTAGTAAATGTTGACAGAAATTACTTAATGGTCTATTTATAGAATTTATGAATTACCTTAATGGTCTATTTATAGAATTTATGAATTACCATAATGGTTTATTTATAGAATTTATGAATTAACTTAATGGTTTATTGATAGAATTTATGAATTACCCCAATGGTCTATTTATAGAATTTATGAAATTTCCTTATATTTATAGTGGTTACTTGGTCAGAACTACAGTTTTACAGTTTTAATCACAAAGATTATAAACACAAGATAGAGGTTAAAATGTAATAAATGATTATTGAACGAGTTGGTTCGATAATAAGGGTTTCTTTTACTCAATATGGCATGCTAAATTTTTTTTCACCTCCACTGTTGATTCGGTGCCGCTTTAAAAAATCATCACGCATCCCATTTAGTTAAAGCAATCTTGATAATCTAACCTATTTGTTAAATAATCTCCGTTTCTTGCATACTTGAATAAGGTTATCCACATTTTGAAAGTGATCGTGTCCAAAAGCCTGATCCTACACACAGGTGCAGATAAAAGTCGTGCGCATCAACAATGACGTTGATAACGTCAACTGTTTCATGACGTTGGGTATCCGGTTCCGATAGAGAAATCCTAACCTCGGTATAACTGGTTCATTCATCGGTTCCGATAAAATTAATTATACCTCATGTTGGAATCCCAATCTTCACTGGATACCCATGGAAGATTTTTTTATTATTCAACTGTGTATATAATGGAAATACGCCCGTAGCATGCTATACATGTATTTTGCATACAGTCATAAGGTGTGGGGAGACAGAATTCCAATGCCTGGACGGGAAGAAATGTATCAGTTTTCTTTCGCTTTGCGATGGCCGCATTGACTGCACAGACTTTTCAGATGAGAGCAATTGTGGTATGTTTTTGTTCGCAAGTTCTTAACGCTTTTAAATATTGTTTTATTCTTAATCGATAATCTTATTTTACATGATGCAGTTGCCTCGACGACATGTTATATGCTTTGTATCTGTTTCATTATTCTTTTAACTCTTTGTTGTTGTTGGTGCTTCACTGCTTATACTACTGGCTTAAGGATTAGTTGTAAGCTTTTCTTTTTCTTTTCGATTTGGAAACACCATTCATCTATCACAGACTTGAGTGTAAATTTAATACCGGACACTTTCCGACCATTGACAACTCTTTGATCAATTGTCAAATGGGAGCGACGGGCTAATATGGATGCCAGGTTTAATGAGAAAATTATTAAAAAGTTGATACCAGAGTTTCTCGCTGATTAGAAGATGTACAGTTTTTAAACAGTTATGACAAGTCGTGTGTTGTGTGACACGTCACAGTATCTTGATTCTTAAAAATACTATACCCACTTTTGTAAAATATGCACATGGAAAAACTCATTCATACGCTTCGTGTTTGTGATGAGGAAGTTTGTAATGCTTGCATCTTAATTGGTTCATGTGCTTTTGCAATGCAAATATTTTAATATATACAGTGTAGCATTCAATATTTTGCTTAACCCTTTCACTGCCACAGTCAAAACGTTGATTTTACGACCAGTGTAGGCCCAGATCAACATGTACACTATGTGCAGGCTGATCTGGGTTGACACTGTTCACCAATCAGTAAGAATGTTTTCCATAACACTTTATACATGAAATATTACCGAATGTTTGAGTTCAAATTTTAGCAGACAATATTTTAAATGTGGCGGCGAAAGGGTTAAAGACAGTCATTTAAGGTCTCATACCACACACATAAAATGTTATGTCACCTATTAAAAACTACAGTCATCTGATCCATCTGTCAAGGTCAGATTTCCTTTTAAGGCAGCACTGAAAACTGCACACTAAAATACGAACAAACTGGTACATATCCCTATATTGTATCTGATTTCAAGCTTCACACCATGAAGTATTTATCACCGCTGGCAAAGTAAGAGGTTGTCATCTAATCTTAGTAAATTAAAAAAAAAAATTCTCACCTGCAATTACAAAAATTCTCACCTGCAATTACAACAATGGTAAGCATTCTAAAAAGATACCTCAAACCGAAGAACACACGTAACTACTTCCTGTAGCTCAATAATCATTGTGCAATCATTGAAAAAGGGACATAACTCTGTATTGAGACGTGATCACGTTGCATGCTTTAATGACAGAAAATGGTGACGATTTCTCTGTTTGACCCATAAGGCATACAGAACCATGCTTTTTAACATGACCATCTTTTCTTTATTGACCATATTCAAACATAATTTATTAAGTTGCATGTAAATTCTCCCAACAGAATGTGCGCAGGGAGAATTCCAGTGTGTGATTGGACGTAAGTGTATCTCAGAGTCTAGCAGGTGTGATCAACGACCAGACTGTGATGACGGGTCCGACGAACAAAACTGTCGTAAGTTGTGATGAGGGGACAGATGGTAACTGTTGATTTCAGGGCATAACAGTACTCTGAACGAACTCTGCTCCTGTTTCCTTATTAGACTCTCTTCACTTTTTTCTTTTTTAAATCGCTAATTTAGCATAAACACCAACCAACCAACCCCAACCACCACAACCACACAGCCTTTCATATCTCAGGCCCCTCGACATATGCATTTGTAGTCCATTTTTTATCAGCCAATACTTATAGGTTATTAGTTTGTATTGGGATATATGCACAAGTTCTTTCGTGTATGAATATTACTCGACTTTAGGGGCGCAATATTTATGCGCGTAAGAACGAGTGCATATATCCAAATATAAATGTAATAACCTTTTTATTGCATACACATTTTAAATTAGAACAATAAAATAGGTTGTAACATTCAATTTTCACCAAAAACATTTATTTGAAACAAACATGTTGTCGTTATATTGTAGGAATTTTGACAATGAAATCAGCATTGTTGACATCTTGAATATACTTTCTTTGGCATGAGCATAAAATTGAACCAATCACGAACGAGTATACATTACACACCCAATATGACTTTACTACACGTCAGTATGAGCGAATATTGACGTTTCCTGTTACATAGATTGTAAATGCGTATGCAATAATACCAAATGTGTTACTATGAAACAGAAGTAATATCAGACATGTCGAGTTACAAGTCTTGTTGAGTATAGTTTGTGACTGGAACTGACTTGACCTTGCTGACTCCAGTCCCAATATAACTGGAACTGTAATCCCACCATAGTCATATTAATGTTCTTCCCTGCAGCCTGCTTTTCTGGTATGTTTCCTTGCTCTAACACAGATACCTAATGTACTTTTGCCAACAGTCATCTTACTTTATGTCGGGGTCCTTTTCCGCAACGCATATTGTTTTACTCTTTGATTTTCAAATTTTAATGGACGCATGCAGTAATAGAGTCCACTGTTGTTATTTTTGGATGATTTAAAGAAACTAAATATTCAAAAAATCGAACCAGAATTCATCAAATGCAATGTAGAAAACCAAAATATTTCGGGTGAGTATGATCCCAGACTCCCTAAACCCTGCCACACCAGATTTCAAATCCCCTTGTAAATAGGTTAGGTTTCATATTGCTGTCCCTCCCAGGTCCACTATCCTAAGGCTGTCTCTCGCACACTGTCCTTATGGTGTGCTCAAGGACTCGAACACTGAAAATGGTTCAAATTGCAACTGTTCTAATCCCTTACACTCTGAGGGATAACCAAGCTTAAACATGTTGAACTGGACAAAAATGCCTTTGATTATCCTAATATTGTTTTGTTCACAGCCTGTCCATCGAATACGTTCCAGTGCTTAAACACGGACAAACAGGAATGTGTTGATTCTCGACTTCTCTGCGATGATTATGAAGACTGCTCTGATGGATCTGATGAAAAGAACTGTGGTAAGTGAATTTGAGTTCTTGAGGACATTGTGTTTTAGATAACCTTCGTATGACCTTTTATTTAAATGACCTTTGAGTTGTGATGACCTTCACCTAACATTATTACCTTACATCATGGCCATTGAACTTTTGATTTCCATTATGACAATCGGTGTACATGGTGACTTCTGGTGTACTGTACATGATGACCTTTGGTGCACATGATGACCTTTGGTGCATACATGATGACCTTTGGTGTGTAAGTGATGACCTTTGGTGTGTAAATGATGACCTTTAATGTACATGATGACCTTTGGAATACTTGATAACATGATACATGTTGGTGTAGGTGATACTCTGATTTATGTAATGAGCTTGATATACATGTCACATGATGACCTTCTGTATTCACTCCCTATATGACATGGATATATGTTACCCTTCATTAAGCCTGGATATGGATATTGTCAAGTATTTATGTTCGTCACCAGGATGTCCCGAGGGCAAGTGGCAGTGTAATGACGGGACGTGCATCCCGGAGCAGATGAGATGCGACGGCCGACCTCAGTGTGAAGATGCATCCGACGAGGTTCAGTGTGTTGGTAAGTTCTGGATAATGGCGATGGCACTTCTGAGGGTGGAACTAAAATTAATTGAATTTCAAATCCTGAAAAATAATTACCGTATATCACTGTTTAAACTCCCCTGAAGGTGATGTAATGCCTGCTATAGCACTAGTGTTTTTATTTTCTTTATAAAATATTGCGAGCATTTATTAGGAGGGAGAGTTTAAATGGGATATGCGGTATGTACAGTTTTTCTCAAGAAAAGTTCACTTTTGTTTCTTCTTTTTTCCTCCTGTATGGTTGCCGGGTTAGAATACAACCACTGCAAATCATTTTGTCGGTTTTTTATAATGCTCATTCAAGGTTTTCTTCATGGCTCAATTGTAAATCAAGTGTCTACAATAGAATTTGCAGCAACTCTGCAGTTCTGCAGGTTAGAAGGTTCTAGGCCCATTCTCCATATTTTATCTAGATGGAAATGGAGGGTGGGCCTGGCATGTTCATCCCTGTTTGGTGCCATATATCCTTTCTTGTGTTGGTGCGCCGTAAAACCCCAATTCAATTTATCATGTTTTTTACGATCCATAATACTTCACCCATGTTATAGCTGTAAAAAATCGGACACGTCGCACGAATGATGTCCTCTCAGTTCACGTCATATGCACAGGCATTGAATTTATTTATAGTGACTTGTCGACCTGACCAGTTCACCTGTGCTGATGGCCTCTGCGTAGCGGGAGATATGAGGTGTGACGGTGTTCCACAGTGTGAAGACGCCTCGGATGAAGACCGATGTCGTAAGTTTTTACATAATTTTTCTATGTTTTAAGGTCAGCATAACTGGTCTGTGTTATGTACATCTTAATAAACACTGAAAAGGGTATCCTTTGGAAGCAGCAAACACAAACAATAGAGAAAAGTAGCAGATTCGGTTTTATTGAGTCTGTGGAGACTCGGTTTTGTTGAGTCTGTGGCAGATTCGGTTTTATTGAGTGTTGCAGACAGACTCGGTTTTATTGAGTCTGTTCATGAGAGGTAATAATTAGCATAATTGGTGTCTGTTGAAAGTTTAACATACTCGATCTATGTTTTAAATTTTAGTTTTTGTGATACAACTTTGGGAATGGAATGTCCAAAACATTGTCCGGTACAGTACAGTTCCCATTAAAAAACTCCTTGTTAAGAACATGTTTAAAATATATTTCTTTTCCAAAATGTACGAATTATCCGAATTGCGTCAGAATCGGAACGTCATTTTTTTTTATACGATTCTGACTACATACTACGAAGCATTGTGATTAGATTTATGTATATGTAAATGTTGACCAAATGTTGACCATGTAATGCATTTTGACTAAATGTATTTACCAATGTTTACACTTGGAATTATTGTACAGAAGTATTCGTTTTTAGACGAGGCTAAATAAAAAAGGATGTCAGGTTTCAGTTTATTGACCATGGTCCCTATTGTTTCTGTGTAACCCTAAGTTTTTGATAAAATAAAAAATTCAAATAATGTAAATATAACTGACACATATTCATCAAGTTTTATCATAAATTTGGTAATTGGTAATTCAAAGTCTGCGTCGATGTGAGAAAAGACAAAAACATGAAATCATTAAAATATATTAGTTTAACTACCTACCTACCCTATTTTTGCGTGCGCACGTAATAGTTTTTTTTTGCCTAGCAATGTTTATCTGTACCATAAAAAACAGATTAGTAAAACAAAAAACATGTTAGGTTTTTGTTGCAAATTGTGTTTCATTTTCCAGCATGCCGTACCGGAATGTACCAGTGTGCGGACGGTAACTGCGTGGAAGGACGTATGAGATGTGACGGGATTCCCCAGTGTGAGGATAGGTCTGACGAAGTCGGTTGTCGTAAGTGGAATAGTTTAATTTGTGTAACTTTTGTCTTGTAATCCAGTTGTGAGGAGCAGCGCATCCGTGGCCGAGGGATAATGACATTGCGTTGTAAAACTTCTCGCGTCTCACCGCGCCCTTTTGAATCACACTGGGAGCTCGACTTGTTAAGTGAGAAAGTGTCGATTCTTACGGATGGCGGGAGGTATACAGTACTGGTTCTACCCCAAAAAAATGGGACGGTCTGCCTCTACCACAAAAATAATCAACACCATTCAAACAAACAAACAAACAAATAAACCAATTGTGAGGAAGTTAGCTGGGTGGTCCCCATGCACTACAGTATGTCCTCCGGGTTTCTGAATAACGTGTTGAGCCATTCAATTTCAATTAAAGTAAATTCTTAAAGAGACACACGGCAAGTTTTTATCAAGCATTACGATTCATGATTTATTAACCCAGTACAGTTTTGAATTTAAACTTGCTTGCATATAATTTAAATTTAGTTTGGGTTTTTAATTTTGCCTTGTAATTTTACCATAGTATGTGAAAACAATTTACTTTATAATATTCTAAGAAAAACTAACGGGACGTAAAAAAAACAGTTCAGTTTTCAAAGACAAGGTCTCGATGATCTTGATGGTGATATTCAGTTTCAAAAAAATGTTCCAAGTTTTTCTTGACATATTTTTAATGAAATTTGTTTGTGTTTCCCTAGATAGTTAGATGGATGGATGGAAGCCTGTTGAATGCAGGATCATTCAAATTCAGGGTCACAGTGACAAGCCGTTGGAGTTGAGATGGCCAAACATTCTTGTGCTTATTCATGTTCACACAGAATTTATTAATTTTTATTAACAGCAACTGCACCCCCGAACTGCCCCCCTAGTGATTTCCAGTGCATGACGAGCGCGTCATTGGAGTGCATCGACAAACGACTCATGTGTGACGGATACCCAGACTGCTCGGATGGCTCCGACGAGAAAGACTGTCGTAAGTTGTACAGCTGTTTCTTCTGCCGCCTTAAAAATATGATATTTATTTCCTCGTAGGCTCATGTGTATCGTATGAAAATGCCTCCCTGTAGGACTTCAATTAGATATTTCATTATGTGTAAAATTAATCAAAATCCAACTTGATCCGCACCATGTTGTTGCTATAATGAGGATACTGACTCGTTTGGAGGCAATTCAAGGTCTTCAACATGTGTTGGCAAAACTTCCAGGAATGTTTCTGAACACTTCCCGTAGCTTCAACAATCGGATGAAGACATAAACTGAGTGATCCCTTATGTCACATTAAACAACCATTGGAATCTATTTCATAATAAAAGTGGGGCAGGCATTACGTGGTCGGAGTATTAACTTCCATACCCCCATCCAACCCCTTCTCCAAGAAGCCAAAACAGGGTTGGCTCGGGTATGAAATAAAACCTTAATTTTGACTTAAAAAGTTTGCGTATTGTAAAATTAAAACATTTAATAAGTAATTTTAAACAGGTTATTCCATTTTTTTCGGTAAAAATGTTTTTAAACGGGTCTATTGTCAAAATTTCCGTTATAAAATCCTGCTATTATAAGCTTTCCCATCGCTTAATGGAATTAAGGCGGGAACACAGAATGGTTTCCGGATTTCTTCTCTCTCTAGGACAGCTCGGAATTGCCTATACAATGTCTTGTTGAGATGTTAAGCAACAATTCAATTCCATCATCTCACTTTGAGATAGGATATTTATCTCGTTTTCAGGACAACCTTTGGACTTCAAACATGGAAATTAATGAATAGTTACTTTACAGCGGTGACATTTGTGTTCACGGACACATTTCTTGATTAGATGGTGTGTTTTTTATACAAAATAATATTACCTTTTCTAAAATCCCAGTTTGTTATTTCTCCAGCTGGTTGCAAGAGGAGTGAGTTCACATGCGTGAGCGACGACAAATGTGTCCCATCAACCTCTAGGTGTAATGGCGTCATTGACTGCGCAGACAGGTCCGACGAACTCAACTGTGGTATGTAGCGCTATTCTGCTCATGAGGTGTTTTTCCGAATTCTAATTACATGTGATGACTGGGAATTCATTGCTTTCTCCATTACAGAGCGCTTTTTTCGGAATATTTAAACCATGTAGACTGCTATATAAGTGTTCTCTAAAAGCACCTGTCCCCATAGTCTCGAAACTTGCTCAGCTAAAATCTTATGCTCAAGCTCAAAATTCATATATTTCTTTTAGCTGTAACTTTTTTCAGTGATTGTTTTTCTTCCCGAAACTTTCAGGACATTTGTAATTGATGATTATCTCGATTTGTGTAAAGTTTCAGGTCATTCCATGACTGTTTAGTAAGATTTTAAACATTCCATGACCGTTAAGTAAGATTTTAAAATGTTTATAGCTGAGCTTGAGTCGCAGATTTTGACTCAAAAGTTTTGAGAATATGGGGTAGCCTGGAAGAGTCTAGAATTTGTCAGGTTTTGTTTGTTTGTTTGGTGTTTTAAGTCATTTTCAACACATGTAAGGTTATATATGACGGTAATTTTTTTGTGGTGGAGGCAGATCACCAATTTTTCTTGGTAGAACCAGTACTGTACACCTCTCGTCATCCGTAAGAAGGCAATAAGGTATCATTCGGAAACAGATATCCTTTTAAAGGGACACTGTCCGTAAATAAAGCATAGTTGAGCATAAGCAAGTAACTTGGTTTTTATTCAGTAAAATGTATACATGGAAACATGAGCATAGACCCAAATAAGTATGAAGTAATAAATTCGTTAATAAAAAAAGATGTTATTTATATGACAGTCGATTTTTTGTGTGGAGGCAGACCACCCACTTTTCCTGGGTAGAACCAGTTCGAACGCGCAGTGGTGAGAGGTGAAGGTTTACAGCCCAACGTCGTCAATTATTTGGCCACGGAGACGCTAAACATTTTTACGGCTAATGCAGTTTTAAATTCCAATTGTCTAATAAAATGTTGTTTATTTAATTATATTCTTATAAAGAGCCAAAAACATTTTTGAATTCCAGAAGCTTATTATATGTTTAATAATGTTTGTATAATAAATGGTTCATGTTTATTTCCCAGTGTGTACACGCGAACAGTTCCGATGTGGTGACGGTTTCTGTATTGACATCAGTCGGCGCTGTGACAGACGCGTGGATTGTGAGGACCAGTCAGACGAACTGGCATGTCGTGAGTGTCTTCCATTTTAAAGTTTTATTCCTGAAAAATTAGCTTTATGCTTGAAATTTAGGGGGGGGAAAAAAGAAAAAAAGGATGAAAAAGAAGTTTGCAAAACATTTACAGGTTAGACATGACTATCTTCAATATGAAGGATGGGCGTATCCTGCAGAATCAGATTTTTTTTTTGAAAGCAGTAATTATCAAATTTAAATATTAAATAAATCCACAGACCTAATAGCAAACGGATTGGACACGGAAATTTACCTGAATTTCACGTGGGACAGTGGGAAAATTTTACAAAGTGTTGCCAACTTTGAACACTTGACGAGTTTTAGAGATACAAGTTTCATTTATGCCAAAACCCATCACGCATTTAATTCTCCTTCTAATGATAGCATTTGCCTTACTCTACCATTTTAAACAAAAAAGGAGTTCAACGGAAACTTACTATGTCAAACCTTGATTTTTAAGGAAAAAAGCCAAAGAGACTTTTTGTATATTCCTGAAACTTCTTATGTTGGAAATAAAAAAGAATTACTATAATCCTATTTTGATATTCATTATGAATCTTTTGAATGAATTCTCATCAAAATCAATGAATAAATGAGAGAAGGAAAAGTTAAGGTGTCACGTGATATTTTGGTTACTTCATTGGTTCAGGTAGGAAGTCTCCTGTCTCCTGTCTGTTTATTTAATATGTCTGTGATAAATCTCAAATCAGGCAGGAACTTAATTTGAATCTCTTATTTTAAAGCTAACAGCCATTAGAACAATTTTTAAAAAAATAATTATATATTATAAAGTGTGTTCACTACTTTCAGCAAGTCATTACTTTTGTTCACTTTTTTTTCTTACGATGCAAGACAATGTTTCACTTTCTTTTTATGGCAGAGAGTTAAAGTTTATGCACCTTATATATTCTAAATTTATTAGTAAAAACAAAACATATGCTACTGTTCCTGTAACTATTCTGCGGGTTTCTCTTCCTTCAGCCTGCCGTGCTGGCGAGTTCCAGTGCTTGAACGGAGATTGTATCCCAGAGTCTGAGAGGTGTGACGGACGTCTCAACTGCCGGGATAGATCGGATGAGGAAGGATGTCGTAAGTTGATGTTTCTTGTTTTCTACCTGGTTTGGTTATTGTTTAATCA
Source organism: Cyrtodaria siliqua (assembly GCA_037043455.1). Taxonomy (NCBI): domain Eukaryota; kingdom Metazoa; phylum Mollusca; class Bivalvia; order Adapedonta; family Hiatellidae; genus Cyrtodaria; species Cyrtodaria siliqua. The sequence continues at coordinate 386,531 of JAWPHD010000305.1, read as the reverse complement.
TTCAACAGAGACAAAATGATGTTTTCTTTTTATGCTCCCTGAAGGGTGAGCATATAGTTGCCGCTTTGTCCATCCATCTGTCCGTGTGTCCATCATACTTTCTTGTTCGAAGCATATCTTTAAAACTACTGATGGGACTGCAATGAAACTTCACACAATGCTAGAGGGCAATGAGAGGAAGTGCAGAGTGCAAGAACCGTAATTCTGTCATCATTCAAATTAACTTTATTACCCTTTGTAGGTTTATAGTAGGCTATATGATAAGTTGAGGATACATTTCGGGGAGCATCCATTGGTTCTACTGATTTTCTCTTTTTGTATGATTTTGGATTATATTTGTTTAATATATGTTGAAATACATAAGTCTACATAAACAAATATGTAAGGTTCCGTCTACATAAACAAATATGTAAGGTTCCTATTATATGCTTCGAAAAAATATGATAAGCAGGACACATATATAAAATGAATATACACATAACAACTGATGACCTTAACAAATATTTTAGATATTTATTATTCTTGATTTTGATTTTGCCCATCCTGATTGGCTATATCAAAAAAGTGGGAGTATATCACCTTCAGTGATAGTTCCAGGTTTTTTAGAAAAGATTATATTTTATATTTTTGTCCTTTATTGTCAACATGTGCTTTTAGTTAGCATTAATTCAGTTTATGATACAATCGTGAAACAAGAACCTTACATATTTTTTTATTTGGCCTTATTATCTTTTTTACTCGCTGGTTTGTCACGAGACCGTAACCCTGTCTTTGATGTGTGTGCTATGCGTTACCTAGCTCCGGTGTGCTGTTAAAGATCTGTCAGATTTTAGTATAAATTATTGATGTTATTGTTTAAAGGTACCAGTAAATTGCTGTGCATTTCCCCTGCTTCTGCTAATTGGGTTTTTTAATTATATGCTTTTGTGTGGTGTATAATTGTTATAATTGAAATAATACTGATCTGAAATATTTCCAGCTTGAAGCTCAGTTATTACTTCAAATACAGTTAATACAAAGATTAATGACATCAATTATAGTAAGTCATGACATCGTTTAAGCTCGTGACATTATAAACAATTATGACATCATATACAGTTATGACATCTATAAAGTCCTGACATCCTATACATTCCTGACATCATTATTAAACATTCATGGCATCATAAACAGTTATGACATCATAAACAGTAACGACATCATATACAGTTATGACATCTTAAACAGTAACGACATCATAAACAGTTATGACATCATAAACAGTAACAACATCATATACAGTTATGACATCATAAACACTAACGACATAATATACAGTTATGACATCATAAACAGTAATGACATCATATACAGTTATGACATCATAAACAGTAACAACATCATATATAGTTATGACATCATAAACAGTAACGACATCATATACAGTTATGACATCATAAACAGTAACAACATCATATACAGTTATTACATCATAAACAGTAACAACATCATATACAGTTATGTCATCATAAACAGTAACAACATCATATACAGTTATGACATCATAAACAGTAACGACATCATATACAGTTATGACATCATAAACAGTAACAACATCATATACAGTTATGACATCATAAACAGCAATGACATCATATACAGTTATGACATCATAAACAGTTATGACATCATAAACAGTAACCACATCATATACAGTTATGACATCATAAACAGTAACGACATCATAAACAGTTATGACATCATAAACAGTAACAACATCATATACAGTTATGACATCATAAACAGTAACAACATCATATACAGTTATGACATCATAAACAGTAACGACATCATATACAGTTATGACATCATAAACAGTAACAACATCATATACAGTTATGACATCATAAACAGCAATGACATCTATACAGTCCTGACATCATATACATTCATGGCATCATAAACAGTTATGATCTCATAAACAGTTATGACATCATATACAGTCCTGACATCATATACATTCGTGACATCATAAACAGTAACGACATCATATACAGTTATGACATCATATACAGTTATGACATCATATACAGTTATGACATCATAAACAATAACAACATCATATACAGTTATGATATCATATACAGTTATGGCACAATATACAGTTATGACATCCTATACAATCATGATGTCATACACAGTTATGACATCATATACAGTAATTTCATAATACACAGTTATGACATCATATACAGTCCTGACATCATATACATTCATGACATCATAAACAGTAACGACATCATATACAGTTATGACATCATATACAGTTATGACATCATATATAGTTATGACATCATAAACAATAACGACATCATATACAGTTATGATATCATATACAGTTATGGCACAATATACAGTTATGACATCCTATACAATCATGATGTCATACACAGTTATGACATCATATACAGTAATTTCATAATACACAGTTATGACATCATACACAGTCATGACATATACAATTGTGACATCATACACAGTCCTGACATATACAATTATGACATCATATACAGTTATTATATCATAAGTATACAGTCGTGACATAAACGGTAATGACATCATATACATTTTCAATACAGAAGAGTTATGAAAGATCTTTAAGTTAATGGCAAAATGTTTAAAACATCCTCAAGAATCGTATCAAAATATAAATCCTAAAATACAATTTGGGTTACGGTATTATCAAATATAGTTGTTTGTCCAGCCAAAGGTAGGCAGTTCTGTTCGAATAACTAGCCGTAATATTTTATAAAAGCTTTTACTGTTCTATATACATGTTGCACTGCCATTGTTTACAGCCACCCGACGACCCTGTCCCAACGGATATTACCAGTGCGCTTCTGGTCACTGTCTGTTGGAAAGCCGTCGGTGTGACGGCAGTTCTGACTGTCCCGACGGAGACGACGAACAACAATGTTGTAAGTTGTGATGTAACGGGTCACATGGTTTGTCACATGACATGACCTGGCATATCACATGAGCATAGTTTCCTTGTAGCCACATGACTGGAGCTAAAAATAGCACCAGAAAATATCGCCTGAGCTTGTTTATTAATTGCTTGTTTTTATCCTGCATTTTGAAAGTTTACAGGATTCATTTCTTGCTGAAACACAAAAAAAAGAGAAAGATACCGTTAAAGAAAAAAACAAAATTATTTATTTGAAAGACTTAACAATGCATCGCTAAATTTCTTTTGGATTCTTAATGTGTTATTATTAAACAGATCAGTAGTAAGGAATCACGGCCGGCTCGGCTCGTTGCTTGAATGATTTATAAATAATAAAAATGTTAATAAATACATGTTTATATTAATAAAATATTAAAACTATAGTTACTATTTAAACTGTTCGAGTAATTTTTTGACGAGATGAGACCTGGAAACTTTTGTATATCTTTGTTACCTTTTTACAAACAGTTATATAAGGAATGGTCGATCTCTTGGGGAAACTTCACAGAGGAAAACGAGATTTTGAAATAATGTATTTTGGATTGGAAATTGGAAATTGCATTTTCTGATGGTGATTCGGTTCAATTAGATTCCTGTGGAAGTTGGGATTTATCATTTTAAAACATTCGTATGGTTTTATTAAAATTAGAACCTTGCATGCTAGATAAGAAGTGTTGTCCGACTTTGGGGAAAACATTTTAAACATTTTGTATTTTGTATATTTTTGTTTATCAGTACCATTATTGTAAAAACCTGCTGGGGACATAGGCATTACAGAATTACATAACTGCTAAACTCAAGCTGAGGGCTCAGGGCGTTACTGAATTATTGTTAAACCCATGGTGGGGGCATTGGTAAAACTGAACTACTGTTGAATTTCAGCATATGGGGACATACAAGTAGGCATTATGGCATAACAATATTTGTTTCCTGAAACAACTTGATTGGAAACTAACAATTAAGAATTAATTGTATTTGCTTTCAAAACATGTATTAACAAAAACACACCACCCTATCCAACCCATATTTAAGCATTAAATTAGCTCCCCCTCCCTCCCCTCCCCTCCCCACATCCAAACCCATATTTAAGCATTAAATTTAGCTCCCCCTCCCTCCCCTCCCCCCATTCAAACCCATATTTAAGCATTAACTCAGTTTGCAAGGTGGACCATCAAATGGACACACACACCCACACCCTCGTCCGTCTTCCGTTTTTGCTCATATTCTCCAGTTTTCAAAATGCTTTCACGAATTACTGTTGTATTTTATTTGTTGATTACAAACGTCATACAAAAACATCCCATCATACTTCTGATGCCCTATGACCACAAAGTCAAGGTCACACTCTCGGAAGTTTTGTGTTTAGGTTTGCTTTCAGTAAAATGATTAAGTTATATTTTTGCTCATATTCTCAAAACACTTATTTTAGTTAGTATCGGTTACTTTCATATTTTATTTATTGATTACTAAGTTCGTGCAAAAACATTTCATCATATTTGTGATCTCCTGCGACCACAAGGTCACACACTTGGAAGTTATAGCGGGGGCATTACTCAGATATCCAAAATTTCTAGTTTTCTCCTATTTTAGATTGTGCGTAAACCCATCTTTTAGAGCAGAACGCATACATTTTACAGCTTTTCAGATTTTATGCCAGCTATGCCTTACAAATCCAGCTAGATAGATTCTTACAGAGCTTTAGTTCCTTCAATATATATTTTTATATCTATATAAACTATAAATTATTATTTCCCATGGAATAATTAAGGTTTAGTAGTATCATATGTAATGTCTTATTTATGCCTATACATTCGGAGAAAAATGCGATACATAGGGATCACATTGTCGTCCGTCAGTCCGTCCGTCACAAAAAATTAATGTTGGCTATAACTTTATCGTTTCTTGATATTTTTTCATAAAACTTTCAATATTAATTCATCATGACAACGTCGACATGACCATACTAAAATATTAAGGTCAAGGTCACACTGAAGGTCAGTAATACTTTTTTCTTTTCTTCACAAAAACTTAACATTGGCTATAACTTTCTCATTTCTTGATATTTCTTCATCAAAATTTCAATATACATGTATACTCATCATGACAACATCCACATGACTGTACTAAAATATAAAGGTAATTTGTCAAGGTCATTAATATTGGTCCAAAAAACCTTGTTATACTGATAAAGCTCTGGCAGGCGACACAGGTGTTCCGCAGAACACACGTCTAGTTTGTTCTTTAAAGGGACACACTGCAATCTTCAAGTCATTATCAAGCATTAAAACTGTCACCTTGATTAAATTAATCCAGTATCATTTTGAATTTAATCTTCTTCCATATAATTAAATAGAATTTGGAGTTGTCAACAACTTGATTAGAACTATAGGCAAAAATAGTTTACTTTGAACTATTTCAGTAATTATAAATAATGATTTACAAATATGCAGAAAAATTAAAATGAGATTGCAGTGTGTCTCTTAAAATCAGAACAAAATTTGTAGTGTTTCTTTTCTATTACAATGTACAGCATTAACCCTTAACCAGCTAAGCAGGACTATAATAGCCTTGCGTCCATCGTAAACCCAGATCAGTCTGCGAGTAGCTAGCAGGCTGATCAGGGTTTACAATGTTACTCGCAGGCTGTTCTGGGTTTACAATGTCCAGCTGCTGATCAGTCATTTTCCCCAAAGCACCCCTTTGTCACATAAATGGAATGGTCTTAATTCAAAGAAAGAACTCTATCCATTATATATATGTAGCGGGTTAAGGGTTAGCAATTAAGTACATCCCAACTGAATACCAGTATAAGATAGAGCTCCAGAAATGTTTGCCTATTAGGAGTATATGTATGAGTAAAATACTCAAATACTCAGCTAATCTGGTGCTCCAATTAACATTTTATTTATTGGTTGTTTGTTAACTCATAAATAAGGAATCTGTCTCAGATTTTTTTCCAGAATCTAGCCAGTAAATCAAAACATAAAAAGATTAAAGGGGTTGATGCACTATTTCCAAACACAGTTTATTTTAAAGGGCTCTGAAAAACTTGAAAAAAGCTGAAAGAATTATCAAAATGCTATGAAAAATAAAGGAGATATGACCTATTGAAAATGTGCAAAGAACATAAATGGAGGCGGCCATCTTTGAACGATGACGTCATCGCGCCGTTTTACCATATATGGCATATTGACAAAATGTATTTTAAAGCAAAGAAAACCACTGCAAATTGATTAAAAATAAATATAAAGATGTAAAATGTATACATTTTAGTATTATTTTTCATTTGCAGTGATTTTCTTTGCTTTAAAATACATTTTATCGATATGCCATATATGGTAAAACGGCGCGATGACGTCATCGTTCAAAGATGGCCGCCTCCATTTATGTTCTTTGCAAATTTTCAATAAGTCATATCACCTTTATTTTTCATGGCATTTTGATAATTCATTCAGCTTTTTTCAAGTTTTTCAGAGCCCTTTAAAATAATGCATCAACCCCTTTAAGCATTTCATACTAACCATACTGTTACAATAATCTGGTTTTCTTTTCAGAGTTTTACTAAACATGTTGTGTTGCCATTGTTTTGTGACTTTGTTGGATTTGTCATCGTCTGGTTTTTAAATATGTTTAAAAACTGTTTATTGGGACTGGAAGCGATTTGGATGACAGTTTATAGCCTGGCCTTATTTATCAAGTTGGCCAGCCACTGAGTTTCCTCGGTGTGCTCTTGGGCAATATACTTTCCCTTGGCCGCATTTGTCAAATGAGGACTTAAAGCGTGTATCGGATTCTATCCTCCGAGCAAGTTAAAGAATTGTAGGAAAATATTCATGATTAAGAGCAAGGCAGATCCCCCAATTCCTTCCCTTGACATCATTCATTCAATTATTTATTTAAAAAATAATTTGCTGTTTTAAAATTCTGGTAAACCCAGTATTCTTTCCATTAAACTATTTAGTACTTTTTCATAAATTGCTACTTAATTATCTTCCTTGATTAACATTTTGAAATAGTATGTATCACTGAAGTTATTCATTTTTGCTATTAATTAATTATCCAATCACAAAACAAGTACTTTAGTGCACACCTAATGCCCGTGGCGTACCAGGATTCTTTGGTGTCACATGATGGGCGGAGGCACTATAATCCTCAGAATTAACAACAACAACAAAACAAGTACTTATAAAACCTAAAACAACAACATATGAATGAATTATGCCACAAAAAACAGCAGTCTGCGAGTTTTTCGGATCAAACTTTTTCATAAACAATAATTAAAACACATAACATGAGGACAGATTTAGTGCACTTGCACTTTTTTATTGATGGTTATGATTATATTGAGCAAAGAAAGTATAAACTTTATTTTACATTGATAATGAGCAGGCGACCGCCGACTCACCAAACTCTCACAATGCAAGGACGGGAATTCCATCCCGGGCTGCTTTGGGGAGAAACAAGTCGCTACCATCTGCGCTACATGTACATGAATACCATAGCAATATATGGATGGAAATCCATATTCGTTTTACATCCCAATTCAATTTAATCTTCTACATCGCATCCAGACCCTTTAAATAACTGTGTTGATATACAATTCACTTTGCTACACATTTTAAAGACAGAGCCGGGGGATGTTTATTTTAGTTCTTATTGGGGATGATCCAGACTAATGATTACCACCAGGGTTGTCGTAAATCACCCGATGTTCCCACACGTTAATTGCAATAGTAAATAATCTCTTTTTTTAAATAGGATGCGACAAGATAAGCTTTGTTATGTAAACGCTGCTCAAACTATAAATCAACCTCCCCTACCAAATAGTTTCATACAAAAGCGTACTGTTATTCGCAGGAATTTTTGCGATAAGATTATTTTGTAAAGTATATTGCTGTTTTATTGAAAGGGTTCTATTGTTCTCATGAATTTTCACATTTAATTTATTTAAGGAAATAATTTTGAATACTTTCTATTCTATTGAAAACATGCTTTTTATTAATTCTTGTGGTAATGTATATTGAAGGAAATAATTTTGAATATTTTGTGAAGTTTAAATCTGCTATGGATTGGTTTGTGATAACCCTGAAGTTATCTCTGAAAACTTGGTTAACGTTTTCATTTGATGTTTTAATAAACCTATTCTGCCATAAAACTTGGTTTTGCATTGTTTTTAAAGTATTTATTATTACGTACTGTTTGTTATTTCTCTGAAGGTGAGCATCACTGTGAAACAGTCAAAATTATTATATATCATTTGATATACATAGTTTTTATTGGCTGAAAAGCAGTCACGTGAAAGTCACTGATATGGACTACTGACTTGAAAACTTGTTCAAACATGTCCAATCCGGTTTAAACCAGACTTGCGAGTCAGTAGTTCTCTTTCGGGTGAATAGTTCTCTTGTCGAGTCAGTAGTATCTTCCAGATCATTCAAGCGCATTATTACCACTGTCAATTATTTAACATAAGCGCTCAATGAGTTAAAAGTTACAGACAGTGTCCCTTTAAATTTGGTTCAAGTTTACCAAGTAATAAGTCTGTGATAAATATGATAAGAAAAAAATATTTGATTTTGTTTATTCATATTGTTAAAGAAAACATTGTTTCCATATTAAAAACAAATTACTTATCTTGACACATTTTCTTTCCTTTTTCTCCATGATTCAATATAGTAAAACAGCTATCTGCGTCTCGGTCAGTAGTTCACTGCTTCGGGTCAATAGTCATTCCCTTGGATGAATAGTCTTAACCATTGACCTCAACAGAAGTAGATAGTTGTATACTATTGCTGGACAATAGTTCGAATTGTTGCCTGGCACGTGAACTTCATGACTTCAGGATCACATTTGGAACTTCATTGTTGTGATTCTGTGGCGTCTGTGTAGTTATGTATGCAAAAAGAAGCTATTTTGTTAGAACTAGACCATTAAAACGAGAACAAAATATTAAAAGTAATAATGTATAATAAACTTTGTGAAGAATGAGTACATATTTCATTGATTAAATCAGTTCATTGGGTAATAAAAAAGCTTTTTCATGGCTATTAAGGGAACAGGCCAGACTATTTCCCTGTCCCTATTTGCTGTAGAGTGGGTGGGGATGGGGGCAAAGTTTTGAATGTTTCCCAAATAGCCATGCAATAGCTGTATGCTGCCTTCTGACCATTGTTACTGTGTGTTGATGTTGTCTTTCTTGCCTATAACATGGAGCAAGTATTTTGGTTTTGTGATTTACATGTTGTGCCTTCTGAGCTCTTTTGCCGTGTAATAACATTGAATCTCACGTTGCTATAACATAACAGTTTTTCCTATCTAGATCATAATTTTTAAAATTAAATGTGGGGGGAAAAGGAGAAAATACAAAATTGCAAGTTTAAAATTTAGCACAAGCAGACCTTAAGCACAAATAAATGTATTGGTGACGTAAAATGTGTTATATGTTCTAGTACTGATAAGTGTATTAATATTCTAGTACTGATAAGTGTATTAATATTCTATGCATTAATTATGTTTTATACTGCTTCTTGTTCCACTTAGTCTTGTCTATCATTTGTTAACGTCTGCTTTTCGCGTACATGTTTAGTAACAATATTTATTCTAAAGCCTATTTCTTTAGAGGTTAAGTGACTGTATAAATAATACCATGTACACGTATGTGTATATGGCACGTGTATACTGTAAATCACGCTGTTATACACCATAAACTATAATGGCCACGTGCGTATCATTTCAGCACTGGTTTGCAAGGCTGACGAGCTGACATGTGCGGTTGACAACAAGTGCATCCCGCAGGACCAGATCTGTAATCGCGTGTACGACTGCAGTGATGGAAGCGACGAGTTCAGCTGCAGTAAGTATTCGGGGACAGTTTTATGTCTAAAACAGTTCTGATGATCTGTGTCCAGGACCGTGTTCATGCTCTGACGCTCTTAATTCGCTGTCACAATTACTGCATTTTAAACATCATTCAATATTGCAATAAGTGTATTATAAGCCATAATGAAAATTAATATCGCAATTATTATTGCCTTATAGGGCGCTGTTCCGACGACGAGTTCCAATGCGAGGCAGACAGGTCTTGTATCAGTTCTGCAGGAAAATGCAACGGTGTTAAGGAATGTAATGACGGCTCTGATGAAATGAACTGCCGTAAGTTACCTTGACTACTGGTTACCTTGGTATTGGGGATATTACGACTTTCATTATGACCTATTTAAAAAAGTTGATGATGTGAAATAATGTCTAGATCGCTCCAATGAAAAAACATGTCATAAGATGTATTGAGATAAGTATGTCGATACAATGTATGTTTGTCAAATTCAAAATGAAAGTGAACGTTGTTTCATGGTATTTGGTTGCCAATTTAAATATGTTGCGCTGATATGACGATTAATGTAACCAAACAGGTGTAGATGGCAAAACTCATTGTGGTTTCTAATTTTTACAGCAACACTACCACCAATCAGCGTGGTCGTGAGCCCGAAGAATTTGAGGATTCGTGCCGGGGCTGAGGCTTTGATCCAGTGCATTGCTCAGGGGCTTCCACGCGGGGCAACCTTGGAATGGACTCGAGGGGCACAGGTGAGGATAATGAGTGTTTTGAGATATGCATCAGGGAACTGTTAAATTATTTGTTAAATTTGTCTTATTATAAATTAGATTATTACGATAAAGCTTTCCAAGTGGAGCGCTGTGGTCTAGTGGTAGAGCGTTGGACCCATGATCCAAATGTCATAGGTTCGATCCCCACCATAACCACGTGTTGTGTCCCTGAGCAAGACACTTTATCTGCATTGCTTAGTACTGGTTCTACCCAGGAAGTCAATCAAGAAGTACCTTAGAAGCGAATAGCTTACAAAAGGTATAGAATACTGTTAGTAAGTGTAATGTAAATACGCTTAAAAATTCTACACCTGAGGGTTGATTAAAGTGGTAAGTAAACAATTCCCGGTAACAGAATAGTTCCGTGGAGGTCAAGACGACAAAGAATTGGGTCACTGCGTATCCCTTGCATGATTATTAGCGCCGACAAATATGAATTCAGCTGATTGTGAATCCATAGCGTAGTTTGAGTTACATTAACACCATTTCTCCAGCAGATATAAAGGTGTGAATGCATTGCTCGTTAAAAAAAAAAATTGATGTAAATGAGACTTGGATCCAAAAGTTCTTATCTGCCTTGATGCAATATAACCTTAATTGTTGGGCTGATGTGCCAGTATAAACCAAATTCAATTCAGTTGTTCATAAGGAAAGTAATAGATTTGCCGAAATGCATAAAATGTCACTGAGGGATAAATTGAATACATTTATACAGTGTAACCTATTAAGAGACCGCCAATTCAGGTATAATAAGCAGGTCCTAATTAAAGATATCTTCAATATTTCCTCATTCAGGGCTTGCCGATGCAGTCTGCAGTAGAATACGGTAAACTGATGATCCCAGTGGCGAAGCCCATGGACTCTGGTGACTACACGTGTCGCGTGGTCGGGGTGCCTGGGGACTATAGGGATACTGCCAGGTTGGAAGTTGTGGCAGGTGAGTGCTCCAAGGATTTTCTTTGAAATGACATTGACAGAATTCAAAGGGTCGTTGCAAAATTATTGTATCTTGTTCTTTATTTATATATAGTTACAACAGTTTTGCTCTCACCCCTCAAGATGTCCGTTGGATCTTGTTAGGGGCATTATTTGTGAGTATGGCCCATTCTAGTCTCGGCTTGGAAAGACCGTATCATGCATATGTATTACTTGCAGATATCGGTCTGAGCAGATTAGGCCAATTAAAGTGCCCACTTGCAATTAGCCCAATTTATTTGCGCGTTATTTTCATGTGCATCAAGTCGACGTTTGTGTGACATGTTGTAAATAAACGTACAACTTCAATTGTTGATGCACCTTTTAAACTTTTTAACGTCACTTGCTGTTTCTCATAAGTTAAAAATAAGAAAAGGAATATTAAATTAACTTGAAAATATTATTTTGGAAGAGTCATAGAATCTCTCAAAGTCTCACCAAAATCGCCTTAACATGAGGGGCAATTTCAAACTATTTTCCTCAGGCTCTGGTTCTGAATCTGGGTAGCATAGCGTTAGCGAAGAAATCAGAAGCGGGCCGGGTGACCGAGGCTAGGTCCATTCATGATATTTTTTTTTGCATATTATACACCTAAAATGCTTGGTGGAGGTATTTTCTAATCTAGACCTCATGTTAGGCTACTAGCAAGTGTATTTTGTGTAAACTAGACATAATTTGTAAAAAAATAAATAATTATGGACTTTAATTAGATGGGGAGCATTTATATGGGGGTGTACGGTACAGGTACTGGTGTTATGAAACAACTGCTTGTTTGTGTTTTAGTTGGACCTCAGCCAACCCCTCAGCCTGATGGGAAGTGTGGTCGGGATGAGGCCGTATGCCAGAATGGACAATGTATCCGTCGTGAATATCGCTGTGATGGCTCGCCAGACTGTACTGATGGATCGGATGAACCGGCGGACTGCTGTATGTACCATATCTTGTTGTTAATGTTACAGTTTATTATCTCCAGTCATGTCTGGGGAAGGATATAGTAATACCCTCCGCCTGTGTGTATGTCTGTCTGGAGCATTCTCTTTTTTTCCATACCAAAACATCCGGTTAACTGGTATGCGTGAGGGTTAGCGATTTTGTATGGCCTGCATAGCATGGCAGACACTTAGGGATCAGTTTGTCTGTCGTCGTCAGTCAGTGTCCATTACACTTTAACCTGCAACCCAACCTTGGTTATAACTTGAAAAGTATTTGACCTATGTTCATAAAACACACATCTTCATCTTACCTCAAGGAATGTTCTTTCAAGTGTCCCAGTATCGCTTGACTTACATTTTGGCAGAGTTACGCCCTTTTTCTTAAAACTTTAACCTCCAATCTAACCAAGCTCATAACTGGCTGAAATAAGCACATGACAGGCAACACAAGTGTTCCATGGAACACCCTTCTAGTTATTAAGATAGTAAAAAAACTGTTTCCACAATGTATTTGGCCGGTTTAAAATGGCTTACGTTAAGCAACATTGTTTCTGTTGTTGTTTTTTCGGTGTTTTTTTTTCGTAGTGGGATGGAGTGGGGTTATATTATGTAATTGATCATTGTTAAAAAAACATCTTAAGCTTTTCCTGTAACCTTTTAATTCCACAGCCATTCCAACCTAAAACACATGTGGTTCAACATGTCTGTTATAAAAATGAAAATAAAATTAACTAAAAAAGATATTATGTTGTTTCAAATAAACAGTTTATATGAACTGTAAATACTTAGCATATTTTCCTTTTTTAGCCCCTTAATACAGTTTAAGAATAGTTTATATTAAAAGACTACAAAACCAAACCCTCAGCAGTTTTTACCAGATACTAAGTTCTGTCGATAGAGATCTGTTCTGATCAGTTGTAAGGTGTTCCATATCTGATTTATACCGCCTTAACTACCATATCTGTTTCAGACACCAACCTCTGTGAGCCCAATGAGTTTCAGTGCCCTTCTGGTCAGTGCATCATGAAAATCTGGCGTTGTGATGGGGAAAATGACTGTTCTGATGGTTTTGACGAGAGCGACTGCCGTAAGTTACACAAAACACTTAATATTTTTTCGATGTACATGAAGACCTCAGGTTTACTTTGACAAGTCTGTTTTTCCTTTCTCACCTTTCAACGCAGCAGGTTTCAATCTGACTGGGAGGTCGAATGGTCAGTTGAGAAAGTGTTGATTCTTACGGGTGGCTTGAGGTATACAGTACTGTTTCTACCCTGGAAAATTAGGGGAAGTCTGCCTTTACCACCAAAAAATTGACCATCATGCGCTGAAAATGATGTAAAATACCATTGCAGTCAAATCAGAATTGTTTTTTCACAGCTCTGTATTTTAAGTTCTACTACTGCTGCTGACGGATATATGTCTCACAGATATATGTCTCCATCAGGTAACTGATGCCATTGCATGGTATTGCCAAATACGTCAAAAATGTGTTTAAAAGTAGAAAAAGAGAAAGTAAAAAACGAAGTTATTTACATTGCAGAATTAAAAATTACTTGAAGTCTGGATCTGAGACCTTTTGACCCACTCAGTGTCTTCCACTATATAGAAAATATTATAAGATACATTTTTACTGTTGAGTGTGTAGGGTACACTGCCGAAAAATGTCAACTATGTCAGGGACATTTACCATCACGTTTATTAGGTGAGGCTTAAAAAAAAAGAATGGCGAGGCTTTTGCATTATTGTGCAGAGCCTAATAAACTTGATAGTGAAAGGCACCGACACAGAATTCTATTTATCAGGCACACTCGTTTAATCTTTTATTTTATCCGAATGTTATGCTTGGTATGGATGCCGCCATATTTTTTTCTTTTTGCCAAGGTATTCAGTTTGATTTACTTTATCAGTCACTACTGAATAAAGCAACATTTATACGATCACTCCTATGTGGGGCCGAAAGATGCATATCTGCATGATTAATCACTCTGATCACTTGCAATTTCTAAAACTAATGACAACTCTATTGCTTAGGGATGTACATAAACTTGATATCTAATCATGCTTCCTTCTTCAGAGACCAAACAACTGGACGATCCATGCGGACCTGATGAGTTCCAGTGCGTGAGCGGCGATCAGTGTGTCCCACTTGCCTATCAGTGCGACCAGGAAATTGACTGCCTCGACAGATCAGACGAGATCGGATGCTGTAAGATTGATCATTTGTTTTAATTTCAAAATTGAAAATGAGTTCAGTTTCACAAGATCAGTGAGTGAATCACTTGAGGAGAGCATTTCTTCTAGTTTTCTAGCTTTATTTTAACCCTTAACCTGCTATATATATATAATGGACTGTTCTTTCTTTGAATTAAGACCATTCCATTTATGTTATAAAGGGGTGTTTTAGGGAAAATGGCTGATCAGCAGCCAGACATTGTAAACCCTGATCAGCGTGCGAGTTACTTGAAGGCTGATCTGGGTTTACAATGGATGCAAAGGCTATTATAGTCGTGCTTAGCGGGTTAAGGGTTAAAACTGAATTACATTCTGTTTTGCTTAATGAACAACTTGACAAAAAAGTAATAAAAATAAAAGAACATAAAAATAAAAGAAAACAAAAAGAAAAAACATACAAACCCCCACAGCTGCCCCTATACATACAACACAATTTTACTTTTTTTATCCCATTTTTGTTATCTTTTCCCCATTTTTCCTTTCACAGCTGCCCCTATAATCATACTGCCTCCTGTTGCTGAGATTGAGGTTGAACTTGGCGCCACTTTCTCCATCATCTGCGAGGCCGTCGGTGTCCCAACTCCCCTCATCGTTTGGCGACTCAACTGGGGCAATATCCCAACTGGCGATCGAGTCAAGACCACAAGCTCGGAAGGACGTGGTCGACTCACGATATCCGACGCACGCTACGAAGATGCCGGAGCGTACACCTGCGAGGCGATCAACAATCGCGGAAGTATCTTTGCCATTCCCGATGCCCTCGTCATTGTGAGACGTAAGTTCTTAATTCTGGTTTGGTTGAATTATTGTTGTTTGTTATACAAACCAAGACTCTTATGACATATGGAGGAGGAAGAAAAAATGCCAATAAAAACATTCAATTTATATTTGAGACAAAAATAAAATAAAAATAAAAAGATTATTTTCAAAAAAGATTATTTTCAAAAAATTATTGAAATTTATATTCTTTCAAATTCATTTTGCCAATATTTGGGATGTTTTTATTCGTCTTTGTATTTTTGTTCTTTGTGAAGCTCGTTGAAAATTTGAGAGCATTTGCCTGGACAGTATTTCTGTTTTAAGAATTAAAATAACATACAAAATCACAAAAAAAAGTAAAATAATAAGCATTTTTTGTAGGAGTGTTTGTAAAACAAACAAGTTAAGACTCTGGTTTTCAGATTACCTTAAAGGATGTAGATTGACTGTTGTTGCTTACAAGAAAAGGTTCTGACTGCAAATTTGGTTTACAAGGTCTGCGTCTCATTTCCAAAGACTACAGGTGGTCTTCCAACCCCGTTTTCACTTCTTGGAGAAAGGGTTGGATGGGGTATGAAAGTTAATACCCGGACCACGTAATGATGATTATGGTTTAATGACAGTTCAGCTTGAAAGGGACACACGGCAATCTTGGAGTATTATCACGTATTAAAATCCGCCTCAATGTATTAATCCAGTATTAATTTGATTTTAAACAAGCTTGCATATTATTGAGTAAAAGTATGAGTTTCCTTGCTATTCTACAATAGGTTTAATTATATTATTGCTGCAATATCATCAGTTAATAGTGTGTAGAAAACAAAATGCCTCAAACTATTCTAATAAATCAAGGTCTCATTACACAGTGCATTTTTACTATGTTGGCCAATATGAATAAAGTTTACAGGGCCATTCCGAACAGGAGGTTTCCAAGCTAAACGTTACTTTTTTTATGTAACAAAGTCATTTGCCCAAACAAAACTGTACAAAATCTGGTACGTTGACCATTTGGTGTCCTCCAATGTACTATTTTGGACTTTAACTCCCAGAGTTTGGATCTTAATTCCTACTCTTCTTCAACACCCATAAAACTGCCATATTTTGGTTTCAGTGTCATCTAATAGCTGCACATTCACTTTCAGACTCTGTTCATCCCACCTGCAACAACAATAAACATATCTGTCAGCAATTGTTAAAAATATTTAAACCCGAAGAACACACTACTACTTTTTAAGGCGTAAGAATTATCCTACCGTGGGTTTCAAGGGAGCTAACTGCGTAGTGAGACCTTAAAGGGAATGTAGCGACACAGCCAAACCATCTTTATTTTTGAGAGTTCTGAAAATCTTGAATACGGGTGAAAGAATTATCAAAATTGATTGATAAACAAAGAAGATATGATCATTTGAAGTTTCTGCTGAATCAGATATGGAAGCCGCCATTTTGAGAGCTATGACATCACGGTTCTAAATGACCGTATATAGAATATTTATAAATATGAAAATTTACTGATTTATAGGGGGAAAATGACAGCAGCTGTATGAAAAATATGTATTATTTAATGGCAACAAGGCTTTATATGACCAGTAAAAAAATTGCATTCATTTGCAGTGATTTTCTTTGTTTAAAATGATATTTGTCAGTATTCCATATATGGTAATATGGAACTATGACGTCATAGTTCTCAAAATGGCGGCTCCCATATCCGTTTTAGAACAACCTTTAAATATTTATCATCCGATCTTGATAATTTTTTCACCTTTTTCCAATTTTTTCAGAACTCTCAATAACAGAGCTTGTTTGGCTGTGTCGCTACATTCCCTTTAATATGAATGATTTGCAGATATGCAAGTTATGTAAAAACTAAGGGGATGCCCAGAATTAAAAAAATATCAAGATTGCCATGTGTCCCTTTAAGATTCATTGTAAATGACTGTTACTTTTCATTGCTTATTGAATGTTTGTCAGAGTAAAATTATGTAACTTGTAACTTCTTCATTCAGCTCACTTTTTTATATTTTTTTCTAGAAAAAAACAAATAAATTTCAGACAAAATCAGCCTCATTTTGTTGCCGAAATGCCTCCAGATTGCACCACAGACGGTCTAGGAAAAAAAAATAATTCGGGGAGCATGCTCCCGGACACACCTAGACTGTTTGCGTACACATTCTAAAGTCCGTAGCTATGCCTCTGTTTCGTAATGAGGTTGGTTGTTCAAATTTGACTACACTTTCTGTTTTGACTCGGTTTAGTTACAGAAATTCTTATAAAAATGAAATATACCTGATGTTTAAAGCCTAACTCTAGATTGCTGTTGCTTTTGTATTGATAAGTGATATAAGACATTTTCCACCATCACAGAAACGAAAGGTAGGTGATATTTTATCAGATATATTGGGTCGAATGCTGGTCGGGAATAAAACAAATGTGCATGGTTAGAGAATCCGGCTTGTATTCAGGTAATACTAAATTATAATGGCGTGGTATTGTATACCATGTGTACGGTAAGACTGTATAGAAATGTGTGAAGTGAAATGTTGAGCATGGTGGTGCCGGGCAGTAATCTCTACACATACAAAATATTTGTATATATACATATTTACTGAAATGAATTAATACATACATGTATATACATACATTAATGAATATATACATATGAACTGAATTGATTTAATACATAGATATATATAATATACATATCCACCGAAATAAATTAATCCATACATGTATATATACATATGTACTGAAATGAATTAATACAGTTATGTACATATCTACTGGAGTGAATCAATATATCTACTGGGGTCAATGAATACATATATTTGTGACTTAAATGTCATTACATGGTGACGGTCGGATATAAGATACGAATATAAAAAAACATGATCACGGTAACCTGAATGTCATGGTTCCATTATTGGTATTAAGGATGCAGAGGCCACATGACTGAAGGTGAAGCTTTAAGAAGGATTCCAAGGAAGTATTACCGACGTAACCTGAAAGTCCTGGTTTCATCACTGATAACAAAGATGGAGACACCATATGACAGAACATGCAATTATTCAGAAACGTATGCAGATGCGAATCCAATGAAATAACGATCACCGCAATCCGAAAATCCCGGTATCAAATTTGGAGATGTCATATCACGGAACATGTAGCAGGCAAATATGAGTCATGACCACCATAGCCTAAAGACCCTGGTTCCATACTGGTATTCTAGAGGACATTAGCGGTACAACATTTATTCTGACATCAGTCGGGGATATTTACTCTACATTGCAGTAGCGATACAACATTTATTCTGACATCAGTCGGGGATATTTACTCTACATTGCAGTAGCGATACGACATTTATTCTGACATCAGTCGGGGGATATTTACTCTACATTGCAGAAGCGATACAACATTTATTCTGACATCAGTCGGGGATATTTACTCTACATTGCAGTAGCGATACAACATTTATTCTGACATCAGTCGGGGATATTTACTCTACATTGCAGTAGCGATACAACATTTATTCTGACATCAGTCGGGGATATTTACTCTACATTGCAGAAGCGATACAACATTTATTCTGACATCAGTTGGGGATATTTACTCTACATTGCAGTAGCGATACAACATTTATTCTGACATCAGTCGGGGATATTTACTCCACATTGCAGTAGCGATACAACATTTATTCTGACATCAGTCGGGGATATTTACTCTACATTGGTTTTGTTGGTGGTTGATATTACGCTGATGTAATCATATGAAATTGAAATGACACAATGAGAGAATGAAATATAGCAGTGCATGAAGCATGGGGTACAGACAGTAACTCTGGTAACTGAAAACATGCTAAATATAAATTTCATGATCGAGAAGAATTTGTCTTTTGCTATTTGCTGAATAAAAAATATTTAAATATTGAAAATAAAAACTTTTTGGCAGTTAAAAGTATATCAGCATACGGATCAATAAATGTTGAACTAGAAAGTTATCAGTCCAAGACTTTAATATATATTTGTAAATTAAAACTACAGTAAAAATGGTAAAGACATTCGAAATAAAACACATGTAAGAAGCATGTATAAAGAAAGTTATATGACAACACTTTCATTAAATTCCAGTGATCATAGCAGGTGGTCCGGCTAGAGAAGAAATAAAAATCACAAAGATTATAACGATTGGCGGAAGCACTGATATAGAGCTAAACACAGAACAGAAGTCGGTTTTGATTGGCTTCTCTGGGAACTGTGGTAGTAACCTTGAAATGTCGTCGGGTGGGTCATTGTTGTTCGCCAACTGCTCAGACACCACTCAAAGAAGCGTGGATATTGAGTTTTTTGGCGAAGATTTTGTTGGTTTGGAGATTGTTCGGAAAATTGTTTTAGTTGAAAGGCGCGGAGATGTCCTACCGGACTTAGAGAGAGATGTTGTTATTGCATACATCGGAGGATTACCTCCCGAGTTAAAACAGGAAGTTAATTTAGAAACTTTACAGATATTAACGGGAGAAACTCCAGTTGCTTCAGAAATAAGGAGACGGGTTATTGAGTTTGGGGGCAGGAAGAGAAGTAAATACCGTACTGAGAAACAGATAGTTCATGTTGGAATCAGCCAAGACTGTGACGGAGAATTAAAACTTGTGTACCGAAATGGTAGAAGTATTCTGGAGTGTTTAGTGAATGCTACAAATGTTCTGATTAGTGGAAACTCTAATAATAAAAGAAAGATTGATAGGGAAGTCATTATAACCGGGGGATTGGAAGCTCCAACAGTAGGTACAATTGAAATTGTAACGGGTGCACAAGTTCCGAGTAAGAAGAGAACAAAAGAATTAATTATTGCAATTGGGAAAGGTGCAGAACCAGTAAATAAAAACACCAATGCAGAATATATTGGAGGTGTTTCGATTTCGAGAAATGATAATTCTGAAAGACAAGTTCTAATTCAGGGTAACTCTCCAAGCCCTGTGACCTCTTCAACTCTTGAGGTTATAAAATTCGGGGCTGCTGCTAGAAAGGTTGCTGCAACAAATAAAGAAATTACAGTTTTCGGTGGTGGTACTTTGTCTAATAGTATCACAGGAAGAATTTTCGAAACTATTGGTACTAGTCATATGAAGGTACATGACACAGAGAAGTATGTTGAAATTGGTGTAGGACCTGCATGTAAATCTCAAATTGACATAAAGGTCATTGGGTCTACGGTTGTATGTACATGCCAGGAGACGAACATAACCTTGGAGTATGTTGGTCAAGGTCCAACTGATTTGGAGATTTCGCGTGAGACCGTTATAATATCAGGAGGTCAAGCTTGGTCCGAGTATCAGAAAGAGGACTTTGTGGTTATGTACATGGGAGGTATACCTAAAAGCTTGAAGAACACATTGCAAGAGACATTTGTTGTATCAGGTTTGACCTCTGAAAGGTCGGGGTCAGGTGAAAGACGTGATGAAGCAAAAGTCGTACAGATTGGTGGACAAAGTTCACAACAGCACAGGAATCAAAGGCAGATTATTATGATAGGTGTAAGCAGACGCTGTGATAAAAATCTAAAAGCACTTTTGATTGGTGCAAAACATATTGTTGAATGTGTCAAAAATGTCGAACAAGATACTGTTTTCGTTGGTAAGAGTGGAAATGCTAAGGAAACTAACCAAGAAGAAACCGTTGTCGAGGTTGTAAGAGGCAGAGTGAGATCAGAGGAACAGGAAAGTCTTGATACAGTTGTAATTGCTGGTAATGCACCAGCTGCAGAGTCCAAGGGGACTGGACAAATTGTTATTCAGGGCAAAACAGAAATCAAAAATGAATATAAAGAATCCGCTGAAGTCATATTGGGTGGCTTGAGGGAAGTTCCAAATGGAAATGAAGTTATTGAGACTAAAATATTGTTAGGTGCAAAACCTGCAGAAGAAATTAAAAATAAAGTGGAAAAAGAGATACTCATATCAGGAAAACCTGAAAGTGCTGAAAGGGAAATAGTTAGGCAGGTAATTACTGGAGGAAAGTCAAGTGGTGCACTAAATGTGGAAAAGGAAGTCGTAATTAAGGTTGGGAGAAATGAAGAAGACACAATGGAAGATATTGTAGAAATTGTTAGAGGTAAAACAGGTAATGAACCAAGTGTTAAGGAAATTGTAATTCAGGGTGGTCACACTGCCAAACAACCAATAGAAACATTTGTAGAAATTGTTGGTAAAGGAGGAGAAGAGAATCTAAATCAGGAAGAGAATATACTTATTCAGAGTGGTAAAGAAGTGGAACAAAATAGCGAAACTATAGTACAGATAATCGGTGCTAACGCTGGAACAGAAGAAACAGTTGAAGTCGAGAGAGCTAATGATTTTGTTGAAGAAAGAATTTTACTGATTGGGGGAACAGAACGTATAAATGTTAAAGACCATGAAAAGAAAATTGACGTAGATTTTAGTGGGAATAGATGTCAAAATGCAAACTATGAAGTTATATCAGAAGGTAGTAGGTTAGAAATTAAATGTGAAGGAAATGATAAAGCTGTTGAGGTGATGTATATTGGTAAAAATCCAGTAGATGTTTATTTGTCTAAAACAGACGAAGAAGTGATTGAAATTGACATGCCGAATAAGGACGATGTTGTAACCAAAAGAAATGATGCTGTAGTTATTTATATGGGTACAGGGATGAAAAGAGAATTTGATGAGAAAACAGTTGTGGAAATTATAAGAAACGTTGGTTCAGAAGTAGAAACAAGGGTAAGAAAAATTGTAGAATTTGGTGGACAGATTGTGAGTTCAGAGAGGAACATTAAAGCAACTGTAGAGCTTGGATTTACTACAGAATGTGAAGGAGTCTTATACTCAATTAAAGAAGACGGTAAAAATCTGGTTCTTTGTCGAAGGAATGTTGATGTTGAAATATATGGGGGAAGTCCAAGGCAAACTAAGATGGCTCAAGAAGAACAAATAATACATTTAGCTGGACAAAGACCTGTAGAAAATAATAAAACAAATTTTATAGAAATTGTTGGACATAGTCCTGATGTGCAAGAAAAAGAAGAGTTTATTGTGATTGCTGGACAGACACCATATGAAAAGCCATTAAACGAAACTGTTATACACATTTCTGGACAATCCAGTGAAAAAACTGAAGACAAAATGATGATAATTGGTGGTTCGGTTGAACAGGAGAAAAACAAGACAATAATAATTTCTGGCAAAGGTAATGTAAGAGAAGATGAAAACATTCTGGTTATTGGTGGTAGTCCTGAAGACAGTGTTAAAAACAGCACAATAGTAGTTACTGGCAAAGCAGAAGATATTCCTGAAATTGAAAGGAGACCTAACAAAACTGTTATTATAACTGGAAAACAGGATAAAAGTCATTCTGTTGTTGAGCAGAAGACAAACAAAACTGTAGTTGTCAGAGGGAAAAAAAACAACATAACTCCAGCAATTGAAACAAAGACAAACAAAACTATTGTTATAGCTGGAAAACAATATGAGGTCACTCCCATAGTTGAGACTAAGACTAATAAAACAGTGGCTATAAGTGGAACACAAGAACAAGTTGTCCCTACAATAGAAAAGAAGACTAACATAACAGTTGTTGTAACTGGCGAAAAAGAAACTATTGCTCCTAAGTTTGAAAATAAAATAAACAAAACCATTGTGGTTTCTGGAAATGGTACAGAAGTTGAAGTAGAGAAAATAAATATCGGGGGTGTTATGAAACAAATCCTTGAAGAAGAACCTACTTCTGTTGAAGAAGTTGAAGTGGAGAGAATAAATATTAGCGGTGTTATGAAAGAAATACCAGAGGCCGTACAGACTCCTGATTTAGAGTATATACAACTAGAACCTGTAAAAATGGATACGGTAGAAGCGGAGAGAATAAATATTAGCGGGATTATCAAAGAAATTACCGGGGAAGTAACACCTCATACCCTTGTTGCCGCTATACCTGCTGCTGAGGACATTCTTGTAGAAAAGTATTTTTTAATTGGAAAAGCAGAGTATGTACACTTGAATCAGACGCAACAAAGTATTGAGGTTGGCTTCACGGAGAAATGTAAAGGAGATTTTGAAGTGATTTCAAACAACAGACATTTCAGGATCCAGTGTAAACAAAGTGGGATGGGCTTAGACATTGAATATATTGGAAAAACTGATAGTGAAATCGAGATCAAATCCTCTGTAGAAGTGGAAAAGGTTGTCGACCATGGGAGAAAATATGATCAAGTCTTGATACAACTTGGGGGATTAATGCAAAGTGTTACCGACACAGAGTCTCCATATGAAACCATAAGCTCAGCAGTAAAATTGAATGGAGTTTCCAGTCCTGATAAACACTTCACTATTAAAGGACTGAGAGAAGAGGTTGAAGATGTGAATTTGGTTCAAGTTGTAAAAATAGGAATTAAGAGAGATTGTAGGAGTAAAGATATTCAGAAATACACTGATGAGGAAGGAGTTATTGTTTATTGCACAAGAAGGGCAGATATACTTCCAGATGAATATGATGGTGAAATACCTGAAATAAACGAAGTGTCTATTGTAAAGATAGCCATAACAGGTACACAGGCAAGTATAAATGAAAATACAGAGCATTCTGAAATAAGAGTTGATGCAGCTAAAAATTCAGAACATAACAATCGACATAGAGGGGATACACCTATAGATTATGATTATTATGAAAAAAAAAGAAGAAATGTAAACATAAATGGAGAAGCAAGAATCGAACATTGGGAAGAGGGAATAGAAACTGGAGTAAATGAGGCTCATACTGAAACAAATACTGACAGTGTAGGAGTTGTAGGAACATTCAGTGACATTGCAAATAGTGTTATTGATAAAAAGGAACTTAAATTTGATATTTTATCAGAAACTGTAGTGAATTATAATTTGAGCAAAAATAATCAGGTTGAAAGTGAAAGCATTTCTTTCCAAACAACTAACGGGGGCAGAGTTATTCCAGAGAGTAGCTTAAAAGTAATAAAAGAAAGAAATATGTTATCAAATTATGATAGCAAAGACACTGACGCTATGATAGGTATTGAACTTTTGGAAAAGAATGACATTGATAAAGGAGAGAGAAGGGGGGATATCCCTATTGAGGAACATGAGAGGGAATTCAAGGATACTAATGCACCTGTTAGGACTGGGCCTTCAAGTAAAGGATATGATGATGGGGCTGAAGATGGTCATCATCCAGCAGGCAGTTTGGATGTTGTTTCGAGAATAAAACCAGATACAGGTCTCAATACGAGTGAGAGGAAAGGGTTGAAAAGGTTAGATGTAAAAATGAATACAAGTGTAGATATAGAAGTGGGGAGCGACTGTAAGGGAAGGATAGAAGCAATGGAGGTTGATGGAGCAGTGAAAGTGAAATGTACATTTGGTGGGGAGACATTTGAAATTAACCTTGTTGGCTTAGAAAGGGTTGAGAATGTTGCTACTGACAAAGAAAGCTTGGAGCAGTTTGATTATCTCAATGATGGTGTCAATATGGCCATGCAATTAACTCACGATGGTGGTATTGTAAGTGACAAAGAAGTTGTAATAAATCCTATGGATGGTCATAGACGTAAAAAGTTCACAAGACGTGAAATCTATTATGCAAGTAGGCAAA
The DNA here is from genome assembly GCA_037043455.1 of Cyrtodaria siliqua. Taxonomy (NCBI): domain Eukaryota; kingdom Metazoa; phylum Mollusca; class Bivalvia; order Adapedonta; family Hiatellidae; genus Cyrtodaria; species Cyrtodaria siliqua. Next base: position 361,434 of record JAWPHD010000305.1, on the reverse strand, counting down.
GAAAGATAAATGAATGGGATGAGTATAGAGCATTTAAAAGTGACTTCCGTATTTCTGATGATCCTGGGGTAGAGTCAGATCATTACGAAGACAAAGAGAAGGGTCCTATTGGATACTTCAAAGATGTAATCAGTCCTGGAAATCCAAGGGGTGACCTGCTAAATGAAGAAACTGACTTAGAGAGTATACAGACTGAACAGTCTAAATACAGGCACTATGATGCACTCGAACTTGCTCAAATGTCAAATGAAAATCATGTAAGGTCAAGGTCAATGAAAAATTATGAACTTTCTGGATCAAGCAATTCTGATGCTATTAACTCACAACTTTTAAGCAGGCATGCTAGGAGCCCAGAAATTGGGCAGTATTGGAGTGATTTTATTTCCTCAAAAGTCATGCAACCGCATTTTTCTGAGACCGATTATAAAATCCAAAATGAAGGCAAGCCTATAGCTAAAATAGATGGATGGCTAGGAGACATGAGTATCGATGGGTTTAATAGAAACATACAGCATGAGCGCTCTCTTTACAATGATTTTCATAATAAGAAAGAAAACACTGTGACAGCTAGTCATGAAAAAAGTGATTTGAGCTCTGCCAGTCAAATAATAAGTACTTTGGGGAGAAGATTTGGAATAAGCGGGTCAGAATCTGCAAAAAATGTTTTTGGATCAATCAACGGAAGAGCAGCGACAGAGCACCATGAAAACATCCACTCATTTAGTGGTCAAAGAGGCGAAATTAACACACAGAACGGCGGTAAAAGTAAATATGATAAACGAAATGGACAGCAAAGGCAAACAGTGGGAGAACACCATGAAAAAACCCACTCACTTAGTGGTCAAAGAAGTGAAGTAAACACACAGAACGGTGTTAGAAGTAAATATGATAAACAAAATGGACACCAAAAGCAAGCCATGGTGGAAAAGAAAGGAACTGATCATCAACAGAATTTCAATAACAAAAGACGACATGAAGGAAGATTGAAAAATAGGAAATTACGTGTATCTAATAGAGAGAACAGACATAATATAGATTCCAAAGAACCAAAGAAATCTAACAGAATACTAGATTTAGAGGGACGACAACATATTTTGAATGATGCAAATATAAAATCTGTTCCAAATAATAATCCAGCATCAATATCTGGATTAAGGACTTTTCGAGATAACGAAGTGAATTTCGGAAGAAATAGGAAAGTTGTAGCCTCTGATAGAAACCTAGGCAGTGCAACAGCTGAAGGAGGAGTAAATGTTGTCAGATCCGACAGTAAACCAGGTAGCATAAATTTTGATAAAAACAGGTACACTGGTGAAGTAGATTTTGATAGTAGTGTGAAAACAAACATTTTGATGGGAATGGAGACACTGGCCAATGGAGTCGGAGGCAGTTCAGAAATTAGTCATGGAAGAGATTTTCTCCGAGCAACATGTAAGTCTTTACATTTCTTTACATGAAATTTTTGAATTGTGTCAGTCATATATTCGAATTTGAAGCTGATTGTTCAGAGGTAATGGATGTCTGGGACTTAGATAGTTTGGACGTGGACCTTTAAGTGTTGTTCTCAGGTAAGACGTGCACCTTTAAGTGTTGTTCTCAGGTAAGACGTGCACCTTTAAGTGTTGTTCTCGGGTAAGACGTGCACCTTTAAGTGTTGTTCTCAGGTAAGACGTGCACCTTTAAGTGTTGTTCTCGGGTAAGACGTGCACCTTTAAGTGTTGTTCTCGGGTAAGACGTGCACCTTTAAGTGTTGTTCTCAGGTAAGACGTGCACCTTTAAGTGTTGTTCTCAGGTAAGACATGCACCTTTAAGTGTTGTTCTCAGGTAAGATGTGCACCTTTAAGTGTTGTTCTCAGGTAAGATGTGCACCTTTAAGTGTTGTTTCGTGTCATATTTCATTATATACAGTTATGTATATAAATTACCTTTTTTCAGTTTCTTAACTCAACATTTAATTTAATCTATTTCTCCTACTGATAACAGGGCAGAAAGGACCATGTAATCCACCATTCTTCAACATTGGTGCTACACGGATCGACGACTGTGTCAGATGTTTCTGCTTCGGACAAAGTGTCCAGTGTTTCAGCAGTGACCTACAAGTGTCCAGGGTGAGCGGCCTTAAATCAACAATAATTCGAAACTTTAACTGTTAAGGTTTTATATGACGATAAATGAAAGAAAATTAGAAAATTTAAAATTTAGGTTTTCACAGACATTTAACTTTTAAGATTATGTATCTTCGAGGGACCCCAAGAAGGCACTTTTGAAATTGAACACCCATCCATGAATGAAAAATTAAGAACCAAATTTATAAAATAGGATTCACTCATAGATGTTTAATAAATTGCCTTCCTGGGATCCCGGGTATGTTTTAATGAAATAGCCCTAAATCAATGAAATTAAGAAATTGTAAGTTTTATAAGTTTTTGTTTCAAAACATGAAAACAAGGCTTTTTTTACAGTTGTTTACAATTTTGCTACAAACATGAACACGAACAACATTATTACGAATAACAGTAAAACAAGTGTTATATGTGTAAGTACTTCAGTTTTTTACGCTCATTCAAGTTGCCTTTTTGTTTAAAAAACAACAGCAGACACACAAGAAAAAACAACACAGATTATAGAAAGTAAAAAGTTATTAAGGGATTTTAAGTCTGCATTTTGATTAATTCCGACCATTGTGATTCTTTTAGATTGCGTTAGCCAATGCCGTGTCCCTTGTGAACCGTCGAGATGACGAGCTGGTTCCAGTCGACCAGAGTTACGTAAATTTCCGACCCACCACGCAGGAGTACCAGGTGTTGGACATGAACCGACAGCTGCCCCAGGGAAGGTACTACTGGAGTTTACCCCAGGAGTTCCTCGGAGATCGGGTACGTTGTAATTTTATAGGATTTCCTCGTGGTTGATTAGCCATGAAATGTTTGATCATACAGTTACAAATTAAGGCTTTCATATCTCATTATTCCAAACTTTGACTGATGAAAACTTTCAAGTATGGTAGAGGGTTCCAGCTCTTATACCGTATGTTTTAAGTAATAATACTGTATTTTTATCCAAGAATGATGCTTGTATGCCGTCTCATAACTTCAGTGCTAAATTTTACTACAGGGCAATATCATTGGATGATGTCATGCATTGTTTAATAATAATACAAAAGGCACATGATTGTATTTGTTAAATCCAAACATCGTTAGAATTTACATCGTGAATAAAACAAACAAATATATCATACGATAAGAAACAATCTCAATACCTTAAGGCTTGTAAACTCTAAAAAACCATCAATGCTTTCTTATATTTTTTATAACAAGACTCATGTAAAAAGAAGGGGAACACTAACATCTGGAATTCTGTAATTTGCTTAACCCGCTACATATATATAATGGACTGTTCTTTCTTTGAATTAAGACCATTGCATTTATGTGAAAAGAGTTACTCGCAGGCTGATCTGGGTTTACAATGGACGCAAAGGCTGTTATAGTCGTGCTTAGCGGGTTAAGGCTTAATATGAGTACATACAAAATGCATACGCAGTGACAGAAGGTTTAATAAAAAATTATATATTTACACTTAAATTCAAGAATGTCAATTGCCTGTTCTCTGAAGATGGAGTTTTACCACATAAGGAAACTGACAATGTTTATACACATTTTACCTTCAATTGTATCAAAAATTTGTGCAAATTGTGACTCATTTGAACGCACGGTAGAAGGCAGACAGTATTTTATTTTAGTTGTGCAATATATAAATATTACTTATATGGTAGAAGTTGGGAGATTAATTTGTCCCATGTATTTCTGTTTTCAGTTGACGAGTTATGGAGGAGAACTGAAGTATACGATATATTACGAAATCCAAGGTCGTACACAGGCCTCGACAAGTGATGCAGATGTTGTCATTGCCGTGAGTAAATTTGATAAACATTCATTTGTTTGGTCATGTTGCAGGCGGAATAAAATTGAAGATAAACATGTTCATTTGGTTTATCACGCTTAAATAAGAAGTTACATTTTATAATTTTTTTATTTTTTTTTATGTATTCCTTTCTTAAAGCTGTTTACAAACAAGGCACAGAAAAATTATAAATTAAATGCTAGTATAAGAAATTTTAAAGCGATTTGGGAGTCAACTATTTCATTGAATATTATTTTTTTAACATTTTGGTTTCAATCGTCGATGAAATAAGCTTGTAAGAATAATTTGTAGTTGTGAAATAACTGACGCGCAGGAAGTCTCAGATTTCCATTTTAGAAGAGTCAGTTTTTTAAAGAGGCAGTTGCTAAAGTTTTGAAACAAAGTTCAAATTTATAATTTTTGTATATGTCAATAACTATATATATATTTTTTATTGTAACCAGGGTAATGGAATCACGCTGTACTACAGAAGTCGTACCCTGCCATCACCGGGTGTACCTACATCCATCTCTGTTCCACTGATTGAGGTAATATCACCCTTTAATCTGTTGTCAAAAGAAGTATATCAGTCTTTAAGGAAAAAATTAATTTACAGGTGATTTTAATATTTCCATAAAAAACACAATAAAAGAAAACGCGATTTTAATATTTCCATAAAAAAAAACACAATAAAAAAAAAATGGGATTTTTATATTTCCATAAAAAAACACAATAAAAGTAAATATGATTTTAATATTTCCATAAAAAACACAATAAAAGAAAATGTGATTTTTACATTTCCATAAAAAAAACACAATAAAATTAAAATGTGATTTAATATTTCCATAAAAATCACAATAAAAGAACAGAGCAAGAGTTTTGTGCATTTTATTGTTAATCTATGTTATATACACCTTTCACAGAGTGCGTGGGAGAGGACCGACGGGCCAAGGAGAGGGGACACGCCCATTTCCCAGTATGCAACACGTGAAGACTTGATGACGGTTCTTCAGAATCTGGAATATATCGTGATTCGCGGTGGATATGACAGAACACAGACAACATCTAGGTATGCCTAAAAATAATTTGGTTTTGTCTTTTTAAAACAGGTTATTTTTATACCTCAATACTATTATGTTATATGAAATGTTTGGTTTTGAGTACAGAATTTTTTCCAATTTGGTTTCATTCTTTTGAAAGGTTTGTAAATTAAAGTGGAAATAAAGTGACTGTTTAGATACAGCCGTTCTAAAGCTGGATCAGTAAATGGTAAAAGTAACCCTTCTTTTAGCCGGGTGTTTTATTATGCACCCCACCATTTAAGAGGTGTGTATAAAATGTTGCCGTTGTCCGTCCGTATGTCACACTTTCTTGTCGGAGCCCTCCTGAACTTCTCAAAATATTTTACTGGGAAGTATCAGATGAAGTCTAGTTGCACATGTAGTTGTTCTGCACAGGTCCATTGACCTTGGGCAGAGTTATGGCCCTTTAATGGTTTTATATTTCAGCTGATGGCTCACACATTTCTAGTTTCAATTATTTTTTCTATGTTTTTGTTCAATTTATTGCAAGAGATCTTGTTAACATCTATTTGGTTTTGGGGAAAAAATGAATCTACAGGCAAATAACATAAATATTAAACCAGACTTTTTGTTTAAACTGTTTTCTCCCTGTTTCAGAATCGGAGGAATATTTATGTCAATGGCGGTCGACTACCCGACAGATTTGGGTCAGGCCATTCTTGTAGAAGATTGTACATGTCCTACCGGTTACACTGGTCGCTCATGTCAGGTAATTGACCTATATTCTCGCTTAAACCAATCATATTATTGAATCCCATTAAATGATTATTTTAGCTGAATGTACCATTTCCAAATTGATCCAACAGTACTGGGGTGAAACAGATAGAATTTAATGTTCATCTGGAAACTAAAGCTTGTAAAATTTTAAATTAATTATTATTATTTATTTGTTAAGTTATATCCCATCCATTACAGAATGTATGAAACACATTTTACCTTTCTTTATGTTCAGAACTGTGACTCCGGTTTCACGCGTGTCCAGATTGGAGGATATCTAGGTCAGTGTGTGGCATGTCACTGTAACGGACATTCCAACGACTGCGATCCCTTTACAGGACTGTGCCTCGTAAGTATCTGTAACAATTCTGTCAAGAAAAACTGACTGATGATAGGAAATGCTGTAAGGAATTGCTTGACATTTAAACTTTTTTTAGAATTCACCATGTCACACTATGAAAATGAACCATAACATATCAATTCAATACATAGCTATAGAATTATACACTGTTATTAAAAATGTTATTAAAAAGCAATTGATATTGAACAAATGCAATATGAAAGTATATACACCAAAGTTAATGAAATTCGCATGAAGGAATAATACGTGGGTCTTATTCTGGCACAGTTGAAGATAGCGTCTGCTTGTGCTGAATAAGGGTATAAGAAATTATATTTGTATTATTAACTGTCATCTTCATCATTGTTGCGTATTTCCAGAACTGTTTAGACAACACGGAGGGACCACAATGTCAGTTGTGCAAGGAGGGTTTCTATGGTGACCCAAGACAAGGATCATCCAGTCAGTGTCAGAGATGTCCTTGCCCACTTACAGATCCAGCCAATCAGTGAGTGTCTGTCTGTCTGTTCATCTGTTTGTCGTGTTGGCTAACTTGCCGATTCATGTTGTCTGAATTCCTGAAACTGTAAACCTACCGTATTTTACCTTGTATAGTACGCAGTTTTTTTACCACTTTTACGGTTTCCAAAAGTGGGGTGCGTACAATATAGGGAAACAATAAAAAGAAAAAAAATTTCTTGCAGAAAATCGATGTCTGGGAAGAAAAACCTTGACGACGAACAGACATTGAGACAGAAAATTGTGAATACCGATAATACACAATTTTTTCGTAATTTACTTGCTTCATATAAGTAATATATTGACTTAATTCAATTTATAAATGAATAAAGTGTATTATGATGCTTCTTTTTGTATAAATGTTTGCACGTTTGTTGTAAAACTTCAATAAATTGTGTGAAAAATCGTCCCTCGATTTTGTTGTTTATATCGCGTGACGTAATATCACGTGACTTCCAGCTGTTTAGACTGGTACATACTGGGTACATGTAGTATTTTTACAGTTCTATTCTATTCTAATATTTATAGGATTTTATTTAATATTTTATAAAAAATTAATTAAGTTTTTGCTTTATTTTGAAATACATATATTTTAGACGGCGTAGAAAGGCAGAATCACCCTACTTTGAAATGGCAATTATTCAATAATGCTTGTGAAAACATGCTTACCGGTACACATTTAATGATTGATAATTGGGTCAAACAAAATCGCACCTTGGCTGCAGTATAGACACATTTTAAACACGGGGTAGAGTGGGTTATTCCATTTCTATAATCCTTTGAAGTTGCCGTGAGTATCGACTATTTCTGAGGATGCACTTTGACACTCCGTGTGACCTTTACCAGATTTAGCCACGGGGTACAGGTAACTGATCACGCGTTACACTTGTGCTACACTTATGATAAGCACTGGTTCCCGTGAATACACAATGTTAGTATAATCGGCGTAATGGATTACGGTAACCAACGACTTTGTTGTGTTTTAGTAGATGTAATAATTGGATTACGGACAATGATCTGCAGCATTATAATTGGCTCTTTGATGAGATGATACAAGATAGGTACTCCCCTGAAGATTGGCAATTAATGACTGAAGTAATTATATTTACTTTTGTACGCTAATTTTCTCGATCATGATTTTTTTTTTTTTAACCTTTTATTTTCGTTGAATGGTTCATCTAGGAAAACTAATATTTTGATGCGTATTATACACGGAAACAACTTTTTTACCCCAGTTTTGACCTCTGAGAAGGGGGTGCGTATTATACACGGGTGCGTATTATACAAGGTAAAATACGGTAAATGTCATGTTGGCTTTATTTCAATTTCTTTTAACTGGTTTGTTGGTTTACTTGCTGGCTGGCTTATTGGATTTTTTGTTGGCTTATTTTATAGATATTTGTTTGCTTACATACAGGATGACTTGTTTACTTACTTGCAGACGGACAGCTTCTCTTCATTTTTTATAACTTTTTTTTTTTTGTGTTTCTTACTATGTATCTCACGTGTATAAAGCACGTGCAGCTATGTTATATGAACTATTGTCAATATACTCTGACATCAACAATAGGCCGCGGAGATATTTAAGTACTGGCGACATGTCAATTACAAATACATGATTGTTTGTTTTGTTGGCAATTTTCAAGGTCTGAGCCACTTTTCATTTTGCAAAATTTCTACAGATTTTTCATGAATATATTTTAAAAACTGTATCAGAACCCAACAAAAATAAGCTTTTATATCTGTGTGTTTTGTTGGTCAAAATATACTAATTCTCTGAAATATGCATATTTTAACTATTTCATTTTAAATAATTTTAGATTCAGCAGAACGTGTTATCTCGACACGGATAATTCGGTCACTTGCGGCAACTGTCCCGCCGGTTACGAGGGTCGTCGATGTGAAAGGTGTTCCGAGGGTTACGTTGGAGACCCTATGACCCCTGGCAGCTCATGCACACAGGTGCAAGGTAGGAATGGCTTTGTGCTGTGGTAGTTGATTTATTTGAACCCAATATTAAAGGGACAGGAGGCAATCTAAAAGAATTACGGGCGTGAATTCAAATACAAATAAAACCATCAGAATGTGTTTCAGTTGCATATATATACTGAGCAAAAATAGAAACCTCCCCAACTTTACCCATAGATTTAGACACAATGAAATTATATTTTATTTAATCTTATATGCCAATACCTTTGTTAAAGGCCAGCACTGTCATGAAAACAATTTTCTTTAAATCAAACTTGTGGGCAAACTTATTCCCCTTGATTTGGTTTAAACAGCATTTCCCAGTCTTGTGGTTAAAACTTCGAGTTAACACAGTTTTGTTATATTGAAATAAACATCACCACAAAAACAGAGAAAAGACGTTGATCTTTTCACTTATTTTTGCACCATACAACTTACAAGAACGAATATTTTCAGATTACCTCCCTTCATAAAAAAAAATATAGTGATTTCACAAGTTGAATAAAACATGTTTTAGCAGCAACAGACAAACTTTGGTTTTTGATGATTATTAATATTGATCAGAATGATCAAGTGATAAGTATAAAATGATGAAATTGTATCTAGATTGGTGTACAAAGTCAACCCTATGCAAATCACAGCTTAAAAGAGGGACGTTTCTATTTTTGCTGTGTATAGAATATGCCTTCTGTCTGTTTAACATCAAAGCTATTGTTGGTTTATTACAAAATTCTAAAATTTTAGCAACGTCAAGAAACACACACACCAATAATACCTGTTAATACAGGTGCATTTTAAATTAAAAACAGTATTATATGAAACTGAAATGGTGGTCTTTTAAAGGGACACTATCCGTAACTTTTAGCTTATAAAACACACACAAATTATGTTCGCAAACATTACACACCAAACATTACTGAATATTTACTAATTAAAGCAGGATTGTTTGATGGAATTCAGTCGCGGTACAAAAAAAAAGAGAAACCATTTCGGGCGTTTGAACTCGCAGCCCAAACTAAAATTACACTCGCGGTAATAATAAACGTAAAGTGGTCGACCTAGCTCCCAACTGAGCTAAGCGGGCTATACATATTAGCAATAAATACTATGGTGAAAACCTAATGCGCTAATGGAAGTCACGTGATCGCAGAAAAGGTAAATACGGTGGGTCCCACTTTATTTACAAATAATAATTTAAGCTTTTTTTTTCCAAACTCACGAATGTATTACTACAGACTTCTTAGTGTCTATGCTCATGTTTTCATGTATATATTTCACTGAATAAAAGTCAGACAGTTATTTGGTTATGCTCAATATCTGCTTACTTACGGACAGTGTCCCTTTAAAGCAAGTTGTTTCATAGAGGTTGTTTATTAAACTGTTAATATTTAATGTTTAAATAACAAATCCATTACACCTCACTTAATTTTGTTGTTCTTGTAAGAATTTGAAGTACATACGTTAAAGGAAGTGTTCCCTTGACCTCTTACAGTTGATGACTATTGTGACCCCAGGGGCAGCATGAGCACCCGACCCAACCCCATCACAGGCAGATGCGATTGTAAGGTATGTAGTGCATTTTATTACCATTTCTTAAAAATCCTCCACTTTGATTGGTTAAGGACCAAGGTGTACCAGACAATATGTTAAGAACCATGGTATACCAGACAATGTTACCCGTCAACAACTGGTAATAAGAAAACTGACCAAATGATAGTAAACGCAAAGGCTATTATAGTCGTGCTTAGCGGGTTAAGGGTTAATTTTGTCAAGGCGTACAGCCGGGTTTTATTTATTTGCAGTATTTGTCGTGTCACGAAAACTGATGACACATTTGCAAATATGTCAGTTCGTTTTTTTTATCATTTCAAATTAAACTTGCAATATTTGTGAGTCACTCTATTTAAGAAGTATAATTCTACTTTTACATTGTACCATATTATATGTTTCCGTCTTTACGATTTCAGGAGAATGCCCTCGGTGATCGTTGTGACACTTGTAAAGCCAATACGTTCTACCTTAGCAACACCTACCAGCTGGGCTGTGTACGCTGCTTCTGTATGGGTGTCTCCAAAACATGCCAGAGTACCTCGTGGAACAGAGCTCAGGTGATTGTCTCAACTAATGGGGTGTATTCTCACCAGCGCTGTCTGGCTCGTCTTTTCTTCCATTTTCAGTTATATATGACAGGTGTTTTCTTGCATACCGGATACGGTTATCCGCGTTTTACATGTGTGATGGAAAACCTGATCTTACACATGGGGGAAGATAAAAGTCGCGTGCTGATATCAACAATGACAGTTGCATGATGTCATTGTGTAAATAAACATGCAAAACGTTAGTAGTTGACGAATGTGAATGGTATGCAAGAAAAAGAATCAATCATGGGTATCCGGTTCAGATAGGGGAATTTCAAATTAAGGTATAACTGTTTTTAGCGGTAGGTCGTTTCCAATTGTAATAATTATACCAAGGGTTCTTCACAGTGAAAGATTCTTATATTCCTCTTGTGAAATATCTCTTGTGTAATCTTACAGATGTCCTGACATCACATTGTTGTCGCCCAATTCTAATGTCGGTTCAAATACAGTCGGTGAAGTTTTTTGTTGTTTTATGCAAATATTAAATACATCATGGAAGAAAAGTAATCCATCATGAATTTATCCATGTGAAATAAGGAAATCTCACCCTCGGGAACAGAATTACAATCATGTTCTAATAAAGGATGTATTCTCTAACCTTAAAATAACAAACCTCATCATCACTTAATTGATATACCCAGACGCAATCCAGAAGATGGATTTTGGTTTGATTGTGATAAAGTAAGGCATTTAGTTATGTTGAATTTAATTCTAAATAGGCTTTAAGTATTTCCAAATATTTTGTTATGATTTGAGGCCCGAAATGTTTGACCTTAACATTATACGATTGTATCCCATAATTCCAGGTCGGTGCCACATTCTCCCGTGACGATGCAGGCTTCCGTATCCAGGACAGAAACGGTGTGGATCTTCAAGATCAGCGGTTCATCACTGATGCCAACAACCGTGAACTTGTCTACCGACTATCCTCTTCAACGAGCGATGCACTCTTCTGGTCACTGCCCACTCGTTTCCTTGGTGACAAGGTCTCGGCCTATGGAGGGGCATTAAGGTTCACTGTGAGATATGCATCTCGGCAAGGTGGGGCAGTCGATTCCAGGGAACCCTTGGTCAGGTTGTCCGTGAGTATCTTAATGATGGTTAAGTACAGTATTAAGAGACCATTTACGAAAAGAGCAAAGCTGGTCTCATAACTAAGATGGTTTCTTAATACAGGTACATTTAAATTAAAAACAATACACTTGGGAACTGAAATGGCGTTCTCTTAAAGTTCTCCGGCCATGTTTTGTTTCATGAACATTTTTATGTTTATTTAATCGAAATCAATACACAGCACTAGATATTTACAATTCACACATTTCAATATCTGTGAAAAGCGAGAATAAGATTTTATTTGATGACGTAGAAAACTTTGAACAGGTAAATCAATCCACAGGTAAATGTATTTATCATATCTGGCAATAGCTGTGCAGCTATACAATTCAAGTTTACCTCATTTCCTCATGCGTTCACGCAGTGGTAAACGTAGTATCTGCGTCATACAAATAATACTTATTTTTACATACAACTTAGTAGCGGATTTAAATATTTTTTTCTCTCCGTACTATCAAGAAATGTTCATATGATGTTTAAGAGTTAAATTTGTTGATTGATAATACTACAAAAAGGGTGGCCATTCATCTTTAAAGCAAGCGGTCTCTCAATACAGGTCGTCTCTTGAGCAGGCTTGATTGTAATTTAAGTATTTTTAAATATATGAAAAGCTTTCCTTATCAGTTAAAGTTCTATAGTTTTGCTTTAATAATAAAGATATTGTGAAAAATCGAAACGCTATTAAAGCCTATATTGCATACAAATTTAATTTATTGTTGTAATTATGTCTCCTGGCTGGATTTCAGTGAAACTTGGCAGGGCTTTCTCCAGAGTAGTTCTCCTGAACCCCTGGCCTTATTTCAAAGAAACTTAGTAGGATGATCTGTACCAAGCCTTGTTATGCATATCGTCGTCGTGTTCCAGTCAAATGATTTTTGGTGGATTTATTGCCCTTTCCCCAGTGGAGGGAGACATCAGTTTTTACTAAAAACAGTGTCTAGTTCTTCATATTTAATAAAAAATACTTTTATTTGCTGTTCATAATTAATGTAATCCCTCTTTTGTAGCTTATTCACTATTCTGTAAGGGATTACTTTTGTTATCCAAAAGGATTATTGTTAAATGTTTGAATATGGTACTTGGGTATTTCAGGGTAATGACATCACACTGGTCCACAGAACTAGACAGACTCTTGAGCCCAACAAGCCACAGGCCTTCAGCGTTATGATGTATGAGGTATGTATTTCTAACTGAATTGTCAACACTTGAATGACCGCTGTCACTGAGGTTTGTACGTGGAATGGGGACGTAAACCGGTGCGCGGTATTACAGGTATACCGGTGAACACCGATGTTTAGCTCGGGCAGTACGTACCGCGGTACGTTAGGGCCCGTACCAGTACTTCCACTATTTTCATGACCGAGAAATGTACGGATATTACCGAAGAAAAAAGATGTTTCACTTCGATAATTTAAATTTTCTTGTTCACTGCGAATATAACACATGAATAAACACAATCTTATTTTATTTTCATAAAACTTACATGTTTTATACTGAAAATCTAAAGTGAAAGACATTTAGACAACAAAGTCATGCTGCGACCATTATATAATAAATCATGAGTTATTGTCTCGTACGCGCTTTTCACATTATGCCATACATCACAGCAGCGTCAAGCGTTCTCGTGATTGACGTGTAACGGGTTCTCTCGTTTCAAAATGCGCAAATTTCTTGAAAACGTCTTGACACAATAAATAACAAAAGAATAAGCTGAAAAAATTCAGACACAGCGTGCCTACGACAAAAATAAACAAGAAAGAACATCTTAATATAGCTTGAAGCAGAACTACAATGTGCTTTACCACGACAAGGGGAAATGTTTACATATACCAGGAAATATTTATAAAATCTTATTTGAAACTATATAGCCTAGTGCTCTGATATTTTGCATATTTTGTATAATCTTATGGTTTTTAACCAAAGGTGAACACAAAAAGTACCCTGAGGTTAGATTTGGCCTGATCTCTGGTCATTTTTTTGTAATGACCAATGATGGACCAATGAGGCAGATACAACTGTCTGTGATAACTAATAAAGATGCACATTTTCGAAGTTATTGCGTTTATGAGAGCTGAGAAGTTAGAAGCAGTTAGAACAACTTATGCCGATGGTGATGAGCACAAGTTAGTACATGTAACAATAAATGAATAGGTCCTATCAGCCAGAAGGACCACCAGTTTTCAAAAACAGGAAGTCATTCAGGCTTCCTACATAAATAATTAGTGTCGAACCCTTCTTATTATGGTGATGGAGCCAGTGAAGCTCGTGACATTTTGATCTTGTCCCGCAATGTTTTAAATCAATTTTTTCAACTACAAAGCTTACTCGGTATACCGTGGTACATATCGCAGTATTCGCTAAAATACCGTGGTATACCGCGGTACTTTATTTTTTGTGGTACCCAACTCTAGCACTAAACTGGGCGGTCCTCGGTAATGGAGTCTATCCTCTGAGCATGTAAAAATGACTACCGGAATATATTCAATTAAGGATAGATTCTTCTCACATTTCTATGTATCCTTCCCCTCTCTTTGGGGCGGCTCTAAATAACTTATAATGTGTTGATGAGCAGTTAAACAACATTCAGTTCTCTATTCCTAAGAATTTACAACAACTTTGCCATCCATGAATCTAATAATCAGTCGGGTATGATGGAGCAACCAGGCATTTAAGGCAGGACCTATTTTATGACCTTTTGTCTCTATTAAGTAAATGTTTATAATATATTTCAGCAAAACTGGGTACGTGTTGACGGACAGCCTGCGACGAGAGAGCACTTGCTGATGGCCCTGGCAGATCTGGACTCGATTGTGATCCGGGCAACGTACGAGGATACGCAGACAGACATGGGGTAAGTCGGAAAGCTTTACTTTTCAGATGGAGCGATGTTAATAATTTGGAGTTTGACTGCAATGTTTAAAGGGACACATGGCAATCTTGTTTTTTTAAAAAAAAAAGATTGGGGTGTCTCGTTAGTTTTTCTACATAACCTGTATTTATTCAGTCCTTAATATTAGTCATTAGAAAAGTATAAGACAATTGTTTTTGGCATATTACTTACTGTTGATTATATTGCACCAATAATATCTTTAAACCTATGGTAGAATAAGAAGAGTTAGAACTGAAATGTTTGTTTATTTATACGCAAGCAAGTTTAAAGTCGAACTGATATTAGATTAATAAATCGAGACGCTATTTTTAAATTGTGATAAAAATTTCCAGATTGCTGTGTGTCCCTTTAAACACATTGCTCATGAGCAGAGAAGTGTAAGGCCACTTAGTCATTTTTTATATTCAATATTGATATATTGATGTATGGATATAACATATTTACATGTAAAATTATTAGAAACATTAAATAGGTAATAACAAAAAAAGAAATGTCTGAAAATTTAAAATTATAAAAAACAATGTATGTTCTCCATAAGTGGACAAGAATATTAAACATAATCGAAGGAAAAATAATATTTTCACTACTGTCATGAACTAAAGAAACACAGTTTTGGTAACAATGTTGATTGATGTTTTATTTTCCTCTAGACTCCGCGATGTTTCCCTGGGTGTTGCTGAAGACAGACAGACACGCCAGGACAGAGCCTACGCCGTGGAACAGTGTGTGTGCCCTGTCGGTTACCGTGGCCTCTCGTGCGAGGACTGTGATACTGGTTACACGCGCTCCGGTGGCGGCCTCTACCTGGGATTGTGCGAGACCTGCAAATGTAACGGACACTCCAGGGAGTGCGACTCAGAAACTGGCGTCTGCAGAGTGAGTTTTTAATAAGATTTTTTTTTATTTTACCCCGCTTTTTCATATTACACCTCAATAATGTTTTTTGGGAAAATCAACATTCAAATCAACCTCAAAATGCCTTAAAAGTTCATATTCGTTGAATAAAACCAGATGCTGTTTGTTTGTTTGGTGTTAAATGTCATTTTTCAGCACATTTTAGGCTATGTATGATGGTCTATTTTTTTGTGGTGGAGGCAGACCACCCACTTATTCCTTGGTAGGACCAGTACTGTTTTGTTTGCCTCCTGCCATCCGTAAGAATCGACTCTTTCTCACTTACAAGTTGAGTCCCAGTGAGATTCGAACCCGCAGAGGTGAGAGGCGAGAAGGCTAATCAGATGCAAACCCAATGACAGCCTAGGGAAGAACCTTAGGGAGACTGTCATGTCTCCACAACAGTCACTTACATTTACCTCAAAAAAGTATTTTAGGCCACTTTGTAATGCTTTTTTTCAGAAATAGGGGAAGAGGCCCAGGCCCTTCAATAAGGGGAAAAAAGCGTGATTTTTGAGTTAAATGGGAAAAAATAATGTGATTTCAAGATATAGGGGGAACAGTGTATTAGGCAAAAATTGGTGTGTGTAAATGTGCAAAAGATATACATTTAAATGAACTGTCTTCTATAAATGTATTTCAAACATAACAATATTGAGAAAAGTAGAGGGGGAAATAATGTTAGGCAAAAACAACAACAAAAAAACAACACGTATATATATTATTTTTTTTAGGGGAATTTTCTCAGCCAAAGATTGGAAAAAAGTAGTCTGTTTTGCTAGGGGAAGGGGCCGAATATCGGCGTGTTTATGAAGGAAAAAAAGCCCTGTAATGTTACAGTATGATAGACATGCTATCTAAGCAATCTGTAATAGTCATATTATATTGTATTGTTAATGTAGTGAAGATATTATTTCTCCTTACTGCTTAGACTACTGTTAATATACTTACCTTTGTATGGAGAACACATGTTGTATATATATATATTTTTTGTAATGAATAAAACATTCTATTCTATTAATATTCAATTCTATTCATAATTTTCCATTGCAGAGATGTTGAGATTATATTATCTTATTTTCAGTAGGTGATAAAATTTGTGTTACTTGGTTTTTATCCTTAGGTTCTATAGTAAAATAAAAATCTTTGGCACGGTAAAAAGATGGTAATTTTCAAGATTTTGATTTTGAAAGATACATATATTGAATCAGTTTGCATGAATATGCATGCAATATGCAGGGTTTTTAAATAAATCATACTGTAGGTACCTTAATTTTAACAGTAAACTTGGTTGAACATCAAGGATACATACCAAGTTTATCACCTACCAGAATGTATTGGTATGTCTTATTTCTGGTCACTGATTGGTCAGTTTTTTGGATGATGCTCTATCAAAATTATGAATATAGCCAAACAAGCAGAGGTGAAAAAAATTCAAAAATGGTAGTTCCACTCAAAGGCATTTGTATTTGCATTGTGCATTGTGGGTCTACTAAATCTCTGTCTAATATAGGAAGCACCGACATTGTCATCATAACTTTAATCTTTAATTATTTCTTTTAAATATTTAAAATTTCCCGCATTCTTGAAGGAATGATTATTGATGTTGAAGATCTACTTTTAAACACCTGTTCTAATGTAAACAATGTCTATATGTTGCAGAACTGTCAAGACAACACGCAGGGAGACTTCTGTGAAACCTGTGCTGTTGGTTACTATGGTGATGCCAGCCGAGGGACGCGTAATGACTGCCAGAAATGTCCATGTCCTCTCACGGAATCGCCCAACCAGTAAGTTGTCAGAGGGCCTCGTGGCAGATTATCTGTGTGCTTATTGAGCAATCCTGTGTAAATTAGTGTTTATCTGCTATGATTTCCATATTAAGAGTTTTTTGAAGTACAAACAGTAAATAGAAAAAGAATACACCATTTATCAATTAATTGACTGTCATCTACAGTCATGCATTTCATAATTTTAAAATACCGGGTATGTTTTTTGGCCAGCAGTATATACATGTCTGCTGCAAACTAACAAATCATTACTTGAATTATCTCAGGTTTAGCTCGACATGTATCCTGGATACAGACGGTCAGGTGACGTGTACGTCGTGTCCTTCCGGACACACAGGACGCAGATGTGAGAGGTAAGAAGCCTAAAGAATAAATTAACAAAAAATAATTTCCCCCTCTTTACCAGAGTCTTGTGGGTTGGGTTGGGTTGGGGTTGTCGGTGAATTGAGTTTTTGAAGAGCAGAACTCTTTAATACCGTATGAGATTATTTTCTTAACCTCTTGACCTTTTAGAGATGCCGTTTGCTATATAACTTTTTATGGATAATAATGCTTCTGCCATTCCATGGAAATTGTAATAATAAAAAATTAACCCTTAACCCGCGGCTGCTGATCAGTCATTTTCCCAAAACACCCCTTTGTCACAGGTCTTAATTCAAAGAAAGAACAGTCCATTATATATATATAGCGGGTAAAGAGTTAATTAAAAAAACAAGTAATGTTGTCGGTGTTGTAGACCACAGCTAAGATGGACAAACGTGATAATTTTAGACAACTATAACTACTATTTGTCACTTTCAGCTGTGTTGCTACTCACACTGGTAACCCGCTCCAGGTGGGCGACTACTGCAAGCCGGGCAAGGATATTACGTGCGACTGCGACAGCCGGGGTACCGTACCCAACACCCAATGTGATGAACAGTCAAATCAGTGTCAGTGCAAGGTCAGTCTCACCATCGTGTTTACCGCTTCAGTGATAAAATATTGTTGTAGAGAAACATGATTATTAGCCATCAATATTGCACCTTATAGTATTGGGGCCGCTGTGGCCCAGTGGATAGCACGATAGTCTCGGTAGACCCACCAGAGGTGGTGCAACTTTTTTTCCGGTTTTACCATAGGCAATACATCTTAGCATTGTCCGTCAGATGGGGATGTAAACCTTTTGATCTTATATATCGAAATCTATCCTCCGGTCATACTCCGAGCACAATAGGAAACGTTGGAATTCCATCGAAGTGAATAGTAAGGCATGCGTCCTGGAGAAACCAAAACTTTTGAATTGATTAAGCCTTTAAACAAATTAATTCAGTTGATCTGGCTGATCTAAGGGGAAACAGGGTTTCTTTTCTTTTTGCATATTTATTAGGAAGAATAGCGACTCTGTCTTTATATTTAGTGTAATTTTATTATTTAATAATATCAAATCCAACAAATAATTTAAAAGGTTGGACACAGGTGGAGTGCATGAAGGTTGTCTTATTTCTGCGTCTGTATTTTCAGCCATATGCTCAGGGTCGCCGTTGTGCACGTTGCAGGGAGGGCCACTTCTACATGGAGGCAGACAACCCTCAGGGATGTCTCACGTGCTTCTGTACAGGAATCACAAACCAGTGCACGAGCTCCAGCTATTTCAGAGATTCTGTAAGTGAAGATTTTGGACTTAAACGAACACACAACAATCTTGGTGTTTTTAAACATGTGGCAGCCCATCACGATTGTCGTGTGTCCCTTTAATAATGGTAATTTAATGTTTTAATTCTGCATACAAATATATGATGACACGGATTTGTGCATGCGCGTCAGCTACCCCAGCACCAGCTCTTGTTTTGCCTGTGGTTCGTACAAAAATATTTGTCAAGAGCTTTATCTGTCAAGAGATTATGTCACTGGAAAATAAGCTTGATACATTTTTGTTGTACAGTCGATTCTGTTTAATCGCATATCGGTTAATTGCATATTTCGGTTAATTGCATAAAGTTTTGAAACACAAAACCATTCGTATTCTTTTGCATGTAAAAAACCCCGTATAATCGCATAGGTTTTTGTCACATTCCGGATAATTGCATAACGAATATCTGGCTAATTGCATAATGAAAGTCAAATTTACCTGTATTTTGCAACTGTTAATTGATTGACGCGGTCACGGAGATAAGCCAGCCCTAGGCAAATTGATTGACAAAAGGTGCTAATTGACGCTGAAAGTTTGCCATTTTGTGCGGTTTACGTGAAGCTTCCACGCTATGACGATCGCTCACCAATTAGCATACACGATTTAATAATAAGTTTGTACGCAATGTAAAGCAATGTGTTGTTAATTATTTACTGCTCTCAGTTTGCTAGTGTCGGTAGAGATGCATATGACATTGAGTAGCTCATAGAGGTTACTTAATAAATGAAAAATAAAATAAGCTTTTGTGTTATTATCATGGCTGTGTAATTCACACTACAAACAATAGCAAAGCGACGCAGATTGATAGAAAACAAGTACGCATAAATATTGCATAACATCTATCAAATAACAGTAAATACAAAATGGATAAGTACAATAATAATCCTATCAAACATCTTACATAGAATTAACTCGCTTTTATGGAGTTTCTATGTAAGTATTAACAGAACAGTAAAACGAAAGTAGAAACGTGCACCGCTACATGTACAAAATGTTCAGTTTTCTGTTATTCGAATACTCCGGTTAATCGCATATATTTTCTTGACAAATGGGCTATGCAAATAACCGAAATCGACTGTACTTTTATTTTCCTAAAAGCAAAGAATACTTTTTTATTTTCCTAAACTTGGATGTTTAAATAACAAGCCAATTTTTTAATGTAGCCTTAAAAAGGAAACTTGACTTTGTCAACCATGTACTGTTATAAAGTTAGTATTGCTTAATCAGCCAAATTGCAAGTGTACATCCTACATTCTAGCTGAGGCCACAACTCGGATCCGACGGCCGACACAACTTCGTTCTGATGAACCGACGTATGAACAACATCATCAGTGACGGGTTTACGGTCGACGCCGCGCGTAACCAGATCACATTCAACCAGTTTGAAGGTGTACAGCAGGAAAGGGAGAGCCTGTTCTTCCAGCTGCCGAGTAAATTCCGTGGCGACCGGGTGACGTCGTACGGAGGATATTTGAGATTTACGCTGGAGTTCACGGCCCAATCGGAAGGAAGGATGTACAGAGACGTGGACATGGAAATCATCGTGAGTACACAGTGCTTTAATTAGAGATTATTTTAATTTTTGTGTTCAAATATATGAAATGAAACGGGATTTATGTCACGTTAACACATCATATTAGGTTGTTTTGGGACAGCATCCTCGGAGAGAGAGATGAGATAAAATATGACGTTGCCTAGGGAGCAAACCAGCATGGTGCAGCGGTCTGTAATTCCAAATGGCACACCCTTATCCACTGAGCTACTGAGGCCCCTATTGGGTTGATTATAAAAAAAGGCTTCATGAGATGTTACATGTAGATGTGTTATTTTTGAGTGGGGGAGTGGGGGCAGTGGGGGCAGTGGGAACACCTACCAAGGATGGTCATAAAGAATTAAATATAGTATTCATTTTTATCACATAACATGCGGTGTGGGAGTGTACGAGGTGTTCATTATATAATGCAACTAGCCGTCGTATTCACCTTGTGTGAGGTTTACACGCGAAATTTTAGAATGATCTTATAGAATGAACCTTTAGTGACATTTTCTGAAAATTTTATTAATGTCAGTGAATATATGTCTATGACGACTGTTTAGTTGGGACCTATTCATATACACTGCCTTAAAAAGCTGCAGAAAACGTTAATGAATTTGGATAGGTCGTAATGTTGGATTCTAAAAAAAATGCATTTTGCAGCAAAGTAATTTATTCAAACTTTTGTTGTAACTAGAAGTATGTGTAAATATTACGTAAACGATGTTTTCAATATAAAAAATCGATATAGTCCAAGGCAAGAAATGCCGTTTTCTTGGAAATATAAAAGTCCTGAAAATATCAAATTTCAATAAAAATAATAGTCAAAATCAGTTTGAAGATATGACGGAAAATGGTTTTAAATATATGGATAACGAATTGAAGGGATACTCTAAAGATTTAATATAAAATCAACAATTTTAGTTATCCCGCTCAAAACACATTTTTTATTGGATTGAAGTATCTGAAACTTGATAAATTAATGGGGGAAAGTTTATTTTAAGTTAATCGATATCAGCAACTACAGCAATGGACCATAATTAAATTTTAGGACCATAGTTGCATTATATAATGAACGCCCCTCGTAATAACACCATTCAATATTTTCGATATTCCACTAGTGGTATAACATAACGTTAATGACTTCATGGACGTCACGTTAATGTACGTTTTCTGACGTAATGCGACGTTATATGTAATAAATTGAATCTTAACATTCGTTCTCATTCATTATTGAATTTAACTCGTTTGCAAAAATGTTATAATGCTTGGCAAGAGCCTCGCATTATATCATTTTGCCAACTCGTATAATAAATTTAATAATGAATGAGTACTCATGTAAGATCCTCTATTTGTTATACGGGAATATAGCAATAGTTCAATGAATTGTTACACCCGACAAGACACTGTTATGGTGTAAAACTTATATTTGTTACTGTATCTATGTATGTGTTCTCCATCCTGCTACAGAGTAATGGCCAGGCACTGCGACTGTACAACTTGTTCGAGCCAGCATTGGAGGAAGGAAGAACACAGACTTATGAGATATTGCTCAGAGAGGTAGGTTATGCATTTATTTAACCTCATTTGTAAATAAAAAGTTTACAAAAAATTTGATAATATCTGATCATTGTTTTGTGTAAAAAAATAAAATGTTACATTTATATACAATTGTTTAAAATTGTATAAAATAAACTTTTCACTGGACTATGTTTCTTTTACTGGGCTATGTTTCTTTCACTGATCATGTTTGGTTGAGAGAACAGTACAGCATCATCATAGTAACAAGGCACCACTGTAGTAACAAACTAAAAAGAACTCACTTTAAATAAATACTTATTCTACATCAGAGCTCCTTCAATGACCTGAGAAGTAACACTGCGCCCACACGAGAGACGTTCATGTCAATACTTTCCAACGTAGAGGCAATATTGATCCGGGCCACATATCACCAGAAAATGTCCTCAGTCACCTTGAGGGATGTCTCCATGGATACAGCTGTTCCCACATCAACCAGTGAGTAACCTAGAATGGACAAACGTCATTTCAATAAAAGGACACATGGCTATTTTATAGGTCTTATTTTGTAAGTCTTGCAAAGAAAAATTAAAAACTCCAAATTCCGTCGCTTTCATTTAAATATATCCAAGCATGATTAAAATCAAAATGGTATCCAAGCATGATTAAAATCAAAATGGTACAGGAAACAGAAAACGATAGTAGCAGTGTATGATTTTGTACTCAATGGTCAGAAAATAAAGGTACTAGGTATATGTATATATTATTGATAGGTATACTGTATTCGACCTAATTACCGCACGGTGTCGTTAGTTTTTTCAAAATTATTGTAAACAGATGTAGTAAAATGTCCTAACAAGCGCAGAATAAAAACATGGCAAGGTAAGAAAACGAGCAAAGGTGAATCTGTAAGATACATACTCGTTAGTGAATCTGTAAGATACATACTCGTTAGTGAATCTGTAAGATACATACTTGTTAGCAGAGATGAATCGGCACTAAAATCCCCGCGCATTTATCTTGAATATGATTAAATCCACAAGATATAGAGAAAGTAAGCAACAAACTAGCAAAGGACACCACTTACCAATCGCATCAAAGTATAATTAACTGAAAAAGATGAATTCTCTCTCAGCTGTTTTTCTACCTACATGACTGCCGAAAAATATTATTAGCTTTTGGCCAATTGGATACCGAGGCCGGTTTTGATACGTGACCTGGAGGAATGCGGGAAATGAGGCAAAACACTTGTAAGGACAATAATGTGATGACAGAAATGCCCTTACTGTGCGATTATATGAGCATGTGTGGTAATTAGGTTGAATATGGTATTATAAATTGTATTATTGATTATCCTACTAGAACATATCACAATGTCGTACCTCGGGGAGACAGTTAAAAATAAGTTTTAAATCAAACTGTTTGATACTTCAGACCTCGGTGGAGCTCCCATGGTGGAAGACTGTAGGTGTCCCGAAGGATACACAGGTCTCTCGTGCCAGCGTTGTGCCCAAGGCTACCTGCGTGTGTCCGAGAGAGGTGGACTGGGTCGCTGTGTCAGATGCAATTGTAACGGCCACGCCTCCGGATGTGACCCCGAGTCTGGACGCTGCTTGGTAAGCTCATCTTTCCTTACATGATGTAATATTCTAGCCAAACAAGTTATCAAATTTCCATTTTGCTTTTTGCTTTTATTAAATAAGATTAAGGAGGATGCATCTACTATGCAATCCTATTGAAATTGCGTCTAAACCATAAATAGAGAATATCATGTTTGTGCCTGATCTCATCCAGTTTATCAGGTTCAGCACGAAAAAAAAAGAAACCCCGGGCACAGCCTCGGGCTTCATTTTTTTCTCTGCCTCACCTGATAAACTGGATGAGATCAGGCACTAACATGATATTCTATTGATCATGTTGATCGTTTAAAATCATTGGTTGTTTATGATCTTATTAAGCTTCATGGTAGGAGTAATATTGGCGGTGGATTTATTTTGGCGCTTCCGACCTTGACCACCAATATAGCTAAAATAATCCGCCGCAAAATTCCATTACTGATTAAATTAAATTGTTTCTTTGTAAAAAAAACAACAACATTTAAATGCGGCCAAAACTTTCTTTTATGACAATTAGACCAAAATGTAAAAAAAAGACACAACAAGAAATGTATATTGATCAGTACACACGAGCTAGATTATGACGTGATCTGAATATCAATCCATTTAAGCATTTTCAATGGAAATACGCTTAATGTAGCATCATCCATAAATACAAATAACTCCCCGTTATTAATATGTCATTTACAATTACAGGAATGTATCCATAACACCGACGGAGACCGCTGTGAGAGATGTATGGCTGGTTACTATGGTGATGCCACATCAGGCACGCCCAATGACTGCCGTGCCTGCCCCTGCCCACTGACCACTTCACCCAACCAGTAAGTCTGTGTAACAGTTTGTATATTTGGGGACATACAGTTTTGATTACATAAAATGTCCACTGGAAGTGTAATCAAGTCGTGACATTATTGTCATAATGTGCTCATGATGGCGTCACATTAAGGCACTTTTTCGGACATTATGATGAGTTACGAGTTATATGATATTAAATAAGAATCTCCCATTCATGCTGTTTATTATTAAGGCACTTTTTTGGACATTATGATGCGTTAGCAGTTATATGATATTAAATTAGAATCTCCCATTCATACTATTTATTATTAAATTAATTAAACGTGTTGGCAAAAATGATAAGACGTCTGACACTCCATCGCCTAGTATTGCAAACTTGTTTAATAAATTCATTAATAAATATTAATGCACTTAGGTTTGGTCATTGTATGGAGTTTTTATTCAGAAAATGCCCTTACTTTAAGATGCTTTATTGTATTGTATATCAATTTGGAATACATGCACTACTGTCACTAGATAGTAAATCATTCCTATGGTTCTTTAACACACTTGTCGGATGGACACCGATGGCCGGTTTACTCGGGACTGTCTGTTTTATGCCTTCACATCTTGCATATGGTAAATATGAAGAAACACTGTATCGCTGGTGAGGCTTGAACCAACGAAAGGCTGTAATCACCATGCCAGCCTCTAGGCCATGCCGGTTTCCCTTCCACTATAATTAGTCCTGTTGGTATAGAGATTCAGACTATGAGAATTTTCAAATGAAAAAGTTTTCAATGTATATTATGACTGGAGATCACCTGTCATTATAACAACGTGATTATTTGTTACGTTTTAGGTTCTCGCCAACATGTCGCCTGGCAGAAGACAATAAGGTCACGTGTGACAGATGTCCTACAGGGTATTCCGGCAGGAACTGCGGAATGTAAGATTTAGAATATTTAGCTGTTTTTTGTCTCGCCTTTCATACATATCATTTTGCAACAGCCTCCACTTTAAAGTTAAAGTTTCGTGTTTAAAATTATTAAAATTCTAATATCGTGAATATCGCTTATTCAGATTTGTTCAAACTTTACCTATGTCTTTAATATCCTCAAAAACAAGTTCCATAACTCTGTATTGCATTTTAGAAAGATTACGGCTCCTTTTTCAACTTCGAAATTCATAAAATCTGGTCCCTATAAGGCAGGATATAATATGAATGCACGGACGCTTGTTAAGATTTTTGTCTGTTTCCAAAAACATTGAATTCTCTACTGCCACTATAGTAATTTAATTTCTGTGTAACGGCTCAGTATTACATTATCTTGGGTTATTTCGAGTTATTTCATATAAAATTCAAGTGAAATTATAATGCTTTTTAATGTTGTTTCAAAAACATGGTAATTATATAAATATATATATATATATAATTTGAGCTTATTTGTGACCCAGATGTGCCGAGGGATACGTTGGTAACCCCACACAGTTGGGCGAGACTTGCCAACCCAGAGGAATTGTTCAGCGCCCAGAAGTTACAGTAGGTCCAATCAGGGTGGAGGAACCAGTAGGACAGACTGTAGTGTTTCAGGTAAGGGTAGATAACAGGCAGCGACTAGTTCCATCTTACTATTATGGGACCAGTGCACGTCTTGAAACGATTTCTTTTTTAATGCTCCTGTAGGGACATAAATATTATGTCTTGGATTATTCTTTACCTGACAACTGATACGGAACCTTATAAATGTGAGAGTAAGTCATCTATTTATCGTGCAGATTATCCACATTTTCAGTATGGTTTGCTGGATTTTATCTTTCAAACAGAATGTTGTGCTTGCAATTTTGTTTTTTTCCTTCATAAAGTTTTATGATGTCAGATAACATTATGCACAATAAACAGGAATTACGCATACAGTTCCAGTTAAAGCAAAATGTATTATCCATGTAGGTCACCCCTTTATTAAGAAATGATGGACTTTAATATGTTATGACAAAACAATAAATCTACCGAGTTTGGAAGATTGTCGCAATAACATAGACTTAGTGGAAACATATACAATTCTTAATAAACATTATAAACTGAAAAGTGATTCGGTCTTCCATTTTCCGGAAAAAAGTCTTTGTGGACCCTGAGAAAAACTGCAAAAGGTCCATTGTAACACCAATGTTCCGAAAAACTTCTTTAGCCATATGGTCATTGACACATGGAACAAATTAAATGAGTTCATCGTTTCTGCGCCGTCTTTGGACTCATTCAAGAAACGTTCGAGCGCTGCTCCTAAGTGAAAAAGTAGCGAAACAGCCAAAGGTATAAAAGTTATCAGAAAAGTGCAGATCTGCATGGTAAGATAACTGTGTATGTGATTTAAGTCCTGATATATTTTCTATCATTTCCAGTGCAAAGTGGCAGGCCAGGGTCCATTTAACGTTGTTTGGAGTCGGCTCGACAGTCGACAGCTGCCAGACCGTGCGTACGTGAGCCCACGATACGACCTCACCATCCGCGATCTCACACTGGAGGACAGCGGCAGATACGTCTGTACCGCCACCAATACTTGGGGAGTTACGAGAGGGGATGTAACCCTCAAGGTCATATATGGTAAGGTGTTTATGTATATATATACAATTAGTATTGATCATCTTCAACGCTTGATTGTAAATACAATCGTCTAGACCATTTGTGCAGAAGAAAAAAAATGAAAGCGGAAACAGGTGTCTGTAATTATGATTTTTTTATTATAGTATTTTTGACCATCCACATTTAATTTGTCGAAATAATGATTTACGTGACAAAGCAAATGTGGATGTGACCTTGACCCTCCAAGCAAGGGGCAGATAACTTAATAATTTTTACCTTCAACATTTGTGTTTAGGTCACTTTCTCACAAACTTTATGCATTAGACCTTTCAAACTTTGCTTATAGTTGTTTCTTGGATAGTACATCACAACGTGTCAAAAGGCAAATGTGGATGTGACCTTCACCATCCAAGCAAAGGGCTGATAACTTTAGTTAAATTTACATCACTTTCTCATGAATTATAATTATGCACTAGATGTTTTAAACCTAGTTTATAGATTAATCTTTGGAAGACAAAACATTCTATTTTGACATAGTTGTGTCTTGGGTAGTGCTTCTTTTTGGACGCATGGATTTCGTCTATGACCTTGACCTACTTTTTGGAACTGATGATTTTTAGCTGTACTTGCCGAGACTTTTGTCTCGTTAAGAAGATAGGGCCTTCATTTTCCATCCCATCTCTACCAAACTTTACCAGATTGTTAATATTGGTGAAAGCTCGTGTAAGTTCGAAAAACCAGCCATATCGAACCAATAACAGCGGAATTATGGCCCTTGATTTATTTAAAATGCTGTATTTTGCCTTGTTAAGAGGATAGAGCCTTCATTTTTCATCCGGTCTTTACCAAACGTTAAGAGATTTTTAATATCAATGAAAGCTCAGACAAGTTTGAAAACCAGCTATATCGGACCAGGAACAGCAGAGTTATGTGCCCTTGAATTATTGAAATTTTCCATTTTCAGCTTTGTGAACACTCTAGCGCCTTCATTTTGTATTCAATCTTTCCCAAACTTGGCCAGATTGTTAATATTAATGACAGCTCTAACAAGTTTGAGAACCAGCCAGATCGAACCAGTAACACCTGAGTTATGGCCCTTTATCAATATTTGGTAATGTGCACTGCAAACTCAAGGGGTTGTGGGTTCAAATCTCACTGGATGCATTTTTTTTTTCCATAGGAAACCTTGGTTGATGGGTTCAACTTTCTAAATGTTTTAAATAATTATTTTTTTGTAATCTTTTTTCCTAAATTTTTTATTATTTTTTTCTCTAATAAGAAACCTTTTTTCTTTAATTGGGAGCTTAGCTTGTTGGATCAGTTTTACATAGAGCTAAAGGAAGAACTTCAAAAATCTTCTTCTCTGAAACTAAAAGAGATAAAGGTTAAATATTTTTTATTTATTTTCAGCTCTTGGATCCTCTACCAAGTTTGTTCAAAGGGTGATCCTTGGGTCAAATTTGGCCATGCTCTGGGGTAGCTAGTAGATCGATACAGGCCCCCTTGGGCCTCTCGATTTTAATAGAATGGAATTTTGTTTTTAAACAAATGCACTTAAATGTCATCTCAGCAACCTGCAAACTCCATTGTTTTTAGTTACAAAAATGTTTACAAACTTTCATTTTAGCATCATTGACCTTTTTATTGTTAGGTCCCGCCGCCGTTAGGCGAGACATTGTAATCCGCGTATTTCTTGTCTTTTTGAGAGTTCAAATATTGATTTTGCTATAAATTGTTCCTTCTTCAGGCCAGACCCCTCTGCAGGTGAGAATCGACACGACCAGAATCGAGATTGAGGAGGGACGCACGGCAAGATTCGTCTGCACGGTCATCAGTGCCCCTATAGAGGTGGGTATTCATATAAACTTTATCATCTGGGCGTTTTGCTTCAAATTTTTGAGAAGTTTAGATATTCACTAGATGAATGTAAAATCTGTTACTCGAACTTTATCCTCAGTTTCTTTATGAAAAATCAAAATCTTTGACCATGAATTAAATGTATCCAAAATGGTGTTTTGAAATCAGACAAAACAAAAAACAGGTATGTGACTGTAAACTAAAAAATGGATTTAATTGAATGTTGTTTAACGGCTCATCAACATAGTGTAGATTGTTTAGAGCCGCCCCAGAGAGGGAAAGGATACATAGGAATCTGGGAACCGTGCTCTACTCTTATTGTCGAATAGATTCCTATGGTTCTTTAACATACTGGGAGGATAGACCGACCGATACACGAGACCACCTGGTTTACGTCCCCATCCGATGGACGAGGCAAAGGGAATGTGTCTTGCCCAAGAACACACCGATGAAACTCAGTGGCACCACAGAGGATTGAACTAAAAAAATGAAACTTTTAACATAACTATCACTAGGAATTATATTTTATACAGGAATAATGTCTTAAGCATGAACGATAAACACAAAATCCTATCGCGTATCCAAATGTGGGGGTGTGTCACTTTGTTGATCATTGATTGGTAAAATGTTTATGATGATGTGATCAGTAACTTGTACATATGGTACATATTAAACTTCTGCTCTTTGAATGTAATTTCTCACCTGTAAGATCATTTCTTGTAAATTCTAACAAATATTTAAGCAGCATTGCTTTTAGAGAAATTTAAAAAATCTTTTTGCCAGATTTTAAATATCATGCAGTCATAAATTAATATTAAATTATCTAGATTTAAGATTACGACATCATTCTTTAAAAGATGTTATTTAAAAAAAAAAATTTTTTTTTTTTTCAGTCTACCTATATTTTGTCCTGGGACAAACAAGGAGGCAAGATGCCTGCAAAGGCTATTGACCAAAATGGAGTTCTGACCATACCCAATGTGCAGAGAAGTGACGCGGGCAACTATGTGTGTATGGGATCTGACATGTTCACCATGGATGAGGAAGTCGCCGTACTCCTTATCTCCGAAGGTAGATTTTCAGTACCCTTAAATAGACCTTAAATTGGGCTCATAGAATCCCATGACATAAATGCACTGCACAACTTCAGCAAGTTACAGGGAGTCAGCATACAGCAGTCGTTATTGAACTCACTTCTCACCAATGCAACCCAGGTTTAATTCCCCATCTCACGGTTATAAGTAAGTTAGACACTTGGGTTTCCAATTATTCTTTGGTATTTTCCCAAATAAAGACATGCTAATGCTTTTATCCGTTCCATTGATAGTGATTTGCATACAATGTTTAGCTTGTTTCAAAATCGATGTAAAATAATTTATACTGAAAATTATGACCCTCTGGTTGAAAACGGTTGAAACTCGACTAACTCATGTAAAATATCTGATTTACATGGTTTAGGTCAGTCAACCGAATCAATGGAACGTTGGGTCGATTAACATTCTAAGGCAACATGTTGGTCAACTGTAACTCCCCACTCTTAAAAGCCCATAGTTTGGATTTTTTTTTGATACACTTTACAAAGAGATACTTTGGGAAAAAACAAGATATTTAAATTTGGGAAATTGTATTGCATTTATTTGTAGTTTTTCTGAAATAACATGTGATTGAGATATTCCTTGATAAAATTATTATTGTATTCATGATGTGTCATGATTTTTTTCTTTCTTTGAAAAGGACAAGTTTATTTAAAGGGACACACGGCAATCTTGATTTTTTTAAAAACTCGCGGCGTCCCGTTAGTTTTTCTCTTAACTTGCATTTGTTTAATCATTAATGTTAATTATTAGAATAGTTCAAAGCAAATTGTTTTTACATATTACTATCTTTTTAGAATATTGCACCAATAATATATTTAAAAAATTTGGTAAAATAACGAAGCATATTGAAATCTTATTTTTTTATTTAATTATATGCAAGCAGTTTTAAAGTCAAAATGACGCAGGATAACTAATCGAGGAGCACTTTTTCAATGTTCTAATAAAACTCAAAATTGCCATGTGTCCCTTTAATACTAGTGGTGTCTGAAATTTTGTTTCAAATTTCAAAAAGAATTATAAGAAATGCTTTTCTTTCAATTTTGAATGCAGCTCTCTTAGTTGATGTTAATAAGTAATGTATAATTTCGCCGTCCAGATCTAGAACGGGCAAACGTTCGTTTTAAATTTATTTTTGCAATTGAAATGATTCATAAATATTTTCTGTATTTGCAGCTCCTCAGCCAGCCCCTGTTGTAAGGATTGAGCCACGATACCAGACGGTGGAGGAAGGTAAACCTGTCCGGTTTGCCTGTATTGCCACCGGATCTCCCCAACCGAAGATTGAGTGGTACCGTGGTGGCAACCGGGCACTTAACCCAGAAGCTACAGTGACGAGTGATGGTATACTCAGGATTCCGCGGGCAAGGTTGGACGATGAATCTGATTACTACTGTAAAGCATCAAACGAAGCCGGAACCACCGAAGTCCGGACAATTCTGTATATCACTGCAGGTTGGTTAACTGAAAAAAAAAAAAATACTGATGGAAAAAAATAAAATAATTTGGCTATTTATGTTTTTATTGTAATGGGTTACAGATGTTTTTACATTTAATATGGGCTGGCGTGGCGCAGTCGGTAGCGCAGCGGATTTGTAACCAGAGGCCCCAGGTTCAATCATCCGTGCCACTGAGTTTTGTCGGTGTGTTCTTGAGCAAGAAACTTTCCCTTAGCCTCGTCCGTCGGATGAGGACATAAACCGGGCGGTCCCGTGTATTGGTCTGTCCTCCGAGCACGTTAAAGAACCATAGGAATATTTTCGATAATAAGTGTAGAGAACTGTTCCCGGATTCCTATGTATCCTTCCCCTCTCTCTGGGGCGGCTCTAAATAACCTATACTGTGTTGATGAGTTGTTAAACAACATTCAGTTCATTTACATTTAATACAGAGAACATTTTCAGTGAAAGCTTGTTCGCAAAAAATATTTTAGACTAATCTTTAATTAATTAGATAAAAATATTGACATAATAAAGTCTTTCTGATACATTGTTTATTAAAGCTGTGCATGCTTCTGCAAGTTTAACATTGTGTTGCAAGACATTCATAAAAATTTCAGTTTGAAATTATTTTATTTTTTGTTGTACAAATTCTTGCCTTTTAACAGCTAACCGACCAGAAATAACCGTCATTGTCAGGAAGACATCCATCTTTGTTGTTGCCGGGCAGACGGCACGTCTGGAATGTTACACTGAGGATGCTAGTGGACGAGTAACCTTGTTCTGGTCCCGACCTAATGGTCTGCCAACTGGATCAAACCAGGAGAACGGCATTTTAACCATCCCGAATGTACAACCATCATATGCGGGAAATTACGTGTGTACAGGAACCGACACAGATACCGGACGTGTCAGTACAGCTGTGACGGTGCTTGAAGTGACAGTTGAACCTTCAAGTAAGAATAAATATTGTCATGGAAACTTAGAATTTGTAAATGTTTAAGTAGTAGCATTTTTTTGTGTGTTTTTTTAAATAATTTGTTTGACTCCTTTAAATGACTGAGCAGCACTGAACATGTCTAATAAACGAATAAAAATGTATGATATATTTTAGGCGATCATATGAAGTATTGCAGTTAAATACCATAATACACTATTGTAATAATATGCAAATGAAGGCCAAATCATTGCTCTGTCTTTTCCTGTAAGCTTGGTATGCTATCGGTTTTATCTTGTTGATTTCCATAACCAATAAAAGTAAATTGACGAGACAGTTTCGTTGTTCAGCATCGTAAGGAGAAGACAGAAGTAACCGACGACGTCATCATATAAAATCGGTATATATTGGCAGTTAGGTTATAAATAAAACTCATTTAACGAATTCAATATTGAACTGGCACTTGTGTAAGATCGTCTATATTTTTTCATTGCTATTAAAGTTTCATTTGTCAATATTGTCAATTTCTACTTTTTCTAGCTGTTGCACCAACTGTGCGAGTTGAACCGGAAAAACTGACCATTGCCATGGGAACTACGGGCACACTTCAGTGTTATGCGACTGGATCACCAGAACCCACCGTCACCTGGATCAAGTCTAGAGCTGAACTGGCGCCCAACCACCAGGTTTGAAACATAATAAATATGATTAAATTTGTGTACCTTCCTTAAATTGAGTTGCAATAGTATGTCATGATGGGTTTTGCAAAGAAAGAGAGTAAACCATTTAAGGTATAATCTATTGCAAGATAGAAATATTGACCTCTTTCAGGTGACCCCTTGTATTGAGAGGGATATATAACTGGCAGAAGGGTGAACGTTCATGATGTCTGCTGTATGAGTGTTTACTGTTCTATGCAGAAATCTAAGTATTCAAACGAGTTTTAAGGCTGTCTTTCATCTAATACCTTGTAGATGGAGTCCCACTCAAAATAAATCTTCATGAAACTTGCCATACCCATTAGGCTAGTGGTCTAGTTGTGCCTGAAGAAATATCTTTTATCAGTATTTGTATTTCCTTGGAAACAAGATTGTCATTTTAATCAGTTTTTGTTTCCATAGCGTAACTTAAATACCGATCAAGACTTGATACATATCAACCTACTGACCTTGGTGTTTCTTTAAAGGAACTAACCCTCCCCAAATAACTGCACAATTGCACTACAAAAGCGTTTATAAAAACTATGTCCATGTCATATAATAATGTATCTGTGTCGATTAAAAGAAATATTTTTTTAACTGGTTCTTGAAATACCAGTGATTGAATATGCGTAAAATGATTTATGAGTTGGTAAATCTTAATTCGACGTTCCAGTTTTTAGTTTTGGACTGACTAGTTAAAGCCATTTATATTACGTCTATAGAGTTTGGTGTACATCTGCTGTAAGATGTGTCTGATGGTGGGATAGGGACCATATATTAACTCTTTCTGTCATCAAATGAAAATTATATGCTGGTATGGGATATTTGAGAGTTTTGAGTCTTGGAGTAAGATTTGTTGTTAAAGGGACACACGGCAATGTTGAAGTGTTTATCAAGCATTGTGTGTGTGTGTGTGTGTGTGTGTATTTCTAAGGATTATAGTCCGTCCACCTACGACAGGCGTCCTACTCGACGATTATAGGCACAATGGAGTCTGGACTTGAAATGAGCTCAGTTGATTTATTCAGTATCTTTTTGACTTTAAACCTGCTTGTATATAAATAAAATTTTGAGTTTCCTTGTTTTCATCTTATTCTGCCATAGGTTTAAATATATTATTGGTGCAATATAATCAACAGTTAATAATATGCAAACACAATTTACTTTAAACTATTCTTATAATTAATATTAATCATTGAACACGTGCAAGTTATAAATGTATTTAAAAAAACATAACGGAACACCATGAGTTTGTCAAAAACCAAGATTGAGGCGTGTCTCTTTAAAACTGTTTGTATAGCATTATGTTTTGAAAAGATATCAAGAGAGACTTCGGGGGCTAACGTGCAACATTTCTTCAATATGCCTGAAAGTTTTAACAGTTTTAACTGTTTCCAACATTTGCCTAAACATTTAAAATGAAACTGACACCACCATGAAACTTCATCCATCCCCAGGTAAATGGTAATCTGCTGAGAATCACTGGGGCCACCATGGAGGATAGGGGTATATACGTCTGCAGAGCCGAGAATGTCGCTGGAATGAACCAGGATTGGGCTGTCGTTGAAGTGGAAAGTAAGTGAAAAAGAAAAAGGGTATTATATTTGAATAACTTTCTTTGCAGGATCTTTCATCTTTTATATGTTCATTTACTTATTTTACCAATTAGTGTTACACTACACAGTCGAAGACAGAAAAACAGTATCATTAATTCCTTAAGTAGCAAAATCAAGTCTTTGGCATCTCCTTGCATCGAAACCTATTCATTAGCCTTGTCCGTTGGATTGAGATGTAAACCGGGCTGTCATGTGTTGAAGTCTATCTACTGAGCATGTTAAACAACCATGTGGAACGCTGTGGTGTAGTGGTAGAGCGTCGGACCCAGAATCGAATGGCCGTGGGTTCGATCCTTGCCATAACCATATGTGTTATGTCTTTGAGGAAGACACTTGATCTGCATTTGCTTAGTACTGGTTCTACCAAGGAAGTCATCGAGAGTGATTAAAATAAGTTAAAATAAGAGCTTTTGTTACAATTGATGTAAAATAATTAAGTTTATCATGCAGGTATGCGCCTTTCTGCCTAATAAAGGGGTGACCTAATAAATTCTGCTTTATTAGGCACGGACCAATAAAGCAAATCAATGTGAAATCCCTCTGCGTTTATTGTACGTAACGTTATCCGACGTCATGTACGTAAGGTTATCTTCGTTTTCGTGCCGAGCCTAATAAACTTGATAGTAAAAGGCACTGACATAATATTCTCTATTTAAACTAAACAACCATAGGAAACCAATTTGATAGTAAGAAAAGAGCATGGTTCAGGGATTCCTATGTATCATTTCCCTCTCTCTAACGACTATTCTACGCGAAGTTAAGCAACAATTTCGTTTGTGAAAATAACACTTTAGAGGTGATAGACTTAGTGACGTTATATCTCAATAGGAACTGGAATTGTGTTTCTGTTTATTTCAGGACGAATGAGGCCCAAGATTGACCTGTACCCCAACTCTACGCAGATCATCTCCGTTGGAAGTAGTGCATTGTTCCAATGTCGTGTCATGGACGGCGACCCGCCACCGACAATTGCCTGGTCAAGGTAGCGCATTTATTTTGATTATAAAACACTTTAATATAAATAAGAATTACTTAACTCTGTCGATAATTCTGGCCCGTCTGTCAAATCCATTTAACACATATTTACATTAGAACCCAATATGCTAATATGGAGCGATTGATTACTCAATAAAGTGATGTTCATGAAAAATATAAATCTTATTACATTTGTTTTTAATAAGAACATTATTTGACATAATCTGTTAATCAAATGCACCCTTCTGCTTCAGCTTGGAAAGGGTGCCTTTAAACTAAAGTCAATAGATTGTTTTATACATTTATTTGTGTATGTTATTGTTTTATGAAAACTTGTGTGTAAAAACATGCAACATTATCTCGGTGTGAGTCCTTGTGTACACCTTGTGTAGCCCCACATATGTGTGAACCCCCTAAATTTAAATGTTACAGTTACTTCTTTTTATTTTTCTAAATTTCCATTTTTATTTGTCTCATATTTTTGGAGTGTAATTTGTATCATGTGTCAGTGGGGTAGTCGACTGTCGAATTGTTAGCTTGCCCCAGAATCAAAAGGTTGAAGGTTAGGCCGGTAAACAGAGTAAGAGAATCTTATTCTTCTGTGACCTCTGTCCGTTTCTGTCAATGGCTAGAAATCACCTAAATTATGTATAAATGAGCCATCAAAGAACAAATCTGCTCCATTATTTCCAGAGTTGGAGGTTTGCCCCTGACGGAGAGGATGGAGACGATGGATAACGGTGTCATTATGTTTAAACAAGTTACTCAGCAAGAACAGGGCTCTTACATCTGTACTGCCACCAACGACATGGGAGTCATAAGTGCCACTGCTACACTGATAGTCGAAGGTGAGTTTGTACCGCCACCAATGACATGGGAGTCACTAGTGCCACTGCAACACTAATAGTCGAAGGTGAGTTTGTACCACCACCAACGACATGGGAGTCACTAGTGCCACTGCTACACTGATAGTCCAAGGTGAGTTTGTACCACCACCAACGAGATGGGAGTCACTAGTGCCACTGCTACACTGATAGTCCAAGGTGAGTTTGTGCCACCACCAACGAGATGGGAGTCACTAGTGCCACTGCTACACTGATAGTCCAAGGTGAGTTTGTGCCACCACCAACGAGATGGGAGTCACTAGTGCCACTGCTACACTGATAGTCCAAGGTGAGTTTGTACCACCACCAACGAGATGGGAGTCACTAGTGCCACTGCTACACTGATAGTCCAAGGTGAGTTTGTACCACCACCAACGAGATGGGAGTCACTAATGCCACTGCTACACTGATAGTCGAAGGTGAGTTTGTACCACCACCAACGAGATGGGAGTCACTAGTGCCACTGCTACACTGACAATCGAAGGTGAGTTTGTACCACCACCAACGAGATGGGAGTCACTAGTGCCACTGCTACACTGATAGTCGAAGGTGAGTTTGTACCACCACCAACGAGATGGGAGTCACTAGTGCCACTGCTACACTGATAGTCCAAGGTGAGTTTGTACCACCACCAACGAGATGGGAGTCACTAGTGCCACTGCTACACTGATAGTCGAAGGTGAGTTTGTACCACCACCAACGAGATGGGAGTCACTAGTGCCACTGCTACACTGATAGTCCAAGGTGAGTTTGTACCACCACCAACGAGATGGGAGTCACTAATGCCACTGCTACACTGATTGTCAAAGGTGAGTTTGTACCACCACCAATCACATGGGAGTCACTAATGCCACTGCTACACTGATTGTCAAAGGTGAGTTTGTACCACCACCAATCACATGGGAGTCACTAATGCCACTGCTACACTGATTGTCGAAGGTGAGTTTGTACCACCACCAATCACATGGGAGTCACTAATGCCACTGCTACACTGATTGTCGAAGGTGAGTTTGTACCACCACCAACGACATGGGAGTCACTTGTGCCACTGCAACACTGATAGCCGAAGGTGAGTTTGTAAGACCCCAAACGACATGGGAGTCACTAGTGCCACTGCAACACTGATAGTCGAAGGTGAGTTTGTACCACCACCAACGACATGGGAGTCACTAGTGCCACTGCTACACTGATTGTCGAAGGTGAGTATATAATGTATACAGGACAGTTAATACATAGACTATTTTGACTCTTGATAGACTGTTGATAGATAGAATTTTGAAACATGGGCTATTTACCCATGATAGCTTTTGGATGCAACGACTAATATTGATACATTGACTGTTAACTGGTTTAGAAATATCTATATAAATGTATCCATGCAATTTGCAATTAAAGTCTTGTTGTTTTTATGAATTCCTTGTTTAATGGATTTTAATGTTTACTGCCACTTATTTTTAATGAGTACCAATTTTTATGCCGTGGTGCGGCGTCCGTCGTCCGTCTGTCTGTCCGTAAACTTTTATTTATAGCGACTACTCCTCTGAAACTACTGGATGGATATTCATGAAACTTTACAGAAATGTTGCCCATGAAGTCTATTTGATCCTAGCAAAAATTCATGTTGATGTGAAATCCAAGATGGCCACCAAAGCTAAAAATAGATTTTTAAAATACAAGTTTGTAGCGACTTCTTCTTGAAAACTGTAAGAGATATTGATATGGGACTTTTTCTAAAATGATCAGCATGACATGATGTTGGTCCTTGTCAAAAATTGTTTTGATTCGACGTTAAACATGGCTGCCAGTGGCCATCTTTGTTTACATAGGGTTATATAGTAAAAACTTGTAGCGACTACTCCTCTGAAACTACTTGGCGGATTTTCATGAAACTTTACAGGAATGTTGCTCTTGATGTCTAATTGATCCTAGCAAAATTTCAGGTCGGCCAGAAATTCAAGATGGCCGCCACAGCTAAAAATAGATTTTTAAAAAATAAGTTTATAGCGACTACTTCTTGAAAACTATAAGTGATATTGATATGGGACTTTTTCTAAAAGGGTCAGCATGACATGATGTTGATCCTAGTCGAACATCTTTTCGATTCGACGTTAAACATGCCTTCCAGTGGCCATTTTTGTTTACATAGAGTTATATAGTAAAAACTTGTAGCGACTACTCCTCTGAAACTACTTGACGGATGTTCATGAAACTTCACAGGAATGTTGCTCTTGATGTCCAGTTGATCCTAGAAAAAATCAGGCTGGCCGGAAATTCAAGATGGCCGCCACGGCTAAAAGTAGATTTAAAAAAAAAAAATTGTAGCGACTACTTCTTGAAAACTGTAAGTGATATTGATATGGGACGTTTTCTAAAATGATCAGCATGACATGGTGTTGATCCTTGTCGAAATTTATTTCGATGCGACTTTAAACATCTTTGTTTACATAGAGTTTGTATAGTAAAAATTTGAAGCGACTACTCCTCTGAAACTACACGGCGGATTTTCATGAAACTGCACAGGAATGTTGTTCTTGATGTCTAGTTGATCCTAGCAAAATTTCAGGTTGGCCGGAAATTCAATATGGCCACCTTGGCTAAACATAGATTTTTTTAAAAACAAGTTTGTAGCGACTACTTCTTGAAAACTGTAAGTGATATTGATATGGGACTTTTTCTGAAATTATCAGCATGACAAGATGTTGATCCTTGTCGAAAATTATTTTGATTCGACATTAAACATGGCTGCCAGTGGCCATCTTTGTTTACCTAGAGTTATATAAACTTCAACTTGTAGCGACTACTCCTCCGAAACTACTTGACTGATTTTTATGAAACTTCACAGGAATGCTGATCTAGCTATCAACATCTATCAGTAGAGCTTCAAGGTCATTGATCTCTTGTTTTTATTAAAACATAAAACTTTTAAAAATTTATTTGTAGGCCCTCCAACCATCACTCTTCAGCCAAGTAAGACCGTCTACACTCTGATTGGTCAGCGCGTGACCTTGGAATGTACCGCTGAAGGTGAACCAACACCGACTGTCTACTGGATTGAGCCGAACCAGCCACGAAGGGGAGACCTGGCACCCGACGGTGTGGAAGCGGCGTACCCGACAAGTGAAGGATCTGCCGTGTTGAATATCCCCAGCGTGGGTCGCGGTGATCAGGGTTACTATAGGTGTGTGGCGTCTAACAGCGGAGGCCGTACAGAGGACAGTGTCGAGCTGATTGGTGAGCATTATACCCCTTAAAGGGGAAAATGGCAATCTTGAAATAATTATCAAACACAAACCCATAACCCCCTACATATATATAATGGACTGTTCTTTCTTTGAATTAAGACCATTCCATTTATGTGACAAAGGGGTGTTTTGGAGGAAATCACTGATCAGCAGCCAGACATTTTAAACCCTGATCAGCCTGCGTGTTGATATGGGTTTACAATGGCTGCAAATGCTATTATAGTCGTGCTTAGCAGGTTAAGGGTTAAATTTATTTTGTACATCCATTTATTAATCAAGTATCATTTTTACTCTAAACCTGGTTGCATGTAAGTAACAAAAGGTGATAGAATTTAGTTTTTTTTTAATTTTTCATTGCACCATAGGCTTAAATATAATTGGTGCAATATAAACAACAGTAGCATATGACTTTGAACTATTTTAATAATGATGGAAATATTCATGTCGTATTAAAACTGAACGGAACGCCACTAGTGTAAAAAAATTCAAGATTGACTTTTATGCAGGAAGGAAGGGAATGATTTGTTCCTCGCTAAAAAACGATTGTTTGCCTTTTTATAACATCTTAAAATTTGTTCAGTACATGTAATGGTTTCATTTGTTTTCTTTTTGTGCCACGGCTGTGACATAGGGGTAGCAACCGCAACCCCCGACCGGGGCACACCAAAGACTTTATAAAAAACATTGTAACACTATTATCCAATCAGAAGTTAGCCTCCAATCAAAATATATGCCCAGAACATCCCTTTACTTTTTTCACCCAACCAGCAGCCAATTAATGGTGGTTTCTGACCTATTACCGACCTTGGTCCCTGATGGCTGGACATGCTGGCTGCAGTCGTCTAGTTTATAATTTTTGCAATTTTGATTCACCGGTACTAAATATTAAGACAATTCTTATCTCTTTTCAGTGAGAGAAAACGAGAACGTG
Organism: Cyrtodaria siliqua; assembly: GCA_037043455.1. NCBI lineage: Eukaryota > Metazoa > Mollusca > Bivalvia > Adapedonta > Hiatellidae > Cyrtodaria > Cyrtodaria siliqua. Next base: position 320,706 of record JAWPHD010000305.1, on the reverse strand, counting down.
GGCGTGTCTATTTCCGGCCCTGGTACCCTGTCTGTAGTGGAGGGGCAGAGTGTGGAGCTTGTCTGTACAGCCAATGGTAAGTAAACTGTAGGTAGAACTAGGTCAGGTCTACTAGATAGACGCAAAGTTTTAAAATTAAATTTGGTTTTATGGCAAATCAGCAGACAAACGCAGTAGGGTGGCAACAGGAATGAACATTCGAGATCTGCTCTCGATGTACATTGATATAAAATTATGCAGGATGGACCTGGTATCTTCACACCTGAGAGTTAGGGTGAATTCTTGAGTTTACAGTATTCTAAGTCACCCCTTAGGGCACACAGGAGCCAGTGTTGACCTAGTATTATTAGACGGCCTCGTGGAAGATAAGTGTTATGCAATTTTTTGTATAATCTTAATGAGTTGTACCTTCATAAAATAAAGAATTTAGTATTATTGTTATTTTTAAAGAAACTAACCAGCCAAATAACAGCAAAATTACACTACAAAACCATATTTCAAACTCTAAAAAGTTGTTTCGGTCATATAATAATGTATAATTATGTGCTGATTAAAAGTAAGGAATTTTTCACGGGTTCTTAAAACACCCATGAATGAATATGTGTAAAATGAATTCTGCGTTGGCAATTCTTAATTTAACGCTCCAGTTTCGGGGTTTGGCCTGGCTGGTTAAAAGCTGTTTATATTGTGCCTACAGACTTTGGATTCTCAAAATATGTAAGTTATATATATACCTCCTCGTCAGTAGGTTTAGAAACGGTGTACATAATTATGTTGTAAAATTTGGCTGTTGTTGGCAGGATAGGTACTTTAATGAACAGTTCTGACCAATCAGTGGAGTTAAATCGATGCATACCAGATTCCGTCTGGCTAAAAGTGTTTTTTACAAAGTGGTTGATTACATAATACAAGTTAAATGTTGCAGTTTCACCGACACACTGAAGTATTTAATATAGAACAAAACCAAGTTTGCTCATTTAGTACTTCAAAACTGCGATGTTGCTTAAAGGAAGAACTGTCCTAATTGCTTACAGTAGCTTTTTAATTGAATGATTTTTTTCGGAATTAAGAGCAAGAATTGGAACATTGTGTTTTAGATAAATGAATGGTGTTTTACAGCATGTGACACCTAAATTATGCACGAAACCATAATGAGAATGAAAAATAAAGTAGTCATATTAAAAATTAAGAGAAAAATATATATGTTAGAACTACCTACAAATAAGGATGGTATTGTGTTTTAGAATCCATTATTGTTTTCGAATAAGAGACATGCTTTGCCTAGTTTCATTGTTAAATTCTATTCATATTCCAGCCATCAGAAACCCAGTGATCCGCTGGAGACGTGTAGAAGGCAACTTGCCGCCGGGTCACAGCTCCAGTGCCGGCATTTTGAGACTCCCAAGATTCCGTGCCGAGTTCGCCGGAGAATATATCTGCACAACGACAACGCAGGAGGAAATATATGAGGCTTCCGTGTTTATCATAGTAACAGGTGTGTTTGCTAGTCTTACAGGTTATGCATTAGGTCACTACCAAACATTAGCAAACTTTTATGATGAACTTTTTTACTTTCATTGAATGTTTTTTTTTGTAGATTATAAGAGAATTTTTTATGGTAAATTTTAAAGAAAAAGACAAACCTACATACTAGTTTTATAGTCTGTAAAAATAGTATGAAAATATTTATGTGGAATTATAGCATGTTCACTGAAATTCCCTTTGTGTTTGCACGGGTGTAAATAGTTTAATTTAAAGTAACACCTGTCCGAATAAATAGTGTATTCTAACTACCACTTATTGTAAGTTAGAGTATGACGGACTGTGTGAGAGACAGCTGAAATGGACCTGCTACAAAACAATTAGAGTATGGTCTCATCTCGCTGGTTAATTTATAAACACATTGATGGGCTGTGCCCATCTCTTTGTTTAAATCAACCTACTTGACAAGACCATACTCTGTCTATTACTTAAAACCTTGCACATTAGCTAATTGTGATATTTAAAAAATGTATAAATTCGAGGTTAAATTTCAAGTCGAATTATTTCTTAAAATAAAAAGTTTGCATATGTCATAGTTTTGGCATAAAATGCGGAACAATATATGTATTATTTTAATATCTTTTCAGTTGCACCACGACTGACCATCTCCCCTCAGCGTGTGACGACCAGAGCTGGTGATGTCGTGCAACTCCGCTGTACTGCCTCGGGCAGCGGGCCATTCAACATCGAGTGGTCGCGTGTGGATGGACAGATGAACCCCAGTGCTACGGAGCGCGATGGAATTTTGGAGATCCGCCAGGTGACGGCTGCAGACGCTGGCCGTTACAGATGTGTAGTGGAGAGTAATGCAGGATCAAGTGATGGATACGCTATCATAGAAGTTGAAGGTACGTGTGTATGATCTTCGTCTACATTGACAATAGTGTTTTTCTTGTCTGTTTTAATAGCCATTATGCAGTCATTGTCCCATTGTGCAGACATATATATTTTCCCCAATTTTGAGGGGGGGGGGGAAAAACAATTGAAAGAATTATTTTTTTCAGCAAAAGTGTTACAAGTATTGTATATGAAACACTTTTAAGTACCTCTGTTGATGTGGGTGTACTTTAAACAGTATTAAAGATACAATTATGAAAAATTATGCTAAAATTCCCAATTGTGATGTTGTGGGTTATGCTCCCAAAATGCAGGAAAAAACACTGGATACTCGACAAAGAATGGTGGTATAGGGCTCCTTATGCCTTCCTTGGTCATTGGGTGAAGGAAATAGTATTTTGATTTTATTTTGAATTCATCCACATAATTCCTCGATAGAATCTAATTTGATAAGTACTTCACATCAGTGCCCAAAGTAGGTAACCTTCATTGACCTTGACCTACTTTATGGACTTCTAGTTGACCGTAATGTTTAGCTTATTTTCTAGCATACTATTAGACAGTCTTGAATTGTATTTAACCGCGTAGACTCTGTTGGAATCAGTCTTCAAAATGTATAACATAAAAGAGAGAAATACATATCAACACCAAACAGAAGTCCGAGTCCCATTTAATTTTTCAGCGGAAAACATACATTTTTATGCTCCCCCCATCTCCAACGTAAGATCCTGCCCCACCCACTCCTTACCCCATCACTCATTCCGATCTATGATTTCTTTTACAGTACCTCCAACAGTTATTGTTGGACAGAGAGATGTTTACGCACAGACTAATGCCGTTGCTGAGCTGCGATGTGATGTGTCTGGCTTTCCACCGCCAGTAATAAGATGGCAGAAGGATTCCGGAGAGCTCCCTGCTCAGCACAGGATACAGAATGGCGTTTTGACGTAAGATATTTGGAAAGATTTAAAAGTTAATTAAAAACATTTTTTTGAGGACACTATGGTAATCCTCATTTAAGTTAAATTCCAAAATTAGTTTAGATAAAAACGCATGCTGTGTCGTCATTTAAATTAAACGATTAATTTAGTTTATCTAAAATGCATGCCTTGTCCTCATTTGTATTAAATAGTTCAAAATTTAGTTTATCTAAAATGCATGCCGCGTCTTCATTTGTATTAAACAGTTAAAAATTTAGTTTAGCTAAAAATGCATGCTGCGTCCTCATTTAACAGTTCAAAATTTAGTTTAGCTAAAATGCATGCTGCGTCCTCATTTGTATTAAACAGTTCAAAATTTAGTTTAGCTAAAATGCATGCTGCGTCCTCATTTGTTTTAAACAGTTCAAAATTTAGTTTAGCTTAATTACACACCTGCTGAGATATATCAATTATGATTCTTTTGTTTTGCAGAATATACAATGTAGATAGAGAGGATGCGGGTCGTTACATATGTACGGCATCGAGCAGTGCAGGATCTGCGAGAGAATACGCTGTACTTCATGTAGATGGTATGATTGTTTGTTAACATAATATGGACTAATTTAACTGTAAATCCCTTTCAACTGTCCCTAAAGCCTCTTGTGCAACATTAATATATATATGTACAGGGTTCTCCAAGTCAAGAAATTATTGGGTGGCGGTGCAAATCCATTATTTTTATGCCATTTTGACAGCCACACCCAGATATTGGAGGAGGAGAGTAACCTCCCCTATACGGTTCAGTCAGTATGATTGAGGTGCTTGCTTTATTGTTGAAGACAGGATGACAAGCGTCTGCGTGATATTACTTAACTACATGTAACCACAGAGTACCAAATCGGTCTAGATCCAGGTTACATTATTATGTTTATTTTGCGTCAATTCATACAGTTGCATAGCCCCATTTTCATCCAGATGAATTTCTGGTAAAAGCCCTTTGCGTTCTACATAAAGTTTACTAAATTTATAAAGTTTTATGTAATTTTTAAAAAAATAAATAAAGTGGTGCTTGACAATTTTTACATGGAGGCGCTTGTTTTACATGGCGGTACGTGCCGATAGCATGGCGGCGGCCATCGTATAAATGCTCTTGGAGAACCCTGATGTACATGAATATGAAAAAGCAAAAAGAAATTTATTTAATCTTAGATACTATTTGAAGCAGTGGAGGTTAAGATAACATTGACCAATCTATTCCAGCCGATGCCAGCATTGACCAGTCCACTGGTGGCAACATTGACACCCAGGTCGTAAATGTGGGAGACAGAGTGTCCATGGAATGTATCGTCACAGGTAGGACCTATATTTCAACTATTTGGTGAAATATTGAGATATCTCAACTGTATAATAAAATACTGACAAATCTCAACTATTTGGTAAAATATTGAGATATCCCAACTGTATAATAAAATATTGACATATCTCAACTATATAGTGAAGTACTGAGATATCTCAGCTGTACGAGGGCTGTTCAAATAATACATGGACTTTTTCGTTATTGCACTCATTCACGTAAACGTTTAAGATTCATACATCTTGTAATCCAGCTCATATCTATGGAGAAGTCCAAAATGTGACGTCTTTATTTCATAACTGCATTTCGGGAATGGCTACATAAAAGGAAAATCGTCGGCAAAAATACACAAAACTAAAATAGCATTGTCACTGGTATTCCAAAATTACAATTACGAAATGTTATGAATATTGAACAAGGAGAACTATGATAAGTATAAATAAGTAGACAAACACTTCCTTGCTTTTAAGATGAAATTGACGATGTAAGAAAAAATCAGTAGCACTAAAATTTTAATAAGATATTAAATAATATGAACTTTTAATAAAATAAAAAAAAATAATACAAAAATGAAATACAAAAACATAAAATGTTCAAATCTTACATAATATTATTTTCTTCAAAATATGTATGTTAATAAATTAAGAATACCGATATATGTTTAATAAACATGTCTTTTGGCATGACTATGCTATTTGTTTCCATTACTATTTTGAATATGTATGCTAAACTCAGTCAAATTTGTATGATCTCTTGCCGAAGCTGTGATATACTTATAAAACATGATTATCCAATAATGATGTATACTATTTATTTAATGCAAACAATGAATAACACAAAAATCTAATTGAATAGCAATTAATTGCCTTTGTTATTTTTTAGCAGTTTTCATCATTTATAACATTGGGTTGTTCTTGGTTTTCAAGGCGATGCCATCGCACACAAATGACATTGATAAACTCCATGTATACTCCAACAGGTACGCCCCTGCCAACCATCACGTGGTCGAGAGACGATGGACCGCTGCCACAGAATGCTATCCTCGGCGACGGTATTCTAATTATCCCACAGGCTAAGATTGAGGATGCTGGTACCTACACCTGCCTCGCAGTGAATGAAGCTGGATCCATTAGTTCAAAGGTCGTTCTGTATGTCAGAGGTTAGTTGAGAGTTAACACCCTTTCCTTTTTATTCAGCTGTTGAAATAAATTTGATACTAAAGAATTTTGTTTTTGTATTTGTATTTTCAGCAAATTTTCAGTTGTGTAAATAAATTTTATGCTATAGAATTATTCGTTTGTATTCCAGTTTTCAGCAGGTTCTTGAAGAAAATAATTTTTTATATTGATTTTTATAGATGGATTTAGAATTTTTAGTTTTTTGGGACTGATTTTTAGCTGTACTGATCAAAAGATCCTCTGAAACTACTTGACAGATTTTCATGACACTTCACAGGAATGTTGCTCTCGATGTCTAGTTGATCCTCGCAAACTTGGTCTGCCGGAAATTTAAGATGGACACGACAGCTAACAATAGATTTTTAAAAAACAAGTTTGTAGCGACTACTCCTTGAAAACTATAAGTGATATTGATATGGGACTTTTTCTAAAATGATCAGTATGACATGATGTTGGTCCTTGTTGAAAATCATTTTGATTCAACATTAAACATGGCTGCCAGTTGTCATCTTTGTTTACATAGAGTTATATAGTAAAAACTTGTAGTGACTACACCTCTGAAACTACTTGACAGATTTTCATGAAACTTCTCAGGAATGCTGATCTAGCTATCAAAACCTATCAGTAGAGCTTCAAGGTCATTGACCTCTTGTCTATGTTAGAAATCTGCTAAATTTGATTAAACAAATGAAAATATAGAGATTAATTGCTTTGGAATGAGATTTATAAAGAATGACAAGATTTGATTTTAGCTTTAAATAATACATTTATTGATATACTATGTTTTATAAGAACACACATATATTGAAATAATGATGTCAGGATTTAATTGGTATATAGATACCTTTGGCCTAAGTGACGGTAATTATGGCAAAAACGAATACTATTCTTGGTGCTAATTTTGTGATGGCTTTGTGGGGTCATTTACATGACAAATTAACGCTTTGGATTGATATTAGCGATATCAGTGCTAATAGATAGTACTCCAGATGGGCTCCTAAACGCTATAAAATGCTTTGATCCACTTTAAACTGTGCTGCTAGGACTGATCCACATATTGGATGTACTGCCAGGTCTGATCCATATATTGGATGTACTGCCAGGTCTGATCCACATAATGGGTGTGCTGCTAAATCTGATCCACATGATGGATGTGCAACTAGGTCTGATTCACATGAAAGATGTGTTGCTAGGTCTGATCCACATTATAGATGTGCTGCTAGGTCTGATCCACATGTTGTATGTGCTGCTAGGTCTGATCCACATAATTGATATTCTGCTAGGTCTGATCCACATGATGGATGTGCAACTTGGTCTGATTCACATGATTTATTTACTGCTATGTCTGATCCACATGATGGATGTGCAACTAGGTCTGATCCACCTAATTGATGTGCTGCTAGGTCTGATCCACATGATGGATGTGCTGCTAGGTCTGATCCACCTAATTGATGTGCTACTAGGTCTGATCCACATTATGGATGTGCTGCTAGGTCTGATCCACATGATGTATGTGCTGCTAGGCCTGATCCACATAATGGATATTCTGCTAGGTCTGATCCACATGATGGATGTGCTGCTAGGTCTGATTCACATGATGTATGTGCTGCTAGGTCTGATCTACATAATGGATATGCTGCTAGGTCTGATTCACATTATCTATGTGCTGCTAGGTCTGATCTACGTTCTATATAATGAATGTGCAACTAGGTTTGATCCATATGATGGGTGTGCTGCAAGGTCTGATCCATATGATGGGTGTGCTGCAAGGTCTGATCCATATAATGGGTGTGCTGCTAGGTCTGATTCACATGATTTATGTGCTGCTAGGTCTGATCTACATAATGGATATGCTGCTAGGTCTGATTCACATGATCTATGTGCTGCAAGATCTGATCCACATAATGGATGTGCTGCTAGGTCTGATCCATTGTTGGGGTAGCGCATTCGGGTGTACCTGCTTCTCACAAATGCAACCTGGGTTTGATTCTCGGTCTCAGCATTGCTAGAGGATACGGTGGTTGCCTGTTCAGACAATCAGGTTTTTCCCAAGCTCGCTGATTTCCTCCCACATGAATACCACACTAAAGCTGTCATCTGCGCCATCGAGAGTGACCTGTATGTGTTGTATTCCTCGTTTCCTAATCCATGTAAAATAAACAGTTTGTACTGATTTTCCTGCAAGTCAGATGGAGAACTGTCTGATATGAATATTAGCTTGTCTTTTGGTGAATAAATTTATAATCATGTGCAAGTGGGTAGTGCACGATGTTGAAATTGTTGGAAATGAGCAATGCACCAAACCTAGAGTTACTAGAAATATGGAAAGATTTATTGTATGTATGAACGTAAAGTTGCCGATTTACTTCCATTGCATTGCATGTCCATAAAAAACTTATTGAAATAATAATATTAAACACCTTCAAGTCAGCGGACTTTTCTGTGATTAAAAGGAACATGACACCCATTTGTAAGCTTTGCCGTGATTGGTGCATTATATTGCTTGTGAACAATAACTACTGGATGCTTCCGTGTTATCTTGTATAATATATCTTATGAGCATATAAATCGTACTTTGTGATTAAATTCTCGTTTTCTGTTATTTAGTATTTTGTGAACGTCGCCGAATCACAGGACAAATTGAATTCATTTTTAGTGTTTTATAATTGTTTAATGTTTTCAAAGTGTAGTAGCATTTACATTTAAACTGAATTACAGAAAACGTTAATTTAATTCTTATAGTTCCAACAGTTCACTTAAGAGTTGAGTAGAATGTTTAAGTGGCATTTCTATTCCATACAGTCATTGTACATGTATCGAGAACCAGTGAGAGTTGCGAAATTGAATTTTTAAACACAGTCAAACCTGCTCAAGAGCCCACCTTGATTAACCCTTAACCCCCTACATATATATATATATAATAGAATGTTATTTCTTTGAATTAAGACCATTCCATTTATGTGACAAAGGGGTGTTTTGGGGGAAATGACTGATCAGCAGCTGGACATTGTAAACCTTACTCGCAGGCTGATCTGGGTTTACAATGGATGCAAAGGCTATAATAGTCGTGCTTAGTGGGTTAAGGATTAAAGGGACAAACGGCAATCTTGAAGTTTGTGTCGCGCATTAAAATTTGCATCTTGATTCATTAATCCAATATCATTTTAACTTTAAACCTGTTTGCATATAATTAAATAAATGTTTTTTTTATTTTTTATTTCGTTATTCTGCTATATATTTAAATGTATTATTGGTGCAATGTTATCAACAGTTAGTAATATGCAAAAACAATTTGTTTTGAACTTTTCTAATAATTAATGTTAATGATTGCAAAGAATCAATTATGTAGAAAAACTAGCGGGATGCCATGAGTTTTAAATAAATCAAGATTGCCAAGTGTCCCTTTAAGAGACCACCTTCCCGGTTCTTAATTGTATCGTTTTTAAATCAAAATGCATCCATATTAAGAGACCATCAATTGTTGACCGTCAAGTCTAAATGTGATAAAGGGACACATGGCATTCTTTAAGTGTTTGGGAATGGATGTCTCGATTTATATATCCAGTATCATTTTTACTTTTACCCTGGTTACATTTAAATAAATCAGATTTTAAGTATTCACTATTTTGTCTTATTATACTATAAGTTTTAATATATTATTTGTGCAATAATATCAAAAATTAATAATATGCAACAACAAATTGCTTAATACTATTCTTGTAATTAATATTAATGATTGAACAAATTCAAGTTATGCAGATAAAATAACGTGACGCTGTTAGTTTTTTTTAAAATAAAGATTGCCGCGTGTCCCTTTAAAAGACCAATTTTGCTGTTTCCTTTAGTGGTGTCTTTAGACAGGTTTGACTGTATATCACGGTTTATCACATAACTTACGGTGTGGGAGTGGAATAACACCATTCTATATTTTTAATATGCCACTAGTTATATAAGTATCCAATAAACCTAGTATGCACTGTCAAAACATAATAACACCATTCAATATTTTCAATATGCCACTAGTTGTATAAGTATGCAAATAAGCCTAAGCCTAGGATGCGCAATAAAAAAAATCGATAATGACTATGATCCAGTTCCCGTCGGTTTCGCATGTTAAAGCGACAGGCAAAATGCAATAAAAGTCGATATGTGAGTTATGTGATAAATAGAATCTAACATTCGTTCTCATTCATTACTGAATTTATTAAACTTGTTAGCAGAAATGATATAATGCTTGGCATTTTGATATCATTTTGCCAACTCTTTTAATAAATTCAATAATGAATGAGTACTCGTGTAAGATCCTCTATGTAACCTAAAAGAGGATCACATGAAGCAAACGAGTCAGTGAAAGTTGGAATTATGCATTATCTATGTTACATAAAGCTTGCGTATGATATCCGGGTTGATGTACGATATAACTTGCTGATGACTATATAGTATGTATTGGTTTTCTAGTTAACAATGTATGGTGTAAGTATGCTGAACCTAATAATTATTGTTCATGTAGGTGATGGTAGGCAAGAGCTTGTATTTTATTCTACTTTTTGCTACTAGAGAACATTTTTTATTTATGTATGATTTGCTTTCTACTGTCAGTGTAGGACTGCTTTTTATATAGGAGGAGGCATATGTTTGTATACGTCACTATCGTACACACGCCACACTTTCGCACACACGTCACACTTTTTTTGCACATATTTTGTCGATACTTTTTAGGAAGTATCAGTATGAAGCATGGAGGATGAGCCTGGCATGTTCATTCCTGTTGGGCGCCATATAACCTTTCATGTGTTGATGCACCTTAAAACCCCAATTCAATTCTGTAGGAAGTCTAGTTGCACATATCAAGTGCAAGTATTAAAAGATTTTCCAATGAGAAAAGGAGCCAAAAAAAACAAAAAAAACTACCTACCCTATTCAATACGTTAGACGGAAACAAACCATTTTGTTTTGGCCTTAACATATATTAGGAGATTTTCTTACCTCATTATTTTACAGTGACTTATAAGAGTATTTTTTTTGTTTGTTTAAAAGGCATAACCACACATCCCACCAGTCCTGCGGTCAGCGTGTTGGATTAGTAAAACAAGTGTTGCGGGCTCAATCCCCCATCTAATAAATCCCTCTGTTTATCACTTACCAGTCTGTTGCATGAAATAATGTGGCCTTAGTAGGTCAGTGAATATAGGCCATGAGTCTGAGAGCTCCAGACCTCTGCCTCTGGTATATTGTCTTTACTGACATTCACTGCATTGGTGTATTGTCTTTACCAACATTCACTGCATCTGGTTATTGTCTTTACCGACATTCACTGCATCTGGGGTATTGTGTATATGGGCATTCACTGCATCTGGTGTATTATCTTTACCGACATTCACTGCATCTGGGGTATTGTCTTTACCAACATTCACTGCATCTTTTGTCTTGACTGACATTCACTGCATCTGATGTATTGTCTTGACTGACATTCACTGCATCTGGGGTATTGTGTATACGGGCATTCACTGCATCTGGTTTATTTTCTTTACTGACATTCACTGCATCTGGGTTATTGTCTTTACCAACATTCACTGCATCTTTTGTCTTGACTGACATTCACTGCATCTGATGTATTGTCTTGACTGACATTCACTGCATCTGGGGTATTGTCTTGACTGACATTCACTGCATCTGGTGTATTGTCTTGACTGACATTCACTGCATCTGGTGTGTTGTCTTGACTGACATTCACTGCATCTGGGGTATTGTGTATACGGGCATTCACTGCATCTGGTTTATTGTCTTTACTGACATTCACTGCATCTGGGGTATTGTCTTTACCAACATTCACTGCATCTTTTGTCTTGACTGACATTCACTGCATCTGATGTATTGTCTTGACTGACATTCACTGCATCTGGGGTATTGTGTATACGGGCATTCACTGCATCTGGTTTATTGTCTTTACTGACATTCACTGCATCTGGGGTATTGTCTTTACCAACATTCACTGCATCTTTTGTCTTGACTGACATTCACTGCATCTGATGTATTGTCTTGACTGACATTCACTGCATCTGGGGTATTGTCTTGACTGACATTCACTGCATCTGGTGTATTGTCTTGACTGACATTCACTGCATCTGGTGTATTGTCTTGACTGACATTCACTGCATCTGGGGTATTGTGTATACGGGCATTCACTGCATCTGGTTTATTGTCTTTACTGACATTCACTGCATCTGGGGTATTGTCTTTACCAACATTCACTGCATCTTTTGTCTTGACTGACATTCACTGCATCTGATGTATTGTCTTGACTGACATTCACTGCATCTGGGGTATTGTGTATACGGGCATTCACTGCATCTGGTTTATTGTCTTTACTGACATTCACTGCATCTGGGGTATTGTCTTTACCAACATTCACTGCATCTTTTGTCTTGACTGACATTCACTGCATCTGGTGTATTGTCTTGACTGACATTCACTGCATCTGGGGTATTGTCTTGACTGACATTCACTGCATCTGGTGTATTGTCTTGACTGACATTCACTGCATCTGGTGTATTGTCTTGACTGACATTCACTGCATCTGGTGTATTGTCTTGACTGACATTCACTGCATCTGGTGTATTGTCTTGACTGACATTCACTGCATCTGGTGTATTGTCTTGACTGACATTCACTGCATCTGAAGTATTGTATATACAGGCATTCAAATAATTAAATGTTTCACCACAGGAACTGCTTTATGCTTTAGTTTTGTGTCACCTGGACACTTAGGTATTACTTTGTCCGTCTTCATCTGTCATCGTACATCACACTAAAACCTGTAACATAACTTGAAAAGTATGTGACCTATGTTCATAAAACCACACACATCTTCATCTTACCACAAGAAAAATGTTGTTAAACATGTCCAGTAACTCTGAGTTTCATTTTGGCAGAGATATGCCGGTTTTTTTCCTAAATCTTTAACCTGCAACCTAACCAAGCTCATAAACTAGAAAATAAGCATACGACAGGCAACATAAGTGTTCTGTAGAATACCTTTCTGGTTTATATACCCATATTACACAGATTTTTAGCAGCCATTTTGCATGCTCGTTCTATTTTTAGTGAATGCTACACAATTGACTAACAAACGTAAGTTATGAAATAATACAAGTGTGAAATTAACATTATTCTGACCCCTGCCTGATCTGGTAGGGAGCTATCTCTTCACATTCCCATATGTTACTGACCCCTGACCTGGTAGGGAGCTATCTCTTCACATTTCCATATGTTACTAACCCCTGACCTGGTTACTAGGCAGATATACCTTCACATTCCTGTATGTTACTGATCTCAGAGGAGCTATCACTTCACATTCCCATATGTTACTGACCCCTGCCTGGTAGGGAGCTATCTCTTCACATTCCAATATGTTACTAACCGCGGACCTGGTTACTAGGCAGATATACCTTCACATTCCTGTATGTTACTGATCTTATAGGGAGCTATCCCTTCACATTCCCAGGCAGCTATCCCTTCACGTTCCCATATGTTACTGATCCCTGATCACATAGGGAGCTATCCCTTCACATTCCCATATGTTACTGACCCCTGACCTGGTAGGGAGCTATATTTTCACATTCCCATATGTTACTGATCTCATCGAGAGCTATTCATTCGCATTCCCATATGCTTCTGGTCGCATAGTGAGCTATCCCTTCACTTTCACATATGTTACTGATCACTGGTCGCATAGTGAGCTATCCTTTCACATTCCCATCTGTTAATGATTTCATAGGGAGCTATCCTTCCACATTCCCATATTTTACTGATCAAATAGGATACTATCCCTTTACATTTCTATTATATTACTGACCCCTGACCTGGTATCCCTTCACATTCCCATGCTATTGATCTCATAGCGAGCTGACCCTTCACATTCCCACATGTTACTGATCCCTGATCACATAGTGAGCCATCCCTTCACATTGCCATATGTTACTGATCCCACAGAGAGCTGTCCCTTCACGTTCCCATGTGTTACTGATTCCTGATCACATAGCCAGCTATCCCTTCACATTCCTATCTTACTGATCCCTGATCTCATAGGGAGCTATCCCTTCACATTCCTACGTTGCTGATCCCTGATCTCATAGGGAGCTATCCCTTCACATTCCTACGTTGCTGATCCCTGATAACATAGGGAGCTGTCCGTTCACATTCCCATGTGTTACTGATCTGTGATTACATAGAAACTATCCCTTCACACATTCCTATGTTACTGATCCCATAGAGAGCTGTCCCTTCACATTCCCATGTGTTACTGATACCTGATCTCGTATGTATGTTCTCGCCATATGTTACTGATCACCGTCCTTTTAGGGAGCTATCCCTTCACATTGCCATATGTTACTGATCACTGTTCTTTTAGGGAGCTATCCCTTCACGTTCCCATCTCATAGGGAGCTATGCCTTCACTATTCTATAAGTGACCTACTTTTCAGCTATAAGTGACCTACTTTTCAGCATAAGATTCTTTCGGATGAAAGTTAGTTTAACCCTGTCACCCCTTTGAAGTACAGAAGTATGATACGACTTAAAAGAGAGTAGAGTCCATTCTACTAATAAAGGAATGAAAGGACTATAAGAATTTTTCTCATTAGATATGCCTCAAACTATATACTCTGAGATTTTTGTTTTGTTTCAATGACTTAACAGGTTTGTGCTCTTTTTTTCATCAACTTAATAATCTGTAATAGATTTGTGCCCTCTTTTGTATTATCTGTATTTGTGTTCGTCATTACATGGTCCGAGTATTAACTTTCATACCCCATCCAATCCCTTCACCAAAAAGCGAAAACAGGGTTGGTTGGGGTATGAAATAAAACCTTAATTTCGGCTTAAAGTTTGCATGTTGTAAAATCGAAATATTTAATAGTTATTGAGTTATATTTAAACAGGTTATCGCATTTTTTCAGTAAAAAATGTTTTTAAACATGTTTTATTGTCGAAATATCTGTTATAAATTCCTGCTAATATAAGCTTTCCCATCGCTTAATGGAATTAAGGCGGTACCACGTAATGGTAATAGATTTATGCCCCCTTTTGTATCATTTGTATTTTTGTTTATTCTTACCCTTTAAACAAAACATGTTTTGGCCTTTATAAAGAATGTTTCGAACTATCCAAACTGGGATTTTCTATTCAATGATTCTATTGTCTATATAATAATTACTGAAATTAGGTGGTTGGTTTATTAAATTCCTCCTTTAGTAGGGGTGGAACATGCTTCTGATTCTTACGCACTGTTGACTTCTGTTGATTCTCTTCTCAGGGCCTTTTTAACCTACTTAAGTGGGGCCGACCAATTTCAAAAACCTATATTTTCCCAATTCTGCGGGGGGAAAATCCCAATTAAAAAAAATGTATATAAAAAATAAAAAATTGATAAAAGTTACAGGCTTTCCATAGCTTGTTTGTTAAAATAAATGCTCAATTCAATAATTTATTGATATTATACCTAAAACATACATTGTAATGAAAGTTTTCCCTTAAAAAAACATTCCCCTAAATAGCAAAAATCACGATCCTTTTTTCACAATCCCCATGGAAGCGCACTTAATTTTCCCAAATCCAAAGGCCTAGGCCCCTTCCTGATTTGGGGAGGCAAGGCCCCTTTCTAATTTGGGGAGAAAAGGCCCTGCTTCTAAGTCTAATACCAGTTTGCATGATACTGCTTATATCATACTTCCTCCTTTATCATGATTAACATTTCGTGGGTTGAATGCAAATCTGTTGTAACTATACATAAGGCCGACCATAAAACATTGTTGGTTTGGTGTTTCCCTACCTACCCATGAAAAAGGGCCCTACTCAAAACTTTTTATAGCAATTCTTTAACAGGATTTTTTTTTTACTATCTTTAGTATATATTTTTTTCATTTCTTAAGGTTTTTATTGTGTTCAGACAAAAATAAAAATTCAACTACCGGTACCTACCTACCCACTTATAAAATCCTGGGTCGGTAAACAGCAAACAAATGTATTTTTAGGGATGGCCTGAATTCCATGATTCTTGGTTTCAAGAAACTTATTACTCATTGTGAGATACAAACAGTTTTAATCTGTTTCTCACAGCAATTTAAACACACATTCAGTTCTCAGAACTCACGGAGTTGCATCGTAATAGCATGACGTGATGTCATAATACCAGAAAGTGATGTCATGACAATCAAATGATAAGAATTGGACCAATGAAAGCAGTTAATTTAAACTCATTCCATTCTCAGATCTCATTGAGGTTTTACTTGACACTGAGTAATGAGGTTCTTGAAATCCAGAAACACAAAATTCTAATAATAAAATAATTCTAAAATGATTTAATAGACTATATTTAATGTAGTTTTGTACTTCAAAAACAAACAGCATGTCTCACTCGTACAATGATTATGTAAAAGTTTGAATGCATTTTACATTTTACAAGTTTCTATTCAGAAGAATTGTAAAACGAATTGTAGCCATTGGACTTTAGAATAGCATGGTGAAGTAATATTTTTGCATGTAGATTCGTAATTTTGCTACCCAGCATTTAAAGATTGTCGATTAAATCTTTCTGCATTTTGAAATAATATTCCAAAATATTTATGCATCAATGGTCTAATACAAACAGTTGTAACAGAATTACTGAAATACGATAAACATTTTCAAAATAGTCATTATCAACTATTTTCTTCTTTCTACCCTGCAGCCCAGCCCCTTGTTAATGCCCCGAGAGCAAACACTGCTGCCCTTGGAGACCGAGTATCCCTCGTCTGTGACGCCAGTGGATTCCCGTCCCCCGAAATCACCTGGTCCAGGAAGGATGGACACATGCCTGAGTGAGTTATTCCATTTGTTGCAAAAAAAAATCAACATAGTATAACTCTTAAAAGGGATTTTCTTCCTCTAGCCTTTGCTTTGATGTGTTACAAAAAATCATACCATCCGTAACCTTTCAAGGTCACCTGACATAAATTTTAATTCATTTGATACAAGATTCTAACTTGCTTTTATATCATTGTCATCCTCATCATAAGCAGTAGAAGAAGAGCAGCAGCAGCAGCAGCAGCAGCAGCAGCAGCAGTAGCAGTAGTAGCAGCTGCAGCAGTTTTCAGCAGCAGTAGCTAAGTCTTGTGCACTAGGTATGGTACGAATAGATTAATATCAACAACATTACATTTCAGGGACTACACAATTGTTGATGGAGATCTCTTGATCAATCGTGTGCGTCCGGAAGATGCCGGTACCTATGTGTGCCACGCTGTGAACCAGTATGGCAAGACAGACACTCCGGTGGACCTGAACGTTGGAGCCCTGGTTCCCTACTTCAGTCAGAACCCCAAGTCATACATGAAATATCAGCCTCTGAATGACGTATATCTGGACTTTGATATTCTGCTGTCACTTAAACCAGAATCTACTGAAGGTAAAAAATAGCAGTATTACGGGTGTCTTTTCATTAGATTTATTTTTATTCATTTATTAGTATCCCTCTTGGCCGGTCATCCATGAAAAAACTTGTGTCCCCAGATCATAATTCTTGATCGATTTCCTTGGAACTTGATTGCCTATGGTAAGGGCGGCATACAGTTGTTGCACCGTCTGTCCGTCAGTCATTCCATCCGTACAATCGTGTCCGGTCAATTACTCTGACATTCCTGGACGGATTTTCAAATAATGTGGCTGTTAATCTCAAATGACTTTTGATGATGACTGCCGAGCTTTTAATCTCAAATGACTTTTGACGACATTTTGACTGCTTAGCTTTTAATCTCTAATGACTTGATGACAGTTTGATTCTGCATAGCAGCTGTAATGACATCAGTTAAGCTCTAATGACATCAGTTAAGCCGTATGACATCAGAGCTCTAATGACATCAGTTAAGCTCTAATGACATCAGTTAAGCTCTAATGACATCAGTTAAACTCTAATGACATTTGATACATGATTGATTATAATGTACTCATTGACTCCGACTCAGAGCCTGTTATTTCTTGTTGTATAAATGCACCAATCTTATACCCGAGTCACTACCTGTTATGCAGGTATGGTACTATATAACGGACAGTATGAGGATGGTGGTGGGGACTTCGTTTGCTTTGGCATAAACGAGGGATATCCAGAGTTCCGGTTTGATGTCGGCTCAGGACCAGCAGTTATCCGCGGCAACCGAACGCTCGGACTGAACAAGTGGCACACCATCAAACTGACAAGAGACAAGAAAAAAGGTATGTTGTAACAAATTTCTGCGGAAGTTTTACATTTCTTGTGTTTATTTTTAGCTGGATTACCATCTGTCTGTCTGGACGTGCACACAAACGCTACCTTGTGGGACTAGGGTCTAGGGTTAGGAACATATTTGGACTCTGTTTTTCACTGAATTATGCGTTTAACCGCACAAACTCTTGCGTTGTGGGACAAACAGATGCATCAAATCAGTCACAGTTGAAAATTGCTGGGTGATACAAGGCCATATGATAAGTTGAGGATACATTTTGGGAAGCATCCATTCGGTCCTACCGATTTTCTTGTTTCATTTCGTTGACAGCAGGACATGTTTTTTGTATGTATATTTCTGAGGGCCCAATTTTTATCCTACAAAATGTCCAACTTGTTGCCTTTCATGACCTTTCATTGGTTAAATGGCGTCACATGATCAATCTACATAATCGATAATTGAATAAACTTTTGGATTTTCGACGATGCAGTACGTAATGGAGAAAATAAAGGTGTGATTCTTAACTTCTTACTTAAACTTATTTATTTTTATCTGAACCTATTTTAATCACTCTCGATGTCTTCCTGGGTAGAACCAGTACTAAACAAATGCAAATAAAGTGTCTTGCTTAGGTTACTGCGCTCCGCTATATCAAAGGTGTGATTGATTTAATAGTATCATGTAAGGAGAATTTCGAGGTTTTAAAACAAAAACATTTTTAAAAAGAAAGTATCACAGTACATATATGAAATATACTAATCCGTGTGGCATTCTTGTATATTAAAAATTTTCTTGTGAAGAAATGGATATTTTTTGTCTGACAGCTTCCAATTTACTAGAGGGCTGGCGTGGCGCAGTCGGTAGCGCGGCGGATTTGTAACCGGAGGCCCCGGGTTCAATCCTCCGTGGTGCCACTGAGTTCCGTCGGTGTGTTCTTGGGCAAGACACTTTTCCTTAGCCTCGTCCGTCGGATGGGGACGTAAACCGGGCGGTCTCGTGTATCGGTCTATCCTCCGAGCACGTTAAAGAACCATAGGAATCTATTCGATAATAAGAGTAGGGCAGGTTCCCGGATTCCTATGTATCCTTCCCCTCTCTCTGGGGCGGCTCTAAATAACCTATACTGTGTTGATGAGCCGTTAAACAACATTCAATTCAATTCCAATTTACTAATAATTCAGCAATATTTTACTTTCCAGGCTCCATGCAGATAGATGATGAGCCCGCATACACAGGCGAATCACCAGGCTACTTTACCGGGCTCGACCTTGGACAAAACATGTACCTCGGCTCCGTGCCCAACTTTGACAACATACCTAGGGTCGCAGGATTCAGGGAAGGATTTGTGGGTAAGTGGCATGTCAACATACCTAGAGTAGCAGGATTCAGGGAAGGATTTGTGGGTAAATGGCATGTCAAATGCCTATAGACATTGAACATTAGTATGAAAAGAGTCATCCAGATTATTAGTAATTGTTTGTCTTAATTATTGAATCGGTGATAGAGAAAACATTAAAGGGAATGTAGTGCTGTTGAAACGGATATGGAAGCGGCCATTTTGAGAGCTATGACATCACGGTTCTAAATGACCATATATGGAATATTTATAAATATGAAAATTTATAGATTTACAGGGAAAAAATGACAGCAACTGTATGAAAAATATGTAATACTTAATGGCAATAATGCTTTATATGACCAGTAAAAAAAATCGTTCATTTGCAGTGATTTTCTTCATTTTAAATGATATGTATCAATATTCCATATATGGTAATATGGAACTATGACGTCATAGTTCTGAAAATGGCGGCTCCCATATTCGTTTTAGAACAACCTTTAAATGGTCATATCTTTTTTGTTTATCATCCGATTTTGATAATTCTTTCATCTTTTTCCAAGTTTTTCAGAACTCTCAATAACAGAGCTTGTTTGGCTGTGTCGCTACATTCCCTTTAAGTATTTTATAAAATAGTCAAGTTAAAATTTTGAATTAGTGAGGGGCAAGGGATCTCAAGTCAGAGACTCTAACCGCTAGGCCACGGATGCCCCTCACTGAGGAGTAAACCCTAGGCCAATAAACCTTAGAATTACATAAGTATGCTTTACTGCTAAATATCTCCAAACTGTGTATGTTCCCTCCATGATGGTGCCATGTTTAATGGCAGACTTCACTGACCCAATATGACATGACTTTACATTTGTTTAAAGGAGATAAAACCCCATTCATTTCATTTAAAAGCTACATGCAATGCTATTTACAGGCAGTATCAGCGAGGTGAAAATTAAGGGTATTTCCGTCAACCTCGGCGCGGAAGCTCTGGAGATTGTTGGCATAGAATCTTACAACACCTGCAAAGACCGACCCTGCCACAACCAGGGCACCTGTGTCCCTGCTAACGTTAGACTCGGCTACACGTGCGCATGTCCACAAGGATTTACAGGAAGTCGCTGCGAGGATGTCGGAGAACAGTGTTATACAGGTGAGAATACTTTCGGTACATTTTGTTCAGATGTTGATACGTGTTATACAATAATATTGTTTATCTGAGTATCGTATTTCTCCTGCTAACAGCACCCGGGGCTATGCAAAATGCCAATGGGGCGTTCTTATAAAATTAAAATAAAATATAAAAAAATGTTAGATTTATACAAAAGGTCAAAAATTTATTAAATTCCAATAAAACAAATATATATTTTGGATATAAAAGATGGAAAATATATTGAATTTTGAAGTGTTTTTTTTTCAAAGCGCTACTATTAGGGGAAATACGGTAGGTTGTCAAAAAAGGATAGTTACAAATAGTCTTCATTTCCTCTGTGATTTACTGTATCAATATTTGTAAACATTGCCGATACAAAATGTGTCTGTGGCATTATTACAGAAAGCAACAAAACAGTTTTTCTCTCCCATTTCTAGCTATGTGCATTGTGACTCCTAAGTTTGTGTAGCATATTTATTGGAATTGTTATGACTGTTATGACTAACCATATTGATTCTTAACCATCAAAATACATAAATGTAGAAATATTGAAAATGTGTAACTATATGGGACATGCATGAATTTTAGACATTGCTTAAAAGCAACTTATGTCGTTTCTATCTACCAGATATTTCATCATAATCTGTTGATTTGATATTTGTGTATGTATATACTTATTGGTTTGATATTATGGTCATTGTGTTTGTTTTTCTCCACACAGGTGCTTGTGGGCCTAAGGGCCGCTGCTACAACCTTGAAGGTCGAACAGGATTTAGATGTGTTTGTCCCCTAGGGAAGACCGGCTCTGGATGCCTTGTTGGTGTGTACTCATTTGACAAAATTTTATCCTGCTGTAACTTTTTGCTATGTAGTAGTATCATTTCTTGAAAAAGTAACATTTGCATCATTTGATAAAAAGCCCTCGGAGTAAAATAAAAGAAAAACAAGCTTGTTCCTAAGGACTACTAGACTTACTAACAGATATGGTTCTTTAACTTGCTTGGAGGGGTAGTCTCCGATACAAGTGTTGTCTGGTTTACATTCCCATCTGACGGACAAGTGTATTTCCCAGGAACACATCGACAAAATTCAGTTGCACTGGTGCGGCATCGAATGAAGGATTTCACTATAATCAAATACAGCAGTTAAATAATCTTTTTATTACATTTTAAATCAGCTTCTATATTATTTTAACCGAAAATATATGCTTTATTGAACGTTATCGGCAGATGACATCGATGTCAGCAAAACTTGATTGGCGTCATGGCGCAACGCCAGTTAGTCGGAGTTAGTTATTAGTATTTAGCGATTATGAATATTCTTTCAATCAGTCCCAATCTTTCACCCATAGAAATGTAATAAACTGGTATAATCATTTTTCAGATGTGTCTATCATCAATCCTTTCTTTAACCGCACATCCTTCATCTCGTATCCTGCTGCAGAGGATGCCCTGTTCTCATTGGTTATTTATCTTGAATTCAAATCTAAATCCCTGAGTGATGGAATCATTCTGTACGAGGGTAACAGCCGAGATGGCAGCGGGGATTTCATGGCAATAATACAGAAGGACGGATACGTCGAGTTCAGATTTGACACCGGATCTGGTAAATATTCAGCTTTCATTCATCCCAATTCTATAAAATACTAGCCATTCTTTACAGGGAAATATTCCTGTAAAAGGCAATTTTACTACTGTTAACTTTTTCCGTGAAATACAGGGAAATATGCCCCATTTGCTACAGGGAACTATTCGCAAATGCTGCATGGAAATACTATATGTATTACGGAGAACTTTTATTGGGACTATTCCTCTAGAATCCAGGGGAATAATCCCCATTTACTCCAGGGATTGTTCCCCATACATAGAACTATTTCCCAGAGATCCAGAGAAGCTTTAATGCCAAAGGGTATTTTAATCCTTAATTAAATCTGCAATGATGGAGTAAATGTTGTACTTTTGTTTCTTTTTACTCACAAATATGTGATTTTTATGCCAATTGTAAATTGTCACTGCTGATTTTTACTCATAATTTATATTTTCCTTTCCGATTTCCTAAATTGTCATGCTGAAATACCCCGAAAATATGCTTAATTAGAGCTCTGATTCCCCAAGAATTTCTACTTACAATTGTCACAAAACCTTCCTCACAGTACATTTAATATCATATAACATTCTAGTCCTATTTATATACATAAACTTCAATTCCTTGCCGATGCAGGTCCTGCCATTGTTAGAAGCCGAAACCCACTCAAGGTGAATGAGTGGACACGTGTGACGGCCAGCAGGAATAACCGAGAAGGAACACTCATAGTGAACGATGACGATCCTGTCACAGGTAAACGCCTTGTCTGAAACGTAACTTTTTGTGACAGTATTAATTGGATCAATTAAGTTATGATAATTGAGTTTCAGTAAATGATTATTTATACCGAAATACAATATTTTGCTGTACTGTTCTGCATCAACAGAAAAGGGTCTGTCCAAAAGTAGGACTTGTTTTCCATCAAAAAAGATTTTTGTTTAGATTCTTCAAAACCATGCATCTACATGTAATATAAACATACGTCAAGCAGTTTTATGTAATTCTGTTTGTTTTTTCCCCCTAGATTTTAGCTGTGTTTTTTCTGTTTTATAACAATGGTACTGTACATTTTTTTCTTGTTCTAATTCAGATATTTTTCTTTCAGAATTTCCTATTTCTACAGTTAATTTATAAACAGAGAGTACTGTGAATTGGGTTTTATCAGCGAGAGTTCAGTATTCCCTTGCATTTGGTTTAAACATTCCTATTTCAGCATTTTTACAACAAATACCATATACATTACAATACATAGTTAACCCTTAGCCTGCTAAGGGCGACTACAATAGCCTACAATGCGTCCATTGTAAACCCAGATCAACCTGCGACAACTTGCAGGCTGATCAGGGTTTACAATGTCCGACTGCTCATCAGTCATTTCTTCAAAACACCCCTATGTAACATAAATGGAATGGTCTAAATTTAAAGAAAGGACAGTCTATTATATATTCATAGCGGGCTAAGGGTTAATAGGAATAGAACAAAAGAAAAAAAAACTTAAAAAGTTCCTCTCCTTAGCTCGTATTGAAGAATGCTTATTTTCATGTTAAAAACTGGCGTAAAATAAATGTTCTAGTGGGCGGTCTGCCTCCACCACAAAAGATTTACCATCATGTATAACCTTGCTTGTGTTGAAAATGACATAAAACACCATACAAGCAAACAAACACATCAAACTTGTGTGTCGCCATTTGTTGTTTACGGAGTGTGGCCGTCATATTAGCGGTATGATGGAAAATGTCAGTCACGCATTTGGAACGTGTTCTTTGATATTTGTAATTACAAATACTATTCTGATTGCAGTTGACATGCAGAACAACTATTCTGTTGTATTGAAGATAATACAAGATAATTCTTGACATTTATAGGATGTTTGTTAATGAAGGGGAATAACGAGTAGTCATTTATTAGCAAGATGAGCTCACTATAATAATTTTTTTCCCACAAAATATTAATGATATGTATCTCAGTTTGACCGTGTTAACCTCCGGGTCTTCACAGTGTGAGAAAAACTCCTGTCCACTGCTAGCACATTCCTTGAACCCGCAGAGGTGAAAGCATTGGTCAGCAGTCGGTTTAGGATTAAACGGGGGAAATGCTCCGTGAAAATGTGTACCAGATAAAGCAAATACAAAGCTTGTGCTGATAAAACTTGCTCTTCATGCTGTCATGAGACAAAACCCAATTCACAGTATAGTGTCTTCAAATTGTGTATTATTTATAATATTTTGTTTATAAACAAACTGTCTTTCTTTCTTAGTTTAAACGATTGTTTTTTATTTCTTTAAATATTTGTAAATTATTATGTGTGAAAAAACAATATGTTTGACCTGCCTTGTTTGCTTGCGTACAGAGAGCTCGTGGGGATATCGTAATGACCAGGGCTACAACTCCGCCCCCCGCTTCTACAACTACTACAATCACAAATTTAAACGTTTACGCAGAGGTATATTTAGAGCGTCACATAATCTCCAAACTATTGCACTTTTATAAATGGGCGTGGGTGGTGTAGAGAACTGTTTTCCATGTGGCGGAATATATAATTCATGTTGCAGTTGGTCTCACAGCTGTTGTGTCCTAATTTACAGCAAAAGCTTTTGAAAACACGATCTTGTTAGATCTTTATAACGCTTTTAAAAATCAATTTTTATATATAACCAGATTACTTCTATTGTATTGAGTCTAAAAATGATTTGTGTTTTGTTCTGGATAAACTACTAGTATAGGCAAACAGATAGACATGGGTCAAGTATATTCTTCCTGAAATGCTATTTGTAAAGGGATCACAAGGTGATAGATTTTAAACCCTTTCATCCCTGCATTTGTATAATGCTGTTGTATATTCTGTTTTATTTATATGAAGTTACAACAATGTTCCGTTGAACCCTTGTTTAGTCTAATTCAGGAGTAAATATCCGAACAAAACAGACGTTTTTTAGACTTTAGAAAAAATACATTGTGTGCTTTTAACCTGACATTTGCTTTGAAATATTTATCACGAGCAATAGGTGTACAAAAACTGTATCCTTCCCCTTGACCTTCATGTTATTTCCCATATAAACATGTTACCAAGTCCCAATATTTTACCAATATTTCTGAAAGCCGAGAGGTCATTTATTTATCTATATATGCCTTAAATAGAAGGAACAAGTTACAGGAATTTTTTTTAAATTCCTACTCAAGATCATGTTTTCAAACCATAATGGTGGCGTACACATGTATTGGTTGAAATAGGGTTAGGCTTCATGTATTTTCACTTTTATAAAATGTTCAAGTTTTCTATTTTATCTGTTGAATGCTATGGGATGGTGCTTTCTTATACAAGTTAAACTGGTGAAATGACATGGTTTTATGTATCCAGGAAAATAATGGTAACAATTTGTAGAGGGTGTTAGTAGATAAATAAATGTCACAGGGAAAGTTAATGGTTTTCTTCTAGCCGTTACTTCCGAAAAATGTCCAACAATTTGTGGGTAACATTAATATGACATAGACTGCATAACCTTACAATTTACACGAGCTGCTATAAGTAATGGGTAAGGGTATAGAAATAATTGCTTGGAATTGACACATCTTTTATAATGACCATATCAACTAAAGTATTTTAAATACATGGTTGTAGTAAAAATTAAAAAACAACAAAAAAACAACAACACATCAGTGATGTTTTCAATGCAGAATTTTGCTAAATTTATCACCTGCTGATTTTCATTATTATCACCAACTTTCTGTTCACTCTTATTTCTGTGACAACCTTTTCATTTGTTTCACTCAATTTTTGTGCCGCCTGCATAGCATGGCAGACACTTAGGGATCACTTTGTCCGTCGTCAGTCAGTTTCATTTTGGCAGAGTTATGCCTCCTTTCATAAAACTTAAACCTGCAACCTAACCAAGCTTAGATTGTACTTGCTGAAATAAGACCATGGCAGGCAACACGAGTGTTCCGTGGTACACCTTTCTAGTTATTTGTTTCATTCAATTTTTTTTTTAATGTTGACAGCTTTTTTTGTTTGATAATGTGCACAGCTAGCAGTAGACATTTTTCTTCAATTTAGATGTAATTTGCTGTATTCTAGTGCTTCTCAACACTTTGTTTTGCCACTTTTACATTATGTAGAATTTATTTTTATACTTTATTCTATCTTTTTTGTGTTAATTTTATTGTGTATTTCTGATATGTTTGACTTTGGATCTAATGACACTTTTCTTAACTTCTAGATTACTGATCTATGATAATGGGAATGTTCATTTCTAACAGTTGTTAACCTAATAATAATAAAATAATTATCAGGTCACTGCCACATGATGCCTCCATGCCACACAATGCCCGTCTTATTTGTAAGGGGCATTGCTGAATCATGGAGACTGTTGGTAGATAAATATAGATGAGGGTATCACATTCCTAAATGCTACGCTGTCTTCCATGCACTGTTAAGATGTATTCCTTAGTCCATCCCTACTGTTTAGTGGTGTTCCATATTGCACCCCCCACCCCTTGTTACATGGTGTTCCATATTTCTTTGCCTTTGTCACATGGTGTTCCATATTGCATCCCTTTGTCACATGGTGTTCCATATTGCACCCCTTTGTCACATGGTGTTCCATATTGCACCCCCTTTGTTACATGGTGTTCCATATTATGCCCCCTGTGTTACATGGTGTTACATATTGCACCCCCTTTGTCACATGGTGTTCCGTATTGCACCCCCTTTGTCACATGGTGTTCCATATCATGCCCCCTGTGTTTCCATATTCCATCTACCTGTTAAGTGTTATTCCATATTCCAACCCATCTGTTATATGGTATTCCATATTCAAGCCACCTGTTAAGTGGTATTCCATATTCCACCTACCTGTTAAGTGGTATTCCATATTCCACCCATCTGTTAAGTGTTATTCCATATTCCAACCCATCTGTTATATGGTATTGCATATTCCATGTAACTGTTAAGTGGTAATCCATATTCCCCCCACCTCTTAAGTGGTGTTCCATATTCCAGCCACCTGTTAAGTGGTATTCCATATTCCACCTACCTGTTAAGTGGTATACCATATTCCACCCACCTGTTAAGTGGTATTTCATATTCCACCAACCTGTTAAGTGGTATTCCATATTCAAGCCACCTGTTAAGTGGTATTTCATATTCAAACCACCATATTCCACCTGTATGTTAAGTGTTATTCCATATCCCCCCACCTCTTAAGTGGTGTTCCATATTCCACCCACCTGTTAAGTGGTGTTCCATATTCCACCCATCTGTTAAGTGGTATTCCATATTCCCCCCACCTCTTAATTGGTGTTCCATATTCCACCCATCTGTTAAGTGATATTCCATATTCCAGCCACCTGTTAAGTGGTGTTCCATATTCCAGCCCAGCTGTTAAGTGGTATACCATATTCCCCCCCACCTCTTAAGTGGTGTTCCATATTCCAGCCCATCTGTTAAGTGGTATTTCATATTCCCCCCACTTCTTAAGTGGTGTTCCATATTCCACCCATCTGTTAAGTGGTGTTCCATATTCCAGCCCATCTGTTAAGTGGTATTCCATATCCCCCACCTCTTAAGTGGTGTTCCATATTGCAGCCCATCTGTTAAGTGGTATTTCATATTCCCCCCACCTCTTAAGTGGTGTTCCATATTCCAGCCACCTGTTAAGTGGTATACCATATTCCATCCACCTGTTAAGTGATATTCCATATTCCACCCATCTGTTAAGTGATATTCCATATTCCACCTATCTGTTGTGGTATTCCATATTCCACCATTCCATATCCACCTATCTGTTGTGGTATTCCATATTCCACACACCAGTTAAGTGGTATTCCATATTTCAGCCACCTGTTAAATGGTGTTCTTTTCCACCACACCTTTTAAGTGGTATTCCATGTTCCACCCCACCTGTTACGTGGTATAATGTATTCCACCCCATTGTAACAAGGTATTACAATCCATTCTAATTGTTAAGTGGTATTCCATATTCCTGCCCATCAGTTAAGTGGTATTCCATATTACACCTGACTGGTTAAACCAAATTCCACTCCCTGTGTTAAATGGTATTCTGCTATAAGTGGTAGTGTATATTCTAGGGAGGTGGTGGTGTGATACCCTCACACAGTGTAGCATGATCGGCGGTTAATAAAACCTGATATTCATGATTGTGCAGTGATATAAATATGAAAGGGGAAAAAATATACCACTTTGGTTCTGAAATAAAGAACAATCTTAACTGGAGGCAGAGTTTGTACCTTATACCGTATAGTATAAAGAATAATATGATATCAGGAATGTTGACTGATAATAATCAATTTTACGAATGTTCATTTAAGCAACCAGTTGGCCAGATGCCGGTAACTAAACTAATTGTCTAATTGTCGTAACTGAGTTTGTCGCAGAATGATTTCTAATTATTGTTGTTTATTTTGCAAACTGAAAACATGTAACACACTATGAATGAGTTAACAAAATTATTATGCCAGTTGATATTCAGTTTGTTGAATCATTCCATTCAAAACTGCTGCTTAAGAAGGAATGACCCCAAGAGCATGTTAAAGCAATAACTGAGATGAAGCCTTTGCTTTCCCTTTACACTTAAAAATTAAGAGATTCTAAGGATTCCCTATCATTAATTATCATGTGCGCATGTGGCCTTTTGAATCTTGCTTCCTCATTACTCAGAAATAAGGAAAATAAATCAAATTCTTAGAATGCTGGAATTTCACTTGCATTTCATCATGTGCACATGTTACCTTCTGCCTATACACCCATGTCTTTCCTGGGTGTTAACCCCATGTTGCCTAGTTTGGCTATTTTAAACACCCATACCCTACCTGGGTGCGAACTCCACTTGCATATGTTACCTACTGGCTACACACCCTTGTCTTGCCTGGGTGTGAACCCCACATTCTCATATCTTAGGCACCATCTACGTGTTGCCTATCCACTATACACCCTTATGCGAGGGTGTGAACCCCACATGCTCATATCTCAGGCACCGTAAGTGTTGCCTATCCACTCTACACCCTTATGCGAGGGTGAGAACCCCCATATGCTTATATCTCAGTGTTGTTTTAACGTTATCAGACCTTGAAGCTGTTTGGCAAAATTGAATGTGCTGTTTCATTGCCAAGTTTTAAACATTTGCTATACCGTAAATGTGTTAGTTTCACTGCTTTATCTGGCTTTGATATTTTCAATGTTTTTGCAGCTGTGTAAATTTGGCTCACATATATGAAGTTCAACTGTTTTTGTTGTTGCTTTTCAGTGTTTTGTATTCAAATGATACTGGATGCATTTTAAAATGCTTTTAAAATAGAATGGAACAGTTAAAAGCTAAGACAACTGCTTCCGGAATGGAATGCTAGTCATAACTGGAGAATAATGATTTAAAAATTGCATTTAGTGCATTTTTACCCTCAACCATGCATGAACATTATGAAGCATGTCTGTAATAAGAGAAAAGGGGTCAAAGGCTTAAATGCATGGTTGTATTTATCAGGAAGATCAGAATTATTACCGGATTCACAACTGGTTACGGTTGTTTAGTCTAAACAGAGACTAAACAGATATTTTATTTAAATCTTGGGCAACTAATTAAGGAAAGGTTGCGCTCTGCATGTACTGCATAATATCTAATTATGGCTGTATATTATGGATTAGATATATCTGTTTCCTTGGGAATTCTTCATGGTTTGTACTGTACATACTAGGTACAGATTTGGTGATTGGAAAATGAATTTTCCTTTTGTAGCGGACAATATTCTTTCGAAAAAATCTACTCATTTTGAAAATCCTTCAAAAATATTTATTTAAATTTCAACCTGAAAAGAGAGTTTATCAGGATTATAATTAAATAGTTGCATTCACTTTCTGTTGAAAAAAATAGGGTTTGATTTCAAATTAACTTCATTTTTCAAGGAGGCTAGCTACTGCGCACATATCCAATGTATCTCAATAGAAAAATGGTTATTCCACTGTCTGCCCTGATGAAAGTTCCATTTGTCTCTCTTGCACGTTATTATCATTGTCTCTCTTGCACATTATTATCATTATCAATCTCCCCAAGGCACATTATTGTTTGTACTCTAACAGCTGGAAAATAATGTAAAAATAAGAATTGATTCACATATTGTTGGCAATTAGGCGTTTAAAACGCTGGTAGAGATTGGCAAACTTACTGTGACGTGCTCACATGCTTTATGGAATTTACTACCAGCGTTTAAAACTGCAAACATGGGAAAAAACAACAGTGAATCATTTCTTAAATGCATTTATTGATTATCATACTGGTGAATGTTTTGTCCAAAGGAAGCAGATGTGTAGAAATCTATAGTTCATGTTTTGTCTACGGTTATAAAGTGCATGTTAAAGGCATGACAATCTGTAACTGATCAGAAAAAATAACAGCATTAAACGAGATCAGAATGATTACGATACTGATTTGACTATACGCTAAATGTTTAAAGAAACATATTCGTTACTGAAACAAGATCTAACAACCGACTAACTTTACTATACTTATGCTAAAGAGTTTGAAAAATTAGTGTTAGAAAAAGATGTGTGTGGTTTTGTACCATTGTTTAACATTAGAAATAATATAATCAGTTGAATTAAAGAATTGTTTGTAATTAATTAATAATTATAATTTTCATAAATGATAGCATTAACTTAGTATTAAGTAATTTAGTAATTTCCTTTGAGTGAGTTGTGATTATTATTTGTTAATTGAACCTCTAACTGTTAGAAATTAATGTAACAGCCCATTAATTAATGTAACAGCCCATTAATTAATGTAACAGCCCATTAACTTAACTAGTCCAGACTTTCCGTAATCTCACGGCGACATACTGATAATCAGTTTTGATGTGTTTTCTTGATTTTGAAATACAAGTCTTTTAATGCAAGTTTAGTCAAATCAAATGGAGTAAGGGTGAAATCTAAGTATCAGATGAATAAAATTAACATAAATCGACAATAAACAGCAAAGAAATATATATTATTCGTAACAAAATATGATTATTTACATATTGCTTGGATGCGAATTCATGAACACGCGAATATATAAGAGATCACCCAGAGATAATGTGATCTATATATTAACAAGTACACAGATTGAAAGATGTTAATTTTCGCACTAAAAAAAAAACTGGAGTCCGATTGGCTGACATTCAAACAGTTGATCCTATAATAAATATCAACATACGTGGAAAAGTCGCTAACAGTGGAATCGTTTTTGAAAATGCAAGCAAAAATTGACTCATTGAATTTCTTATTTTACGAGTTCTATATTAGAACTATAGTTGTCAAACCTGGGTTCATTTGATGGAAAACTGGGACATTTTTTTATTGCCGATTTGGCGTCATTTAAAAAACGTCATTTAAAAAAAAGACTTATATTGAAAACACAGGAAGCCACATTGTCATAAGCTCCAGGAATACCACTGTTGATAGTTTGTGGTAATAATTGGTTCCATTGATAGGTGCGTCCCCCGGTAGTACAGTCGGACTGAATCTAAAGTTACCTCTCTACCTCGGAGGACCCGACCCGACCATTCCCAATGCAGCCAGCACCGGTGCAACCAGAGGGTTCATTGGCTGTGTCGCAGAGGTGAGTTTAATTAATGGTTGTTTTTTTTTGCATTTTTCTTTTAGGATTTATTAAAGGGATTTGCTGACTGGTGTCTTTGGAAGATTGTCACCAGGGGCGTATGGTGGCATACTCCTTTACTCCCGGGAGTAACTTGAAAAAAACAAACTCTAAAAAGTTTGAAAAACGCAATAAAAATCAGAAGTCGGGTGAGGTGGGGTTGGGTGAGGGGTGTGTGGTAAGGTTTTCAAATCACCACTTTTTTTATGAGCATAAAATGTAATTCCTGTTAAATATCGCTTGTACAACCCCCATTTTGGTTTAAAGATGAACAAAAATCGAAACAACCCTTCTGAGAGATGGACACGTCCTCATAGTGACACCCACACCTCATATTCGGAGTATGATGAGAACAGGCCAAGCTACGCCTCTGGCCACATTGGTCAGATGAGAATGAAGATTTAAAAGCATTACAAACAGTCTGTTAACCCTTAACCTGCTACATATATATAATTAATGGACCATTCCATTTATGTCATTGTGACAAAGGGGTGTTTTGGGGAACATGACTGATAAGCAGCTGGACATTGTAAACCCTGATCAGCCTGCGAGTTACTAACCAGTTGTTAGAACTGATTGAGTCTCGACACTTTTTCCAAATCAAACCAAATGGAGTGCTTCATTCCTATTAAAATGTTTTTATGCCCCCTATATATATAATTTTGCACTTGCCAGTCTGTATGTTTATTTGTACACTTTGTCCACATACGTACATGTATTTCACACTTTGTACATACGTCACAATTTCTTGTCCTCCTGAACTTCTCAACAGATTATGTTGATATTTGCTATGGGTTGTGTCTGTCGTCGTGCTGTTTCCAGTCCGTTGACTTTTAGTGGAGTTATGGCCCTTAAATGATTTTATAAGTAGCTGATAGCTAACAGCAGGGGCATTTGTGTCCATAGACACATTTTTAGTTTGTTAAAGTAGCTATCCGGCCAACAACATCCAAATTTTACAACATATGTACACCGTTTCTAAACCTACTGATGACGAGGAATATATATTATAACTTAGATATTTTGAGAATCCAAACTCTATTGACACAAAAAAAACGGCTTTAACAAGCCAGGCCAAACCCCAAAACTGGAGCGTTAAATTAAGAGTTACCACCTTATAATTCATTTTACGCATATTTAATCATGGGTATTTTAAAAATCCGTGAAAAATCCTATACTTTTGATCAGAATTTTGTTAAACGGTTTTCTAGTGTAATTTTGCTGTTATTTGGCACTTTAAGTGTCATCACAGTGACATGTGACGTGACTGTTCACGTTTTTAGTTTAACATGTATTCAAATTACATTACAGCTCCAGATAAACGACCGTAAGGTTGATCTTCTGAATGACGCGATCGAGAGCCACAACATTGTGGATTGTGGGGAACGTCGTCTCTGCGAGAGAGGGCCATGTAAATTTGACGCCATTTGTGAAGATTTGCCCGGACCCGACTACAGGTATGTCACTCTTTTTTTTTCCCAGGAAAACAAAATATAGCATGAAGATTCTTTTTAAGATATCCCATGACTTGTTTGACTTGTAAATGGCAAAACATGTTTTACACATCCACAAAGTGAAGTGGGTGCTATATAGGAATCACGTCCATAACGTCCCGTTGCGTCACGTAACTCATCTTTGTCGCAGTAACGAATTTTTGTTTTGTCGTGTCACATAACACACTTTTATTACTAGCATTTCTCTAACAGTTTTGAATGGGTTGTTCACATACTTCATATACACATAACAACTGATGACCTTATGTCCCTCTATGTCACCCATTGTTAATTGCCTAATTTATTACATAATTATGGCTCTTTGACTTAGAATTTGAGCTGGGGTATTCATCCCCTTCGGTGATAGTTCTAGTTTAACCCGTTGCCTTTACAGAAGTAGTCAGGGTTTGTACTTTTAAATATCACACACTATTCACTCTGGAAATTTGTTCAGCTCCAATCATGGTTTGCCAAATGCTGATATATAGAAAATGACGCAAGAAACTTCACACTGTGGAACAAATCAGGAATAACCAGACCTCTATTTTACTTGTCCAACTGAATGTAAAATATAATAATAATAATACTTCTGTTCCTTATAAATGCAACGAAGTTCTGGCAATACTGTTAATCTGCATCATAATGGTATTTATTTTCTGATAATCTATGGATTACCGGTACTGCATTTCAATAGTGAAATAGAAGTGTTTATTTCATACTCTGAAATATAGTTTTATTCTTTCACTGTATCTGCCAGAATAACTAATAAAGGGAGTGCATCAGGCTTTGGGGCTTAAAGGGGTTGATGCACTATTTTCAAACAAGGTTTATTTTAAAAGGCTCTGAAAAACTTAAAAAAAGCTGAAAGAATTATCAAAATGCCATGAAAAATAAAGGAGATATGACCTATTGAAAATTTGAAAGAAACATAAATGGAGGTGGCCATCTTTGAACGATGACGTCATCGCGCCTTTTTGCCATACATGGTATATTGACAAAATATCTTTTAAAGAAAAAAAAAAACAGCAAATGAAAAATAATACTACAGTTTATACATTTTACAACTGTATATTTATTTTTAATCAATTTGTAGTGATTTTCTTTGCTTTAAAAGACATTTTGTCAATATGCCATATATAATAAAAAGGCGTGATGACGTCATCGTTCAAAGATGGCGGCCTCCATTTATGTTTCTTTTCAAATTTTCAACTGGTCATATCTCCTTTGTTTTTTATGGCATTTTAATAATTATTTCAGCTTTTTCAAGTTTTACAGAGCCCCTTAAAATAAATCGTGTTTGAAAATAGTGCATCAACCCCTTTAATTTGTTTAAAAACATGAAGTTACATGAAATTTAAAACGTTAAATAATTCATAGATATTATAGATGAAACATTAACAGTTTCCTGTAATACAGTGGAATAATTAAACATTAAAATATACAAAAAGTCTTAAAGTCCATAGAGAAATCCCCAAGTTATAAATAGCCGTCACGCAGAGCAAAGTGGCGATATCTACACATGACGCTCGCAATTGCAATACATTGTGATTTATTTTACCGCCAAGTTTAAAATAACTATTCCTGGCTCGTTACCATAGTGAGGGTATACCTTCTTCGGGTCGTTTATTTTATATGTTCGGCATAATTTCTTTAGTGTTTTATGGCTCATTTAGTTTATTTGTATCAATTAAATCACATAAATAATGTATTTGAACAATTCTAAAAA
This sequence comes from Cyrtodaria siliqua, assembly GCA_037043455.1. Classification (NCBI taxonomy): domain Eukaryota; kingdom Metazoa; phylum Mollusca; class Bivalvia; order Adapedonta; family Hiatellidae; genus Cyrtodaria; species Cyrtodaria siliqua. Next base: position 285,712 of record JAWPHD010000305.1, on the reverse strand, counting down.
TAATACCGATCCTGAAGTTCTTCCTTTAAAACAAAACAATCAAGAGTTGCTTCCATTGCATTACTCTCTATAAAAGAAAACACAAATAGTCTTTTCTATTTTAACAACAAAAATAATTTCATTTCGTTCTGCTACTAAAACAAGAACAGAGGTTGTAAATTGGTTGTACTCCTAAAAAATGGAGTAATTTCCTGTTATTACAGTTGCCTGAGACACTTGTTCGTCTGCCGTTGTTTACCTAAATATGTTGATAAAATTGTAAAAGAAAATGTCTTGTATTGTCATGAATAACATATTTAATTTCATCAAAGAGTGAGAAAACTTTTCTTGAATGCTAGACTGAGTGAAAATGTAGTCACTACTTGATGAAATAAATTAACTTTAGAACAACAAATATGACATGATATTTTAACTTTCTTTTTCTCCACAATGTCTACCACAGCTCTCATAAAATATCTTTAAATCAAAATCCATTTTCTCCACTAGATGTCTCTGTCCAGCTACCCACATGGGTAAGAACTGTGAGGTGGAGATCAATCTCTGCCTGACCAAGTCCCCGTGCCAGAATGGAGCCCGTGCAGTATAACTGACGAAGGTTACAGGTGTGACTGCCTCCTCGGGTACTCAGGAGACAACTGTCAAAATGGTACGTATGGGTGCCGATTCACAATCACATATATATAAAATCGTACCAGTTTTTTAACATTAAAAACAAAAGCATTGCATTGCAGGGCATATACGCCCGTCATTTCATTGTTTTATAGACGTAATACTTTGAAAGTTATTAGCCACAATTATTTGCAAAAGGCGAGGTTAAGTTCCCGGTTATTTTTTTTTTTAAAGGGGAATAATTTCAAAAGAACCGGAGAGTTATTGGCCTATCAGATGTGTTCGCTTGATCATGCTGAACATGTGTACAAAAGTTTCATTGTTGTAGAACTTATAGTTTGAAAGTTATTAACCAGGTAAAATTTAAAAGACAGACAGGCGGACGAACAACATCACAACAATACGTTCCTGCGAGCGTATAAAAAAATACTGACAGTCCCATTACAGGTACACTTTTCAACAAAGTAATCGAGTGAGTATAGGCAGGGATTAGTCCACTACTGTATTAGGTAATATGCATGCCGTATGTGTAGGAGAGAGCCGAAAGAGTAGGTTTCGATATGACAAGGTTTGAAAGCTTGTGAAACCAATAGGGTTAAGCCCTGTAGAAACTGGTTTATGTCGCCTAAATTCAGGGAAAAGTTGTTTATAAATGTACTAACTCAACATGACATCCCGTGTTTGCCTCTCCTAAAGTTTGTAATTCCATATTTTAAAACATTCTTGTTCTAGTTGATATTTAGACTAAAAATTTCAAAATATTTAATATCCTTTTCTTCCCAGAAATCCGTATAGAAGCAAGAATGGCATTTGCAGGTGATGGTTTTGTAGAATTTACCAAGGACCTGTTGCCCCACGCTAGCACACAAGAACGTCAGGTACTGTCCATGAGCATTGCTACAACACAGGCGGACGGTCTCATTCTGTGGCAAGGGGAGCCTGGTGGTAGACCTCTCAGAGGCGGAGACCACTTTTCCATAGGGTTGAAAGGAGGTTATGTGGAATTCAGGTTAGTCTGTAGATTCAAGAACCGAACCAGGTGACCATGGTAGACTTATCAGAAAAAAGTATAAAATTCCATTATGAGTATCCATATGAGATAGGTAAATCTCGCCCAAGGGGTGTGAGAATTAAGGGTGCAATTAGGGACGAGGCTTTGCCAAGTTTTAGGGACGAGGCTGTGCCGGGTTTAAGGGATGAAGCTCGGCTGGGATTTAGGGATGAGGCTCTATTGGGTTTTAGGGACGAGGCTCTGCTGAGTTCCTGGTTGCAGTTTTGATCCAGAGTGCGAGATTTCCCTATTATTACATGGATAAACTCATGATGGATTATTTTTACTCCCATTATTTTCTCTCTATAGGTATACTGCAATAAGTAACTTCAGTGACTGTATTTGATTTAATGTCAGAATATAAGAATCTTTCATGGGTATCCGGTGCAGATAGGGCATTCCAACCCGAGTTATAAGTGTTTTTATCGAAGCCTCGGTTTGGAATTCTCTATCTGATCCGTATACCCATGTGCGTTGACGCCGCCAGCTACTAACGTTTTGCATGTTTTCCTGCATACCGGAACTTGGTGCAACGTGTGAATTTGATCTCGACTCTAGGATGAGATGGAAATGTCTAGCCCAAGTAAAATGATGGATATCCTTGTCTGGTATGCAAGAAAAGGGGATGTCAACGTGACATTGTGAAGTCTCATGTAAGGTAGAGTTTTTCCCCATTTTCAGTCTAATGGGACACCTATCTTAAATATGACGCCATGATATCCCATTGATGTCAACCTATTCTGCCATCAGAAACTTACATGAGATGTCATGACATCATATTGCCCTATTCTTACTTCAAAACAGTTGTAAAATTGATTACTGTATCAAAACAACCAGAAAAAAACAATACTTGTGGGAAAATTCTCCGTGTTGAAAATGGATGAAGTTTTCACCTATAAATAAGTTAACCCCTGACTGTGTATATACTATTAACCAATCATATTCCTTGTTCCAGTTATGAGATGGGAAGTGGTCCAGCAGTGATAATGTCAAAAAGACGAATTAATGACGGTCAGAAGCACACCATCTCCGTAGAGCGTCTCGGACGCTCGGGAACTCTGACAGTGGACAATGTGGACACCGTGTCTGGTGACTCTCAAGGATTCTTACAGATGTTGAATGCTGATGGAAATATATTTATTGGTATGGAATAAATGGCTTGCTGGCTGCTTTGCTAAATTTAAACTTTATTTCTTTTATATTGATTACGAACAAGTTTTACAAATCACTCAATCTTTCTTACTAATAATGATGTCACATTATGTGGTCCGAGTATTAACTTCCATACCCCATCCAGCCCCATTTTTAAGAAGCGAAAACGGGGTCGGCTGGGGTATGAAAAAAAAAAACAACTTCATTTCAGCTTAAAAAGTTTGTATATTCATGATATTGCAAAATTAACATTTAATAGGTAATTTTAATCAGGTTATCACATTTTTTCAGTAAAACATGTTTTTAAACTTGTTTTATTATTGTCGAAATATCCATTATAAAATCCTGCTAATATAAGCTTTCCCATCGCTTAATGGATTTAAGGTGAGAACCCGTAATGAGAGTTTTGGTCATATAAGAAGCGCTTGCAGTGTGCTAGTCAGACGTTAATTGTCGTCCACCATTATATCTAAATAAAAAATGTATGCAAATTCTTTCTTTCACATCTACCCCTAGGTAATATGTGAATTGTTGAATTCACATATCGAGGGTTCAGTGCAAAACTATTGTATCTCATTCTTTATTCATATGTAGTTACAATAGTTTTGCGCTGACCCCTTGATATACATGTATATCAAGTTTGTATTCCTTATTGCAGAGCAACTTTGAATAAATAAAGGTGTAAACATATTATCTTCAAAGTTTCGTGTTAAAATATTCACAAAAAATATTTTAAATTTTATAAGCAATTTTAATGGGATATTACATATAGGATCTTAAACGAGTTCCCATTTCATATAAGATTGATGAAACGAGTTATGAACTATTTTAATTTTAACGAGCCTTTTGGTGAGTTAAAATTAAACATTATTCATAACGAGTTTCATAAATCTTATATGGAATGGGAACGAGTTTAAGATCCTTTTTATCACATCACATAACATTGCAATCAAATTAGTAAAAATTTAATTCAGATGGACGTAGAACCGCCACGACGTCAGACACACTTTAGCGCCAAAAGTCATAAAATATGTGATGTGGTAACGTCGCATCTCACACATAACGTTACATATTTGTATTGAATTTGTAATAAATAAAATAGTTTGAGTTAATAAACTTGCGTAGTGTTACAGGTTTAACTCAACCAGTCAAAATCGTTCCAGGTTGTATGACACGTGTGTCATACAATAGAATATTAAATGGGTGTTTGACACTGCTAACAAGGGACGATATGTGATAAATAAAGATTATACATCCTTTAGTATGGATACCAGTCTATAAGGAAATGTACATATCTACCTTGCTTTACCTGTTTGGACCATAAACATTTTATTTACCTTGTTCTATTTACAGGTGGTGTATCAACGATTGAGGCAATGACAGATGGAAAATACTCAAATAACTTTGTTGGATGTATAGAAAATGTAATAATTCACGGAAAGGGGCCGTTGGAGTCACGTGACGCGATCCAGGGCTACAACGTTAAAGTGTGCTCGCCTTGAGAGCCTGTGTTGACATAGTTATAAAAAAATACTGTTGTATCATATAGACGTTAGATATTTTTTCAAATTTGAAAACTCATGCAGATGTTTTTTATACGTTTTTTATATGCAACATTGTGATTTGCATGAGGCTGTGAGCATCACAGAGTATTGTATACTCAGATATTTTATACTATGCATGTTGTGTTTCTGTTTTGACCTTTTCATCATGCAAATGCATATTCGTATGCAGTATTTTAAGAAATTGTTAACCGTACCACCGATTTATTACGCAATACAAGTGAAGTCGTCATTGTTATACATAATTATAGGCTTGTTTTAATTCGTTGATATTTGGAAATGTATGTTATGGAAATTGCAAAAATGGCCCTTAAATAAGACAGCCATACACTTAGAAATTGGCAGACGGCACATTTTTTAATCAATTTTTGCGCCGGTATCTCGGTTGCCAGTAAATGTGCTTTGATGTAAATATGATACTTCTGCGAAACCCACATTTATAAAAAACATGATCTGATTGGCTGAAACATGTCACATGGAAGTCACTAATCATTAAAAAGGTGTAAGTATGATATACCGTAAACTAAAACAAAATATGTGAGATCTTGTCAAAGTATCATACCGGTAATGTGAATCCTCATTTTACATCAGTTATTAAAGAGATGCATGGCAATCTGGACAAATTTATTGAGAATTAAAATTAGCACTTTCATTTATTACTCCATTAACAATTTGACTTTAAATCTGCTTCCATATAATTAAGATATAGTTAATAACATGTGGAGTTTTTAAATTTGTCTTCGTTTCACTACCTTACTCTATATGCATTGTATTGCAATAAAATCAACAATTAGCAATTTGCTTAAGACTATTCAGATAATTATTAAAAACGATTTGTCAGTATATAAGTTGTGTAAAAAATCTAACCGGACGCTGCTTTGGAAAAAAATCAATATTGCCATGTATCGCTTTAAGTAGGTAGGTTTATTAAAATTTATCAAATGAAACTGCTAGTTTTCATTGTAATCCAATGTCTTCCAATGATAAGTCGAAGGTATTTTTTGCCGTTCAAAGTAAATTTTAGACCAAGTTTTATATTGGTTTTATTTGCCTTATTATAACTATGCAAAATTAATTTAGATTTTTTCTTCTTTTAATGCGCATTTGGATGCAGGAAAATACCTGTAGGTAGGTTCCCACAGAGTCCTGCAACATTGGGCCCTTCAAAACTACGGTTAATAAATTTACCTACACAATATTTTTTTTGAAGACATAACTTTATTAAAATGGAAGACTTGACACTCATGTGTACATTACTATCGTCATGAACAAATGCTTTCTGTAGCTGATGGGTGATTTAAAGATATCACAAAATGTTCATAACATGTAATTATATTCAGAATCTCCACATTTCTACCAGTGACAAATTAAACTTAAAGGGACACAGTGCAGTCTTGATTTACAATGTCTGACTGCTGATCAGTCATTTCCCCCAAAACACCCCTTTGGCATATAAATGGAATGGTCTTAATTCAAAGAAAGAACAGTTCATTATATATATGTAGGGGGTTAAGGGTTAATACTAATGTGAATAGTTCAAAGAAAATTGTTTGTGCAGATTGCTTATTGTTGATTATGTTGAACAAATAATATATAAAAGTTGTGATACATTGTAGAATAATTCAAGAACAAATTGAAAACTAAAATACTTAAATTCATACAAGCTGATTTAAAGTCATAACTGATTCTGAATTATTGTACCAAGGTGCTAATGATGATGCTTGATAACTACTTCAAGATTGCCGTGTGTCCCTTTAAGGTATCTTTGAGATCGTGGGTTCAGTGGGGATCAAACTCGCGACCCCCTGAATCACAAAACTATGGCCTCACAGGGCCAGGCCGATGTGTGGAGTTACCCCAATGACAGATCTAACTTGTGACCCTGTTTTATAGGAGAAACAACAAAACGTAAAATCGTAACATAGCGAAGGCGCTAATAAAGGATTACTGATGAACAAACTATAAACCTTGGGCAAAAGGGGACTATACTAAACACCTTAGGAGTAATCAAGTTCATTCCTTGGTCTGTGAAGGCTGCTATACGCCTTAGGATTAAACACAAGTTCTTGATGGCCTTGTTTGTGAAGGGTCTGTAAGACCCTTGGATGAAACACAAGTACACAGGGCTTAAGCTGAACTCGTCACGAGTGAAACAGTGGGTATATATCAGTTACTGCTATAGGAGAAACTATGCATAGTATTCCATTTTGTATGACTGCCTTATCATTAGCGTGTGCATCTTCTGTGTTTGTTTGTTCTTTTAGTAGTTTAAAACAGAATGTCTGTAGGTGCTTTGCTGATATTTCAAGAGAAAATGTGACTTTTTATTTTTTTTAATTTCTTTCTTATTGCTGTTTATGTGTAACTTTTTATATTAGGTTCGATTAACGATTTAAATTTCTTCATTTCATTTGCAGTAATTGTTGTTTGATTGATGCGCAACATAAATATACATGTAGATAAGTATATTGTGGTGAAAAAAACTGAGACATTTTGCCAGTGTTTTTACGTTTCTAAATAATGGTGCTTGTGAACAAAAATATATATATTAAAATAATTGTTTCAACCTTTATTTAAATATTCTCAAACTTTTTTAAAAAAATACATGTACTTATATATTTTTTTATATTGGAAATTAATCATTGATGCCAAGGTTGACCCAAATAAACAACATCCAATTTAAACTTCAGATGCCTGCAAACCTTGCCTTACACACACAAACACACACTGACAAATCCTTTAATTGAAATCATCGTCCAAAAATTACACGTATTCAGCGAGGTAAAAGGCACGCTGACAACTGAGAATACTATAAAAATGCTAGCAATGCTAACTTCCTGTATATAATGCCCTTGGCTGTATCGTGAATCATGTCACTTCATAATCGAATAATTGACAGCTTTTTGCCTCAATTGACGATGCAGTGAAAAATGTTGTAATGTATGAGTATATATTGTATAAATTTTGAATTATGAGAAATCCAGAATAGATACCAAAGTCACATAGTCAGTTTAAAAGTCAATATTTTGAATTTTTCTACGACTATACACATTCTTTGAAATCCCGTTTTGCAATAACAAATAAAACATTGATCTTGCTGTATAAAACTGGATGAATACTTGTTGTTTATTAGATTATGCTATATAAACAAAATTTCGGCATGTGTTTCTAAATCTCATTTGATTAAGTACAAACACAGTGTAAAGTGCAACACATGTTAAGGTTTTCTTTTTGCCACAAATTGTGAAATTTTAAACTGATTTTCTATTGAAACTTTAACTTAGTAGAAATGAACAAATGAGCTTGCAGACTGCTTTAATGTAAAGATATTCAGAAAAAAACTGCTTTATCAAAGTATTTACTTCCAGTTAATGCAATGTAGCTATCTACTTTGTTTATACTTTGTGATCTTAATCTTGTATTTTATATATATATATATACCAGGCCAGACATTATTGTGTATGTGCTTTTATACCTTTTGTGTTTTATTTGAATTTTCATTCCATCTTGTTCGAGTTGGGTGATGCAGGGTCAGCCATTCCTCAGTTTCCTAATTAAGGCATTTGTATCACATCCTGTTTTTTTGTTTTACTATTTAAAAAACAGTTTCCTATTGTGGAAAACCTGTTTGTTTCTTTCCACTGTCATTATTTCCCCCCAATTTCCTTATGGTATTGACCAATTTCCTTACTGCCCCCCTGCCCCAAAATCCTGTTTAAAATGTTGCTGGAGCAGCATTCTGCCATTTCCCAAAATCCTGGGTCACCCAACTCTTATTTCGTGCATTCTCTTAGATCAAATGACATTTAGTGCTTTTAGCATACTTTTATACTGTTCTGTACTGTTTGTTTTATTTTTTACTCATTTGTATTCTGTATAAATCCCATGTCATACAAAGGCCAGTGTTAGGCATCTGCTACAATGCATCGTTATGGTAATCTATAAACACAGTGGTTGATAGAATATATACACAAAATTGGCATTCAACAGAGCTGCAGATGTTCCTTGTTAAATGGTGCTAGGTGGTGTACAAGAATGAGAGATTTGTATAAACCAGTATGAGATTTCGCATCCATCAGAGTTCACTTAATCATATAAATACAAGATTTGGCATTGGTAAAAGAAGGAACATTTAAATATTGCCACAATTCCCAAACAACATCCAATAGAGATTATTTGAAATAATGATAATTTAAGGGATTACAGCACCTGACGATTGGAACTCCAATTTTTAGATACATTTTATCATTTTGAGATTTCGCATACTGCAGAGATCACTCAGAAATTTGTGTTCATGCTAAACAATCTCGGTCAGATGTAATACCCAATCATTTCTTGGTCAGAAATTTGAAATTTTAATTAGATATTCTTTATCTGTGTTGACTTGGGCATTAAATTTTACAAAAAGATAAAACTCCGCTTTGTACACCAGTTTATACTGTGGTTTACCATTTCGATGCACAAAATTACTGTTGATTTTTATATTATCGAAAAAGATTCTCTTATAAACACGGATAGCACTTATTTCAGCTATGCATTCTGGTATAATATTGAATGAAGCCATTTTATTCTGTCATATACATGTTTATGGTAATAAACAAAAAGGCAACAGCAAACAGAAATCGTGTTGAGAATTGTTTTCTGCCTCTATTCTTTAAGATATTCCTATTTGTAATTTTCCATTGCAGAGATGTTGAGATTTGATCATATTTTCAGTAGGTGATAAAATTTGTGTTACTCGGTTTTTATCCTTAGGTTCTATAGTAAAATAAAAATCTTTGGCAATGTAAAAAGATGACAATTTTCAAGATTTTGATTTGAAAGATACATATACTGAATCAATTTGCATGAATGTGCATTAAATATGCTGGGTTTTAAAAGAATTACACTGTAGATACATTAATTTTAACAGTAAACTTGGTTGAACATCAAGGATAAAGACCGAGTTTATCACCTACCAGAATGTATTAGGTATGTCTAATTTCTGGTCACTGATTGGTCATGAAGAAAGACAAAATGATATTTACAGTTCCTTTAGTTATATACATTTCACCACAGACATATTAATAGTTATTAGGTCTGATTTCACACAGCTGGTCTTGTTATTCATAATTTTGATAAAGAATTATCAAAATAAACTGACCAATCTGTCACCAGAAATTTGACACACCAGGTGATAGTCACGGTTTTTATCCTTGATGTTGAACCATTTATTAGTTTACTATTAAAAATAAGGTATCTACAGTGAGATTCTTTTTACAACCCTGCATATGTCGTGCACATTTATGCAAACTGATCCAACATATGCAGCTTTCAACATCGAATCTTGAAAATTATCATCTTTCTACTCTGATGTTTATTTTAATATATAACCGGGGAGTAAATATACCTCAACATTTTGGCAATGGAAATTATGAATACACAGACTGACCTGTTCTAACTATACTTGTATGAAGATACTCACTCATTGCAGTCAAACAGTTCCCTACAGGTGACTAACTACCAATAATTTGAACACATTTTACCAGTCACAGCGAGTTTGTCAATGAGTTGAGACTATATCTGCTTTACCTTTCACAGAAGTAACTTTGACCATCGTACGGGTCTTATTTTCAGGAAAACTCCACCAACTCAAATAAACTTAGAAATGCCATGGCACAAATCTTATTGTCATCTAAACCCCACCAACTCAAATAAACTTAGAAATGCCATGGCACAAATCTTATTGTCATCTAAACCCCACCAACTCAAATAAACTTAGAAATGCCATGGCACAAATCTTATTGTCATCTAAACCCCACCAACTCAAATAAACTTAGAAATGCCATGGCACAAGTCTTATTGTCATCTAAACCCCACCAACTCAAATAAACTTAGAAATGCCATGGCACAAATCGTATTGTCATCTAAACCCCACCAACTCAAATAAACTTAGAAATGCCATGGCACAAATCTTATTGTCATCTAAACCCCACCAACTCAAATAAACTTAGAAATGCCATGGCACAAGTCTTATTGTCATCTAAACCCCACCAACTCAAATAAACTTAGAAATGCCATGGCACAAATCTTATTGTCATCTAAACCCCACCAACTCAAATAAATGGAGATTGAAATTAAAGAAAAATGGGTCATTTTCATAGACACTAAAACAGTGAATCTTTAAGTATAGTTGCCTGTATGACTTCATTTAATCTTATCTGGGTTATTAATTCAGAGGGTTTAGCTGCAGAATTTGTTTGACGCCTTTATTGAAGCTTGGAGGCTATATTCTGAGTATATATAACTACAGAGAATAATAATAAATTATCAAACATGGGTTTGTGTTGAATGTTTTTGGAATTCCAAAATAGTTTTTACCAAACTGAAATTTGTAGAAAGGTAAACCTGCAAGTTAATGATTAGCAAGTGTATAGGCATATTGTCCTGGACTGAGTCATGAGTTCTATATGCATGCCAGCTGGTCTGGTCTGAGTCAGAGCTATATGCATGCCAGCTGGTCTGGTCTGAGTCAGAGCTATATGCATGCCAGCTGGTCTGGTCTGAGTCAGAGCTATATGCATGCCAGCTGGTCTGGTCTGAGTATGAGTTTTAAATGCATGCCTGCTGGGCTGGTATAAGGTATAAATACATGTCAGATGGTCTGGGCAGAGTATGAGTTTTAAATGCATGCCTGCTGGGCTGGTATAAGGTATAAATACATGCCAGATGGTCTGGGCTGAGTGAGTTCTATATGCATGCCAGCTGGTCTGGGTTGAGTTTGAGTTATAAATGTATGCTTGATGGTCTGGGCTGAGTCTGAGTTAAAAATGCATGTTTGATGGTCTGGGCTGAGTCTGACGTAAAAATGCATATTTGATGGTCCGGTCTGACTTCCAAATACATGGCTGCTGGACTGGGCTGAGTGAGTTATGAGTACATGCTTGCTGGTCTGGTCTGACGTCTAAATACATGGCTGCTGGTTTGGGCTAAGTGAGTTATAAATACATGCTTGCTGGTCTGGACTGACGTCTAAATACATGCTTGCTGGTCTGGGCTGAGTGAGTTATGAACACACGCTTGCTGCTCTGGTCTAACGTCTAAATACATGCCTGCTGGTCTGGCCCGAGTTGTAAATACATGGCTGCTGGTTTGGGTTAAGTGAGTTATAAATACATGCTTGCTGGTCTGGTCTGACGTCTAAATACATGCCTGCTGGTCTGGCCTGAGTTATAAATACATGTTCGCTGGTGTGGGCTAATTTAGTTATGAATACATGCTTTGTTATTTGGTCTGAGTTCTCAATACATGCCTGCTGGTCTGGCCTGAGTTCTATATACATCGCTGCTGGTTTGGGCTGAGAGCCTTATGAATACATGCTTTCTAGTCTGGTCATCTTCTTATTGCATTCCTGCTGGTGTGGACAGTTGAGTTATAAAGGTTTGCCTTTGGTCTGAGCTCAGTCCGAGTTCTACTGCTTTGTGATATGCCTGCTGGTGTGGTCTGCGTCTGCAAAGTCTGCTGGTCTGAGATTAGTCCGATATATTCATGCTGGTTTGGGCAGAGTATGCATTGGTGTTTGGTCTACGCTGAGTGAGAGTGCTGATTGTTGTGGTCTAGCACTGCATTTCCTGATGGTCATATAAATGTGTGCTGGTCTGAGAGGCGGCTTCTAGTCTGAGCGATGTATACTGATCTGGGCGAAGTGTTTTGAATGTTGGACTAAGGTTGAAAGATGGCTGACGGCTTGGGCAGAGGTTTGAGATATGCCCTCAGACCTTTGTGGACCAAGTCATGCTTGCCTGAGATGTATGCTGGTCTTCGTTACATGAGAGTTTGCATATTCGAAAACACGTTTTAGACAGCTCTTTTAGCCATAAGCCGGAAGATTTCGTCCGTCGACCATTAACCAAGATGGCTGCTGTTACTAAAAATAGATAAACTTCCAAATTACTTCCCAATAAACTATCTAATGGCATGTGCACGTTCGTTCAGCGGCTGGTGCGTCATCTGTTCCATATGGCTCACCACGGCAACGTATATATAAGGAAATACTTAAAACTAAAGACTTTTACGAGGGTTAACGTCTAACAAGCGTGTGTTAACTACCCGCACCCACAAATGACAGACATCCACATAACACGCAATGGAATTGAAAGAAAAAAAACTAGTTATGGCAATATAAAACCTCACATGACCTCGGCCCCTGTTGAGACCCATGGCAGAATACCAAATGAATGCCAAATTAGTTTCTAAGAATCTCACCATTCTCTTCCAAACATTACTCATGTTTGGAAACGACCGAAAAACATGCAAACAACGGCTGATCAGTATTCAAATGGCCGACACATTACAGACCGATATCAGTATTATGCACATGTTTCAAACTTGCTGGACCATTTTATTGCGAGTAATATCATGAATCATCTTGAAGGAAACGGAATCTTACACAAACAACTATATGCTTCATGCAAAACCCAAGTCATTCATCCAAGATGTACTACCTCAACTTTACAGACAGACAGTGATGTACTGTTCCAATCTCTCCGCAGGAGCCATTATAGCGTATGTCTATGCAAGGAACGACAACTCTGGGTAAAGATTGGTACTGTTCGACATACACAAACACCTTATACAAAATACTGCTGGTGTATGGCATAAACTAATGCCTATCGTTGGATCACTGATTTCGTCTCTCAGAGAACACAGACTGTTGTTCTGGAAGTTCAAAATTCAAACAAGGCACCAATCACACCAGGAGTACCACAGGGCACAGTCCCGGGTCTTATACTATACATAAACGATGATCTGTCAGCTGGGCTGCGAAACACAGCATTCTAATGTTAAGACTGTTTGCAGATAATGCCTTCATATATAAAACTATACGGTCAACAGCGTATGCAGAACTTATCCATGAAGGTTTAGAATCTGTATATGCAAATGGGAGAGAGACTGGCTCATGAGTTTCTACCCGGACAAATGCTCAGTTCTTAGTGTCACGCTTAAACGCACTCTCCTAATTGTTGTCATACAAACTACATGGTCATCAATTAGCATAAAAAAAGCTGTAACTAAATATTTAAATTATAAGACGTTACAAACAAAGAAAATGTATAATGGAAAGAAACTCAAATGCTTGACCTCTAAATATTTCCGTACCGGTGCCATTGGTGCATGTTCTCACCATTTTGGGAAGTTTCGTACCACATATGAACCAAAATGAAAAAGTACAACGACGTGTCGCAGTGTTTGTAAATAGTCGCTAACCCAATACTATACTAGTTCAGTATCAGATATAATCCAAAACTTAAATTGACCACTTCTTGAAACAGGCAGAATCACATCCAGACTGATCATGTTCTATAAAGTCGTCGACCATATAGCTGACATACATCAAACAAACCTCATTCCTCTAGACTCAGTAACAAGACGCACCAACCTAAATGTCTTCAAACACATCCATACCAGCTAGCACCATATAGTTGAAACATATCCAAAACAGCATTCCTCTAGACTCAGTAAAAGACTTCCTCTAGACTCAGTAACAAGACTTCCTCTAGACTCAGTAACAAGACGCAACAACCTAAATGTCTTCAAACACATCCATACCAGCTAGCACCATATAGTTGAAACATATCCAAAACATCATTCCTCTAGACTCAGTAACAAGACGCAACAACCAAAATGTCTTCAAACACATCCATACCAGCTAGCACCATATAGTTGAAACATATCCAAAACATCATTCCTCTAGACTCAGTAACAAGACGCAACAACCTAAATGTCTTCAAACACATCCATACTAGCTAGTTGAAACATATCCAAAACATCATTCCTCTAGACTCAGTAACAAGACTTCCTCTAGACTCCGTAAAAGACTTCCTCTAGACTCAGTAACAATACTTCCTCTAGACTCAGTAACAAGACGCAACAACCTAAATGTTTTCAAACACATCCATGCCAGCTAGCACCATATAGTTGAAACATATCCAAAACATCATTCCTCTAGACTCAGTAACAAGACGCAACAACCTAAATGTCTTCAAACACATCCATACCAGCTAGTTGAAACATATCCAAAACATCATTCCTCTAGACTCAGTAACAAGACTTCCTCATGACTCAGTAAAAGACTTCCTCTAGACTCAGTAACAAGACTTCCTCTAGACTCAGTAACAAGACGCAACAACCAAAATGTCTTCAAACACATCCATACCAGCTAGCACCATATAGTTGAAACATATCCAAAACATCATTCCTCTAGACTAAGTAACAAGACGCACCAACCTAAATGTCTTCAAACACATCCATACCAGCTAGCACCATATAGTTGAAACATATCCAAAACACCATTCCTCTAGACTCAGTAACAAGACGCACCAACCTAAATGTCTTCAAACACATCCATACTAGCTAGTTGAAACATATCCAAAACATCATTCCTCTAGACTCAGTAACAAGACTTCCTCTAGACTCAGTAAAAGACTTCCTCTAGACTCAGTAACAAGACTTCCTCTAGACTCAGTAACAAGACGCAACAACCTAAATGTTTTCAAACACATCCATGCCAGCTAGCACCATATAGTTGAAACATATCCAAAACATCATTCCTCTAGACTCAGTAACAAGACGCAACAACCTAAATGTCTTCAAACACATCCATACCAGCTAGTTGAAACATATCCAAAACATCATTCCTCTAGACTCAGTAACAAGACTTCCTCATGACTCAGTAAAAGACTTCCTCTAGACTCAGTAACAAGACTTCCTCTAGACTCAGTAACAAGACGCAACAACCAAAATGTCTTCAAACACATCCATACCAGCTAGCACCATATAGTTGAAACATATCCAAAACATCATTCCTCTAGACTAAGTAACAAGACGCACCAACCTAAATGTCTTCAAACACATCCATACCAGCTAGCACCATATAGTTGAAACATATCCAAAACACCATTCCTCTAGACTCAGTAACAAGACGCACCAACCTAAATGTCTTCAAACACATCCATACCAGCTAGTTGAAACATATCCAAAACATCATTCCTCTAGACTAAGTAACAAGACGCACCAACCTAAATGTCTTCAAACACATCCATACCAGCTAGCACCATGTAGTTGAAACATATCCAAAACATCATTCCTCTAGACTCAGTAACAAGACGCAACAACCTAAATGTCTTCAAACACATCCATACCAGCTAGTACCATATAGTTGAAACATATCCAAAACATCATTCCTCTAGACTCAGTAACAAGACGCACCAACCAAAATGTCTTCAAACACATCCATACCAGCTAGCACCATATAGTTGAAACATATCCAAAACATCATTCCTCTAGACTCAGTAACAAGACACACTAAATTGTACGAATTAAGTTCGTTTATTCGTGGTCAAAATTCTATTGTAAAGATTTTGCTGCAATCGAAAGTAATTGTTTTGGTGTGGCACGCTAGCAAAGTCGCGATCTAAATTGAAAATCACAAAAATTAAAGGTCTCGGTTAGTAAGGTTTAAAGTGTAAGATTTAACCAAAATGTTGCCAGCTGGATCAAATAAACTTAATAACGTGTGTGACCACTATTTACACGATGCAGGACTAACGCATTGACGCGACGTAACGCGCAATAAGTGCGTGGGGCAGATTACGCCACTCGTGCTGTAAAGCCCGTGTCAGATCTTGAAGAGCGTCGATTTGATGATTGGATATTAATTCAGTACGAATGGGGTAATCTGCCCCAATCTATAGGTTTTATACTGAAAAAGGTGGGTATCTTTAGTAATTTAACATAAGGAGAAAAGTTTCTTTTTTTGCTCAGTATATTTCATATTCTATGGTGAAATCAAATTTTGTATCTGAACACGGTGCTAACACCATAACACTTATTTTGAGTGAACATTTTTTAATTCTTTAGGTTCTTCTGAAAAACGCTTGATTTACCACCCTTTAAAATGGATTACATTGAAGTGTTTAAAAGTATAACTTAATATTCATTAAATAAATATTTATCTATTTATTTATTTATTAAACCCCATCATTATTTCGTTATTGGTAAGGTGTTGACAGAAAGTGCACCCGAGGCAACCGAGCATCACTTGTTTGACTCGTGCATAAACTCAAGCATGCATACTCGTGCACATCTTAATACATATACGCTGAATAAGTAAATACCTATTTGACCATTTGATTGATCGGGCACTAGTCATGACTTTCAAATGTCGCGCGTAACCCTTCAACTGACTCCTTTATAATACATGTCTCAATTGAGGATCATTGCATTTCGAGTTTCGTCTTCGATCGTTAGCAAATTAAAATTAATTGGTGATTGTTTTTAAACGGACTAATTTAGTGATTGTATTTTTTTTCGCGGATGTGATAAATACCAATTTTCGACGGTTTATATTGTCCATTATTTATTCAGGCAATAATATATCGTATACGTATTTGTTTTCATAATTTAAATTGCCAAAGATGTACATTAATATGGATTACAAAATGTTACTTTTTGGTAAGTATATATCTTTGAATTATTTTCGATGCTAATTTCTACTTGGTTTAAACATAATTTATTTCAGCATTTTTACAACATATATATTAAAATAAATAGTTGATAGGATTGGGAACTTATAGAAAAATCTTACAGAGTTCCCCTCCTTAAATGTCTAATCATCCGAAATGTTCATCTTACAGAGTTCCCCTCCTTAAATGTCTAATCATCCGAAATGTTCATTTAATTAGGAGTTTCTTAAACTGGTCACTTTATTTAATAAAACGGCCTTTGTCTATTATATACTCGGTAAAAAAAGTTTTGGACCAGGGTATTTAAAGTCATATAAAACTAAAACTAGTGGACAACATTTAAGTATCTTTTTTTAGTAACCAAGGTCTACCCTACCCGGTTAATTAGGTACCAGAAACATTAAATTCCAAACAAGATTTGATTTTAAAACAATATCGCGCACACACAAAGGGTCTGTAAAAATGTTGCAAAGTCCATAAAAAGTAAAAGTTACGGACACATTCGAGTAACCAATAAAAAGATTATTATTTTTTTTGAAAACTTTCATTGTAAACGATAATTATTGTTGATTGTTGATCTATTGTGAATTATCAACTGAGATAATGAGGGTTATGGTCGAATGTCATGATTCAGCGATCATTGTACGGGTTCTAACACTGCCATGGTCCAAAACTTCTTTTACAGAGTATATATAAGTACGATTATTCAATTTATTTAGTTAACAATACAGCATATTCTGTTTATGGAATAAATAATTATTATATAAGCGTATATATATATATATATATATAATTATAATATATTTCCTGAATCGTTATTCACTTATTAGAATGTTATGTTGTATTCTTGATTATTGCAACTATATATCTTTAGCTATTTTCACAAAATTGGTAAATATTTCTTTATTTCAGTATGTTCTGCAATAGTTATAGCACAAGCACAGCCAGGTGCTAAACAAATCCCTGCTAACTCTGGTTCCGGTATCCGGATAAATCCTATCAGTACTCTTAGTGGTCGGTTGCCACCTGTACCGGGGCCAGTTAGACGGCCGGCGCCGAGTAATGGAGTGATCCGATCTAATACGGGAAATGTCGGTGCCAATGGGCAACCAAATGCGGATCCGAACAATACACCGGTCACATGCGCATCAACGGGGCGCAGTGCCATCGCCCAGTGTTTTCAGGTTTGTTTTAACTACCAACTTTCAGGGAAATAGTTTAACTTTTATTATTAAAAAATAATTTATAAGTTATTAGAACTGAATAATTATTGGCCTTTTTCAAGATATATAGAGGATATATGTTACATCGTTTATGAAAATAGGTCAAGTATTTTAGGAAATTTTGAAATTATTTAGACATGTCAGTTTGCTGGGAGAGAAATCTGGTGTGAAATATTTAGAACACGAGACATAATTATTAAAATCGGGCAAGTATTTTAAAAGTTATGGTCAGTTAATAAAATGGTCAATTTCACCAGGTTAAGCGAAAATTTAAAGTTATATGACTCACAAATAAACATATACGCAATGAACTCTAAGGTTTTATCGAGTATTAAAGTGCAATATTTCACATATACGTATATTAACTTTTATTTTTAAAGCACAGCCAACTAATAAGGTTTGTTTTTCAAGTCTCCATTTTGTTGTTGTTTGCTAACATTTTACTTGATAAGTTCAAGTCGTTCGATTACACAACTTATATAAACTTTCAGTCCAACGGTGGTATACAGATGCAGTTTGTCGTATCTTTGCTTTCCAATGGTACTCAGATACCACTGCCGAGAAATGCCGACCAAATCAAGCGGACTATATGCGGGTAAGAACAGTGTTATATGCGGGTAAGAACAGTGTTATATGCGGGTAAGAACAGTGTTATATGCGTTGATAATAAATATTAAAATGAGTTTTTAAATCTCCCCAAATGGAAAGTGGGTCCCGATCTGGAATGAACACTGCGGAGCCACTCAAAGGAAGAAATGCACTATACTTCACCAAATGCAAACGAAGAAAACCAATACACCCCACCACCCCTCCACCCCGAAATCTCAAACATGACCGTTTGCTCAACCGTTTGCCCATTCTTTATCGCTAATTTGGGAAATAAGGCACCTCTCGTCGTAACATACCATATACTACTTACTCATACAGGACTAATACTAAATAATTATAACTATTTTTTAGATCGGAAAGCAACATAATTACCTGCATATTCACCGGCGTGAACGGGTTACAGAACAGCCCAAGGTGTCCGTCAATGTCGCAGTATGCCCGGTTAGAACAAGAAACCGTCGGATTGATTGGCGGGCTACAGCAACTTTGTGGTAAAGGTAAGTAATCGAAAGAAAAAAAAAACACTTTCGAATTGACTTTCCTCGGTGTGCTACTAACATAATTATGTTCAAACGAATTAAAAGCTGTTAAATGTTCTTTTACCTCAGCATTGATGATTTACAGATACGTTATGCATACTGGGGAATGTGGCTCAACGAACACTTAACATGAAACTAAAGCACATGATTTCATCAATTTTTTAGCTGGGGTGTCACTAATTACTCGCGCAGATCGCCTCTAGCCCTTTAAAGAAACGTTATGGCTAAAAAATACCCATGAAAAGAAATTGTGCTATTTTTTATTTGTTTTATTTTTAACAATTCCATTAAAATTGCAATGCATGTATACATATCTTTATTAGTAACGGCAAATGCCAAACATCAGACAAGAGCCTCTTGCGTTACTTACAAAAACTTAAAACAATGGCATCATTATTATGTTTTACACTTTAGGTCCGCTGCCGCCTCCAAGTACCTGTTTGAAAAACCTGAACAAAAACTTGCAGGATTGTTACAGTCAGGTTGGCCTCAACCCGGACTTGTTTACGCCCAGTGGATCAGGAAGTGGTTCTTCAAAAGCTAATCAAGTAATCGGCGCCATTATCGGGGAAAACTCGAAAGTAGCGAAAAATTTCTGCCGGTAAGAAAACAACCAATTGCGCATACAGACGTCATTTCGAATTTCTCAAATTCATCACTGATATTCGGCAGGTGCCCTCTTGGTTTTTCAGGACGTCATCCGCGGTGCGGTAATTCGGTGTGCATATAATCCTAATACATTTAGGGATTTACGAACCTTTGGGGACCCTTTTAAAAATACATGGAAATATAAAACACACATTTGAGGAATGTTTTGTGCTTTTGTCCGGCGTGTTCAGATTGGGTCCTAAAACAGGACTACTTTTCCCACCATAATTCCAAGCGCCAAACACGAGAGATGATACTAGTAATTTATTTCTTGTTTTTTTACTACAAAGCTATTGAAGTTAAACTGTTAAACAACCCTCTCTGTTCTTATTCTTCATGTTCCTAATGGAATACATATGTTGGGGCTTTAATAATTATTAAATTAATGTAGAACTGAGGTGCAAATACTGAAACTACATGTACTTACACGTTTCGACAGTTAATTAAATATATTTAGCGTTCCAAGTTTGTAGATTGTAATATATATGAGCTTGTGGAGTGCGTGGTCCAGTGGTAGAGCGCCGAACTCAGAATCGAGAGGTCGTGGGTTCGATCCTCGCCGCGGCCACGTTATTTATCCTTGAGCAAGATAATTAATCCGCATTAGTACTGGTTCTACCCAGGAAGCCATCGAGAGTGATTAAACTAAGTTGCAATAACTTGTTTCGCAATCGTTGTAAAACAAACGTGTTTAATCTAATATATATGAGGTATTTAATGTGTTACCAATAACGGATTTGCAGCATGAAGTCATATTTGATTGTATAAGCACACGTAAAGATATGTACTGGGGTTCTACCCAAGAATAAGTGGGTGGTCTCCCTCCACCAATAAAAGCCCGCATAGCCTGAAATGTGTTGAAAAACGACGTTAAACACCAGACAACCCAATTTTCCTCCGGGAATGTTAAAAGACCAGAGCCGTTGACTTCTATTCCAAAGACCGTAAAAGAAATATTCCATAGACAATAACGGAATGGTGATTCCATATTCCTCTGTATCCTGGACTTTCATCTGGGAGCGGCTTTAAATAACAATAATATGTATCATGGGATAAACGCGAAACCACTGTAACTATATATAAATAAAGAACAGGTTACCGTAGATTCTCGTTCAGCCGTCAACATATTGATAACACATTTATTTGTATTTGCAGCTCGAAGAAGCGTCTGTTTGAATGTATGAAGACCACCCTAGATAAATGTCCGGGATCCGTAGAGGTCATGGGGCTCAGCGGCTATGACCACGAATCCTTGCAGAAGGGAATCGACGTGCTGTGTCATGACGTGAGCGGTTAGTATATACTTGTTACACTACTCCCCTTTCTAACATAGCGAATATAGCGTTTGATATAGGATTTGGCATTTCATTCAACCGGTGCTACTCAGTTGCGTCGGTGTGTTCTTGGGCAAGACACGGCTCCGGATATCGGAGTTTACCCTCCGAGCACATTGAAGTTACCTACAATTTAAGAATAAATTCTTCATGAAATAAAACTGAAAAAACCCCAACAGTTTTACAGATTTCTATGTGTCCTTAACCTCCCTCTCTTTGGTTACGGCTCTGAATAACCTGTAATGTTTTGAAGAGCGAATAAACAACATTAAATTAATTGTTCGAATCAGTTAGAACAGTAACGTTAACACCATACCACCATCAGAGTATATAATGTTTCTGTGTGTTTAGTGAAAGTTTAAACCCTTTTCGTCTGCATCTTTCTTTTCAATCGGATGTTAAAAATTACGCATCATAAATGTGTTCGATGCTGTGCTTTGAATGTTGTTTTATATTTAAATTCACTTGAAACTTTTTGTTGAAAAATAAATAGCATTTAATCTCTTGCGCTTCATGGAATTTGCCATTCACTACACCGGCGTTCAAAACCGCATAAACGCAGAAGTGGGAATCAATTCTTACGCGCTTTATGGTAAATTTGCCATTCACTACACCGGCGTTCCAAACCGCATACACGCAGAAAGCGGGAATCAATTCTTACGCGCTTTATGGTAAATTTGCCATTCACTACACCGGCGTTCCAAACCGCATACACGCAGAAAGCGGGAATCAATTCTTACGCGCTTTATGATAAATTTGCCATTCACTACCGGCCTCAAAACAGCATAAACATCAAAATAATGCGAATGAATTCTTAAATGTAATGCAATTAAATTATGTATTGTGTGAGTGTTGTTGTAATTGCGTGTTGAGCGGCTGTTTTATGTGAATGCTACATTTCTTGTTCGCTTGTTGTATCCATTTTGAGAAGCAAGACTAAAAACACATTGCTTTAAAGGGACACATGGTAATCTTGGTTTTTTAAAAACTAGCGGCGTCCCGTTAGTTTTTCTACATAAATTTCATTTGTTCAATCATTAATGTTAATTATAAGAATTGTATTAAGCCATCTGTTTTTGCATATTAATAATTTATGATATTATTGCACCAATAATATATTAAAAATTGTAGTATAATAAGACGAAATAGTGAATACTTAAAATTTGATTTATTTAAATGTAACAAGGGTAAAAGTAAAAACGACACTGGGTATATAAATCGAGACACCCATTTCAAATACTTAAGATTGCCGTGTGTCCCTTTAAACAACTATGCACATTTTAGGTGCGCGCTCCAGCTTTTAACAAGTGTGTAGACATATTTGCATTGTAACTTCTCTCATATTTGCATTGATAAATAGTCCCCTCATATTTGCATCTCTAATTACTCCACTATCTGTTACAGTATACGTAGATGGGCTAAAATGTTTCCAGAAACCAACACCGGAAGTGACGAGCTGTTATAACACTATGGTAGAAAACGTGACAAATTTAACGACAGCGCAGCTTCAAAGACCAATGTCAATTGACGAGTTCTACTCCAAATTTTGCCAGTAAGTCACTTGCAACCAACCTATCTCGTATGTGTATACCAAGAACAATGGCACACTCCTTAGTGTACCACCTTAGTGTACCATTGCTCAAGCTGATGCAGTCCATGGGAAAGCTTGGGTCAAAAATCTACATAGCTGTACAGTTTGGCAGCAGTACAGTTATACCGTATTTGGTGAATTGTCTACCGTCTTGGATATTTTACACCACATAAGTTGTCCGAATGAAATTGGACATAATGATATTGTAAGCTCCTGCTATACAGTATTTATGTATACAATACATTACATGAAACTTTTAAGATGATGAGTTTCAAAACATTTACACCAAAATACTTATAGATCTACCATATCAAACATGTTAGTCTGTTATGTAAATTTCATTATTATTATTATTATTATTATTATTATTATTATTATTATTATTATTATTTGTCAACAAATACGTATGCCAACAACAACTACACACAGCTCAGAACAATGTTGGCCTACACGTATCTAATCTAAAGTAATTTATCACTTACAAATATAGTATCTAGACTAAAGTAATTTATCATTTACAAATAATGCTAATAAAGTATTTTTTGATTTGTAGATTAAGAATACAACATATGGATTGTGATCTTAAAGCATGGGCTAATACCTGTGACAAACGTGCTGTTGGATTGAAAAACGAGTTCGAGTGCAATTTGCTTCCCACGCGATGCAAAAACAGTTTATTTAACCACGATAAACTCCAACAGACATGCGCAATAAAGAACTTTCAACGTCACTCCCGGTCAGGCGCAGTGCGACATTTATCAATTTCCGGAATAATAATCTCGTTTTTAAGCTTCGGTGTTATGCTTATTTTATAATAGAAACCAAATCATAAATAACTATATTATAATTATATAATTTATACAGTGTTTCGGTAGGTAACTAGCGAATATAAAGGGCACACAGGAAGACTTGAATAAGTTTTGTATATATATAGTATGTCTGCGTAATAATGGCGTCTCCATGTATTGAAGGATATATCTGTAGAGTGAATTGTATTGGCACAGTCATCAACAGAAAATAAAATCCGAGCGGAAACTGACGTGTCGGAAAGACTGATTGATATGAAACAGGACAACGATAACATTGAAATGAACACACCGCCGACATGCTGATATGAGTATGACATTGTGTACATGAGTTAGTTCTTACGTTATCTGACATACCACTGGCTAGTTTGTAATTCTTAAAGACACTAAACTGCCAAATAATGGCAAAAATACTCTACAACCCCGTTTATCAAAACTGCATCCAAGTGTTCAGGTCATATAACAATGTATATATGACGATTAATGGTGTAGTTTTATGTACGGTTTCTTACAATACCCGTGATTGAATAACTTAATTCGGCGCTCCAGTTTCGGGGTTTGGCGTGGCTAGTTAAAGCCGTTTATATAGTGTCTATAGAGTTTGGATTCTCAAAATATGTAAGTTATATATCTATACCTCTAGTAGGTCTAGAAACGGTGCCATATGTTGGCTGTTGTTGGAGGGATAGCTACTTTAACTTATAAATAGTGTCTGTTCAATGTGCATGTATCATGAGCATAACTGGAAGTATTGTCGGTTTGTAAATGTAAATATCATGTCTATATTAACCCTTAATCCCCTATAAATATATAATGGACTATTCTTTGTTTGAATTAAGAATTTTCCATTTATGTGACAAAGGGGTGTTTTGGGGTAAATGACAGATCAGCAGCCGGACATTGTACCTCAGGCTGATCTGGGTTTACAATGGACGCAAAGGCTATATTAGTCGTGCTGTTGATAGTATGTAAATATATATTAAATAACGAACTGATTGTATATAATAATGAAAGGTATTAGAGTCAAACGGTCCTGTAACGATATTTTACAGATTGATATATATGCATTGCTAATTTAAAGTTTCATTTATGTAGTTTTTGGAACCAAATGTTTGAGTTTGCGTTAATAAAATTCAAGCAAACCACCGCATAATGAAAACATGTATTAACAATTGCATGATGTTTAATTATAGCCTCGTGGAAGGTAAATGTTTAAATATGTCGGAACGACCGTTTGTCTTTAATACCACGATATGTCATTAGTAAAATAATTGTCTTTTTTTTTAAACGAGAGATGCCTTCTTAAAGGTGACATCCGTTTAATGGAGTGAACACGCATAATAGTAGTATAGAAATATATAGACCAGGGAATATATTCAAACACGTACTAGTAGATAAAACCACCGGTTTGTGAATGTATGTAAACCATCAGCCAGTGAATTTATTCAAACACATAGATAAAAATACCGAGGAAGTGAATGTATTCAAACACAGAGATAAAACCACAGGTTATGTAGTGAATGTATGCAAACACATAGATAAAACTACCGATCAAGTGAATGTATTCAAACACATAGATAAAACCACAGGTTATTTAGTGAATGCATGCAAACACATATATAAAACTACCGATGAAGTGAATGTATTCAAACATATAGATAAAACCACAGGTTATATAGCGAATGTATTCAAACACATAGATAAAACTACCGATCAAGTGAATGTATTCAAACGCATAGATAAAACTACCGATCAAGTGAATGTATTCAAACACATAGATAAAACCTACCGATCAAGTGAATGTATTCAAACACATAGATAAAACCACAAGTTATATAGTGAATGTATTCAAACACATAGATAAAACTACAAGTTATATAGTGAATGTATGCAAACACATAGGTAAAACCATCGATCAATTGAATGTAATCATGTTATTTGTTTGTTGTACCTGTTCTGTATCAGTATATCTACAAACATGTGAACTAGTCTATTTGTCTCCCAATGTTACTTACTCGGGGACGAAACTTTCATGGTGATGGAAGTAGTAGAATTGTTCGTTATAAAACTATGTATATTTGGAGTAAATAATTTCAAAAGATGAATATTTGTATATTGCGGTTGTGTATATGTTCACGAACTGTTGTTCATTTTATTTTGTAAATTGATTATTCAAATTAAATATGTATGTCAATATAGCATGCGTCACTTTGTATGTGTTCCCGGCCACCATATAAAACACACGGTAACACCAAGTAGGGAAATATCAGTTTATAATCACTATAATGCATAGAATCAATATGTTTTTGCTGCCATGGTTACTTGCCTGTATACATTGTTTTGAAGAAATATGAATGCACAACATCTTGATTTAATAAGTAAATTCATAAGTTTTAATATAAAAACATATGCGTCGCTAGTGAAGTCAGTCGGGGGAAAATGTATGTCGTAATGCGAGGAGAGAATTCCACCATCTTTACATTATACCCAAAAGCTGAGCAACCCCCTGCAACAAACCATGTCAATTCTGACCTTAATGACTAAGGTAAAGACATTTCACCATGATAGGAATAAACTTACATACTTGTATATTTTCCTGGTCATAGTTTCAAAATATTGGGATTCAGAGGTTAACCCCGGTCCCATATCCGAAAATAGTCAATTTCCTATGTCGGGTTTGTAAATCCAGTGTTGGATGGGAAGACAAAGGTATCGTATGCGACGTGTGGTACCAAATAAACCGCCATGTACAGTCTGGTAACCGACGTAGGTATAAAATACAGAATTTACAGAACACAGTCAACTAAGAACACGCATGCAAACAAACAGCAATAACAAAGGAAACATAGAAGTAATGCGTAGGGCACCACACATACAAAAGGGCTGATAACAGGTATATTGCCTTGGAACAGTCAGTTGCAAAAAGAACGCTTCGGATTGAACGAAGTTTTAGGTGAACCAAATCCCACTCTGACCCTATTGTCATTCTTATAAATCGGGATAGTTTAAATAAAATCACCGGCAGTCTACATCCTCCAGTAATCCCAATAAATCGGGACAGTTTAAATAAAATCACCGCCAGTCTACATCCTCCAGTCATCCCAATAAATCGGGATAGTTTAAATAAAATCACCGGCATTCTACATCCTCCAGTCATCCCAATAAATCGGGACAGTTTAAATAAAATCACTGCCAGTCTACATCCTCCAACACGCTAGGCTGCACCATCCTTGATTCGACTAAGCCTGACATAATATTTGGTGACGAGTTCTGGACATAGTTACTGAAGGTTTTAATGCATTCGGATTGGTTTGTTGGTTGTATGGTGTTTTACGTCATTTTCAACACATGTTAGGTTACATATGACGGTCGATTTTGTGTGTTGGAGGCAAACCACCCACTTTTCCTGGGTAGAACCAGTACTGTACACCTCCCGCCATCCGTAAGAATCGTCATTTTTTCACTTACATGTCGAGCTCCCAGTGGGATTCGAACCCGCCGCGGTGAGAGGCGAAGGTTTACAACGCAACATCGTTAACCAATTCATTCGGGAAAGACATAGTAGATGACGCCCACAGTGAAGAAAGGTTTCCTTATGTCGAACTAAACTGGTCACATATTTCTAAATAACATAACTACAGATAATAGGATGCAGAATTATTTACCTTTACCTCTATTTATAAACATAATCTTGATAAACATTATGACTCAATATGCGTATTATGACATAAAAATACAAAGGTTCACATTGGTGGTGATTTTAACTGTGGAGCTGTGAAATGGCCTAATATGCATGTCCCCTTTGGGGTATCAACACGTCAAATCCAAAGGCAACTTGTTGATATTGTCCAAGAACACACTGCCTCGCCCAGGTTGTTGATATCCCCAGAATCAAAGGCATGCCACCAAGTGGCAAGTACGATCATAAGATCTTCCCTATCGAAAAGGCCTTTGCCATAAAAGCAAAACGAATTAAACAAACATCTGGACATACATTTATCTTTACCTTGGCAGGTACGTATGGAATTAAGTATTACATGACTGCATATATACAATGACAAATTTCATTCAGTATATATTGATGCAGTTCCAGTGAACGACCCAGGGCCAAACTTCAACGACGAACTTCTGACTGCAGCTGACAAGTTTATTCCATCAAAAATATCCAAAACAAAAGTAGGTTAACCTTCGATTGATAGACCCATTCTACGGCGAATAAGTAAAAGAGAATAATTATACCATCAACCTTAAAAGTCAAACAACTCTATAGACCATTATAAGAAATTCAGTGAGGCAAAAGATAGGGAAGGGTATTGGCTATATGTGTCAGGTACGTATATTTACGCTGACAGACGACAATTAATGGTCAAGCCCAATATGGTAAACCAAAAAGAGTCTGGCCTTTAAGTTTTGCAAATAGCTTAAAATGATTCACAAGAAATTGCTTCATTCAGCTTCATTCAGAGAAAATGGAATCCTAAAGTTAAAGAGTAAAGACAAGGCCAAACATGCTTTAATAATCAGTTTCAATCTGTTTTCACTCTTGAAACTGATATCTTCCCCCAAATTAAGGCCAAAGTCCCCACCCTCCTAAGGGTGTTAGGAATATTACTGTGTCTTGTTAGGGCAATTGTACCATCGCATCTTACCATGTCGATGGTAAGATGCGATGGTAAGATTCGATGGTCGATGGTAAGATGCGATGGTCTATAGTAAGATGCTATGGTCGATGGTAAAATGCGATGGTCGATGGTAAGATACGATGGTCTATAGTAAGATGCTATGGTCGATGGTAAAATGCGATGGTCGATGGTAAGATACGATGGACCATCGACCATCGCATTTTACCATCGACCATCGCATCTTACCATCGACCATATCATCTTACCATCGACCATATCATCTTACCATCGACCATCGCATCTTCCCATCGCATCTTACCATCGACCATCGACTTATGACACATGTTCTACGGCCACTCTTTATATAATTATGTTTCATATGTTCCTCCAATGTATGCACTCCTCACTCGCCCACAAACACTTGTTTGCAATATTCGGGAATGGAAAACTTGGTCATCTTACCATCGACCATCGCATCTTACCATCGCATCTTACCATCGACCATCGCATCTTACCATCGATCATCGACCTAGTAAGATGGCCCTAACAGGACACCGTAAGAATGTACTCACGCAACTTCCGGTATTCTGGCTTAATCTTCTATCAATCAATGACTTGTTCCTGATGACGGGCGTCGTGCCAAGAGTGTATGTGGGATACAATATCGCTAACTATAAACCAGTTTCCGTAACCCGATAAGCTGAAAAACACAGGATTACATGTTAGCAACATAATGAGACACATGCAGACTTACGATATTCTTGCGGACTCACTACACAAGGTCATGCGAAACGCAACAAGTTTGTTCACGACTTAATCTCAACTTCAATGGTACCAAAACCACAAACATAAGCAAACTGACCTCATTAGTTTGGCTTTTGACAAAGTCTCTCGAAACTGACTTTTGTTTCTGCGGGATTCACCAATCGATGGATTGCTTGCTGTCACATTGGAGACATGCTTAAACTTATTGTACGGCCAGCTTAGAAACCCGTCGAACCCAAACTAGTTCAACCATATTTTCTAAAAAAAAAAATCAGTGCAGATCAAGTCTCCATAAATAAGAAGCAGTATCTTACTGAGTCAAACTCCTTGCGTCACGCCAGGTTATTTCATCCAGCTACGCTACACAATACCAAATGTCAACACTGGTGCGTATCAATTGTTTTCTTCCCGGAACAGGCGACTGTGGACGGGTTCAAGTCACAAATCTAAGAGCACATGCAGTCAAAGGCAAGACGTAAGTGTCTTTAACATCACTCCTTGTAAATAGTTTTAAAGGTGACCCAGTGCCAGCAAAGTTTTTTTTATTAAATTTATGTGGGTGAAAGGTTGGGATTTCTCAGTGAAAGAATATTCATAATCGCTAAATATTAATAACTAACTCCGAACACAAAAAATAACTAACTGCATCGTTAAGTTATGATGTCAATAACGTGTTGGTGACGTCGACGTCATCCGCCGATAACGCTAAATAAAGCGTATAATTCTGGTTAAAATCATATATAATTGGATTAAAGATGTAATAAATAGATTATTTAACTGTTGTGATCGATTATATGGAAATCCTTCACTCGATGGTAGGCGTGTGTTGTTTTTTCGCTCACTCTCTTACGCTCGTTTGTGAAAAGAACCACACGCCTGACATGTCGTGAAGGATTTCACTATAATCGATCACAGCAGTTAAATAAACTCTATATCTTGTTGTATTACTGGACTGATTCCAGACTTTCATATTGCACCACCAGGCACTTGCCATGATGCTCATAACTTGAGGGAGAGCGGTACAGAAAGATAGATATAATTAATATATGCGTGTACGATTGAGATTGGAGGCACCCATAAATATGCTGCAAGCGGGTTCAATACTATAGATGCAACATGCAACATGCAGGAAAACAAGTGGAGGTGCACCCCTATAAATAATATATTGTAATATATTGCAAACTCACTGAACATTTCGGAACACAGCACGTGGTTCAGTTGTTATTATCATACATTTATGTATGTTCATATTTATCTGGATAAAAACTGAAATACATGGCCCTCTATTTATGTACTCTTAGCTCTGTTAATTATTTAATTTTCGTTCCAGTTATTGATGAACTTATTGAGATTTTTTTAAAACGTGTTTTACTTTTAACTTATGCCTGCAGTTGTGAAGGCTTTTAATCATGCAAAGGCCTCCGTTAGTCAGACTGAGAACGCAGACGTCATATAAGCCCGCATTGCTATTGCGGCGCCGCAAAAGACACAGATCTCGATTTTTAGTACTGGCTGTAACGCTACCCGGAAGTAAGTGTACAATCAAGATGGCGTCCAAGTCGGCAAACCACGTCGTTGTCTGGATGGATTTTCTAAAAGACGCGATACAGAAAGGCGATGCTACTGTTCTTGGAGTAATAACTGCTGTGGTTATAATGATTATAACCTTTAGTAAGTTTTTCATGTTCTAAAGAAGTATATTTCTGAAATGAAGTTAAAAAGCATTCCCCCATATGTCGTCAGTCAATGTAAATCAGATGGGTGGGGTAAGGTATTTATTTTACAAATATTTATTCTTCATTTATTACAATGGTTTAACTCAGTTAATTAACAGTATATTCATGCGATCGTTTATTTTATCGGTGATGCAGTATTAATTGATAGATATATGGTAATTAAACTAATTTATATTAAAAAAAATGTGAAACATTTTCTTTCGATTTTTAAAACCCCTAATCAGTCATAATTTTTATTTTATTTTTGCTGGTTAAAAATCTGTGAATGGAAACTAAAATCCACCAGGGAGTAAGTATACTTGACTCCCTGGATCCACCTATCGGCATTTTGGTTCTCTGAGCCTTGATCATTGATGCTTGTCTTGTCTAAGCTTTCATATAAGGCTTTAATCTCATTTCTCGCAAGACATTTCAACAAAAATGGTTTGAAGAAAGATGAAAAATAAAATATTTTATTGCATAAAAAAACAAGGAAAAAAGAGAGACTAGATCATTCTCATTGATGGTGTTTTTTTTGCGTGGTAACAAAAACGGGTATATTCAAGAGAAATATGGTTGTTGTTTAGGCAGGCATTGCCTTATGTCGTCACAACCTCACTGAAAAATGCGAACTCACAGGTACCTGGTATTTTCAGACTCAGCCCCAGACTATCATCCCTCACCAGATCATAGATCCCTTCTCATTCCCTTACCAGCGCTAAAATTTAAATAAACTTATTGACCACTGAACGAAACGGTCAATATGCTGATCAATAATTATTTATTGTTTCGGTATTATAATTACACATGATACAAATGTACTACTTACAACGTCGCATACACTACAAGAACAACAGATTTTTTGCATTTAATTTCACCGAATTGTTAATAAATATTTATATTAAATAGTAAGGCCAAAAATAAAATTATGTTTGTTTCCCCTTCCCGACCCATGCAAAAAAGGGTTGGGTAGGTAGGTAGGTAAAATATTTTTTTTATTTCATTTCTTTTATTTGAGATCAAAACTGGAATACATGCTACCTATAAGACACATTTAAGACCAAAAAAAAAAAAAATTCGCCAGTGTCGAAAAAATTATTCGGGTCGCGGCAATTTCGGTGGGTCGGTCGGGAAGGGGAAACAAACATAATTTTATTTTTGGCCTAATGGCAATCTCATTAAAATCAGATACAAAATCACTCCACTCCACTACTTCCATAGTATATCGCTAATAGCGGAAAGTAGTGGAGCGAATTTTGTATCAGATTTTAATGAGATTGTAGTAATGGCAAAATAGGCATTGTTTACATTTGATATTTATTTATTCCAGAATAAAAGAGATTAAATTCAGAGATTAAATTTGTATTTGATTGACCAGTTGATTAACCAGGAAAACAGACTGGTCAATCAAAACAAATTTAATCTCATGAGACGGTGCTTGAATTAAACAGTATAAAATCTGAAATACCCCAAAAAATTTAAATGTCAAAAATACAAAAATACAAAAAGTATATTGAAAAACACTTGTTCTTCTTGACCAACTGAGTTAAGACAATGTCTCTTGCTTTACTCTTCTTTACACTATATGTTAAAACTCTTGCAGTAATCTTTGGGGTGTTCAAACAACGAGGCAACAAGAGGAGAGGGATTCTGATACTGGGGAGTTGCGATGCTGGAAAAACACTCATCTTCACACAGGTAAGCATAATGTTGCCTACAGGTAGTAGTGCAGTGATTCTTGTTAAGGTTTTTCTTCGGGTCTTTTTCTAAGTCATCGATAGCTATACACTCTACAACCTTCATTACAAATGATAACGAGTATAACACATTTCGACCAAAAATAGGTCACCGTTACGCAAAAGAAAACCCTGTGTTTCCGGTGGCTCGACCGACCCTTTTTTTTAAGGGGCCGACTCTAAAACTTTTTATAAATTTGTATCACACTATATTGAGGTAAACTGACATCACAGAACTTTCAGTTGTATCATCAGCTTGTATGGGGTTTATGAGATAAATAATGTAGAATCTCACAATATCAAAAATATACCTACCGACATACCCTATTTTTTAGAGCATGCAATAGGAAACACGACTATTTTTTCTTTTGGACTTATCTACACTCTTTAAACTGTTATTCAGATAAATGAACAATTATGCTTGCTGTTACTAAAATCTGAATAACAAACAGTGCCTTCAGTTCTTCAAGGTTGCTGCTTTCTTACAATGCAAAACACAGAGCAAAGCATCGGTTAAAATCCGGGCCTTCTCTGACCTTACCAGCCGTTTCTACGATTTTGATATTTTATCTTGCTGTGTACTAAAAAGCCAACCAAAAATAATTTAAAAAGGCTTTTAGGGTCAGAGAAGTCTTGTATTAAGCATGGGTGTCCCATGGACACATTTTCTAGTTAATATAACTCAGTTGTCATTAACTGTTGTTTTAACACCTTTTACTCATAAAAAAAGACTTATTGGTACAAGTCTTGTAGAAATAAACTGTTCACTATACCCTATTATTCTAATCATGCATTATTTCAAATTGGATTGTCCCCCAAGTTCTTAATTGTGCTTTTGTGAATTAATTGTGAAAATAT
The DNA here is from genome assembly GCA_037043455.1 of Cyrtodaria siliqua. NCBI lineage: Eukaryota > Metazoa > Mollusca > Bivalvia > Adapedonta > Hiatellidae > Cyrtodaria > Cyrtodaria siliqua. Next base: position 252,389 of record JAWPHD010000305.1, on the reverse strand, counting down.
GAATTAATTCTTAATTCTGTAAAAGATATATATATACTGAAAGCTATATATTGTATGTTTAATATGCTACTGCTAATCGAATGGTACAGGGCGACATTAGGCCTGTCCTTTTAGAAAGAAGGTGAAACAGCACCGAACACACCAATGGTTACCCTTTTAAAGTTTCATTATCGTCAGAATGTGCATTTTGCTCAAGCAGGTGAGCAAACTTAGGCTTTAAAGGGAGTACATCAGGCTTTTCATGGGGTTCTAGGTGTAGAATTAAAATTGACAAATATTAATATTTTCTGTTTTACATGGCCAAAACATAATGAATGAGCCTAAAAATTATCCCTTATTTGCAAAGAAATTCATTCCGCACAGTAATACATGCTATCCTAGGTGACGCACCAGGGTTAATTTCAGCATTTTACGTCCCTTTCCGTCCTGTCTATATGGTGTTTTCAAAGTTTAGACATTAACAAAATGGTTCTAACATCATATTTTGATTAATATAAGTGTTTTATCATCAACGGGAACAATTTTATAATTTAAGTTGTTTCTAGAAAAATCCTGATGTACCCGATTTAAATGTTGCAATCACTTAACATTAAATACAGTACTGAACTGGCTCAATTTTTCAAAGAGGAACTTCAGCATTTATGAATTTCTTGTTACAACGTGTACTGTGATTAAAACGTCTACAACATCACCTCCAACTAACTGCACTTTTTTTTTTACAAAACATCTTGGGATTTCCTTGGAATATATATGGAATTAAGTGTGCAGTATATGCAATATATAGCGGAAATACGCACCCTGCGTTTCTTTTTCCTTTCAGTATATATAAACATTACACGTGTGTTTGCCAATCAGTTTCTTGTTTTATTATAGCTAGTTTATAACAAGTACAAGCAGACGTTCACCTCTATGGCAGCTAATTCTGGCACATACACAGTCACAGAGACGGTAAATATAAAATTATTGGTAATTGGTGTTTGAGTTAGCACACTGGCTTATTGTTCAAGGTGTCTTGAGTTTGATTCCCACCTGAATTGTTTGTGAATTAAATATATGACCATTGAATAATTGTATGCAATGCGTAATACCATATTTGGCGAATATCTCGGGACTTCAGAATGACACACGGCAATCATGAAGTATTTATCAAGCTTTCAAATTAACACCTCAATTTATTTATCCAGTATCATTTTGACTTTAAACCTGCTTGTATATATATTAAAGGGAATGTAGCAGCACAGCCAAACCATCTTTATTATTGAGAGTTCTGAAATACTTGAATAAGGGTGAAAGAATTATCAAAATCGGATGATAAACAAAGAAGATATGATCATTTGAAGTTTCTGTTAAAATGGATATGTAAGCGGCCATTTTGAGAGCTATGACATCACGGTTATAAATGACCATATATGGAATATTTATAAATATGAAAATTTACTGATTTATAGGGAAAAAATGACAGCAACAGCCAACTGTATGAAAAATATGTAATACTTAATGGCAATAATGATTTATATCACCAGTAAAAAAAAATCATTCATTTGCAGTGATTTTCTTCGTTTTAAATGATATTTATCAATATTCCATATATGGTAATATGGGACTATGACATCATAGTTCTAAAAATCGCGGCTCCCATATTTGTTTTAGAACAGTCTTTAAATGGTCATATCTTTTTTGTCTATCATTCGATTTTGATAATTCTTTCACCTTTTTCCAAGTTTTTCAGAACTCTCAGTAATAGAGTTCGTTTGGCTGTGTCGCTACATTCCCTTTAACAGTCTGAATCATTTCCTATATTCCTATATTTTTCTCCCATATTTTTGGGACAGTCCCAATGCTTTTTTTCCTTCATAAACGGGGACGATATTCGGCTCCAACTCCTAGCAACATAACTACTTTTTTGCCTCATTGTCGGAGAAAATCCCCCTTTATCCCATATTCCTAAAATTTTCTTATTTTTTTGAAAAATAAGCAAATGATGTCTTTGAAGCTGTATTTTGCTCATTCCTACTGCCCCCAGATATTTTTTATTGATAATTATATGTTTTTTCCATGTATGTGTATATGCAAGGCATCTACAAGAAGGAAACATTTTGCTGTGTCATGGTTTTGGTTACTGTAATTTGAAAGGACAATGGTGGCAATTGAAAATGATAGTTCAAATTAAGGTCAACATTCAGAAGAATGTTTGACATTCATTGGTTCAAACATTGGTTACCACTGGTATAAGCATACTTGACCTTAGTGTTGGGAATCAGACTGGAAAACTACTGTCGATAATCGTAAAACCAAAATCGATAGACAATCGGTTATACAGTCATTTTGTTTATTATTATATATATATATATATATACACAGTGTATTAGCCAGCCAACCGTGCAGCTGTCTTTTGCACGGCCATTTTTGAAAAATTTTTGGCCAATATTTGGTGGAGTGGGTAGGGTAACAAAATATTTTTTGCTAAACAACACTTCCAAACTCTTACTTTCTCAATATTGTTATGTTTTTATACATTTATAGAAGAAAGATTATCTAAACTGTACATTTTTCACCTTTATCTGTAAAAATAAATTGCCCCAGAGACACCAACTTGGCGCAAATTGGCTCTTAGCACGTGTTTCCAAATTATTTTACACACACTGTTTGCAAAATTGCACACCCAAGTCTTGAATTTCTGCCTAATACACTGTATATATATATAACACTTTCAGTAGCCTTTGCATTTTATGTACTCACTGGGTTTTAGTCATCCTTTGTAGCTTGCTGGCCTGCTTAATTCTATAGTAGACTAAGCAGTGTGTAGCATTATAAGTAATGTAGCTACAATATGAGATAAATTGCATGGTAACCATGTAAGCAATGATGAATTTGGTACAAGCAAGCCTACCGGTATGAAATTATCTGAGTCAAATGAAAATCTATTGTGAAAATAAATATAGACTGTTGCCGATTTTATGTCAGTTTAATTAGTTCTCGATTGTTAGAGACATTCGTCACATCAGTACTTAACCTTGCGGGAGGTGATGTCTAGATTAGTCTGCGATTTCGGTACCCATTCAGTTGGGAAAATTCACGTCATTTTGTCTTCAATTGGGAAATTTTCACTATCAAACAAAAGCAATATTGTATGTTTAAATACTTTGCTATCAGAATTATCATGTATACATTCTCTTGTAGTATTTCATTACCCTCCCCTAAAAGTATATATTTCTCCCTTTTACTGTTTAAAGATCCTCTCTAAAATATTCAAAAAATAATAATAAAAAATTTTTGGATTGGGAAAATTTTCACTCCAATTGGGGAAAAAAATATAATTTTTGCCATTGGGAATGGTATATTTCTCGGTACCACTTATATAAGGTTCTCGGTACCACTTATGTAAGGAAAAAAGACACTGTTAGTGATATACATGTAATAAACAGAATACAAGTAAAAAGGTCAGTTACCAGAGCCACTAAGTTCCGTTGATGTGTTCACTTTCCCTAAGCCTCGTCTGTTGGATGGGACGTAAACCGGGCTGTCCCATCTTCTGAGCATGTTAAAGAACCATAGAACTGTGCGTTAATAAGAACAGGGCAGATTCCCGGAATGTAACCATGTATAAATGGGTTGTTAAACACCTTCCATTTATTTTTGCAGAACAAATCTTTACGATTGATAGACCTACCTGGCCATGAACGTGTTCGTTTGCGGATTCTAGACAGCTATAAAGACCTGACAAGGTAACCTATTTTGTTTTGTGTTGAGATTTTATCAAATAACATTGAATTGTATTGTGCTTTGCCCTGCTTTTTAGTATTTGAGTGTTTGCACCATTACCAAATTAGGTTATATTTTATCCCAATGTAACCCATAAAAATAAATAAATGGCATTTCCCCTTTCTACCCATGAAAAGGGACAATACCCATATCTTTTTATTGCGATTCTATTTTATTATTTTGTGTGAACTTTTTTTTTTATGTCAGACAGATTTCACTGGTTTCAACAAAAATAAATATAGTTACGGACCTAGCCACATCTGGAATCCTTAGTTTGACCTAATAATACATCTTCTTTTATAGTTGACATGAATTAGGATTTCAGAGGTCATTTTATTTATTTTTTAGAGACAATAACCTGTTGACAATTTGTGTGTTTGTTTGTATGGTGTTTAACGTCAGTTTCAACACATGTAGGGTTATATATGACGGTCGATTTTTTGTGGTGGAGGCAGACCATCCACTTTTCCTGGGTAGAACCAGTACTGTATACCTCTCGCCATCCGCAAAATCGACACTTCTCACTTACAAGCTCCCAGTGGGATTCGAACCCGCAGCGGTGAGAGGCGAGAAAGGTTTACGATGCAACGTCGTTAACCCCTCAGCCATGGAGACCCTTTGTCAAAGCAGTTCAGTACTGTATCGGGTTAAAATTACAACTGCTTGCTTCAATTTATATATTGTTTGTGAATTTTAAACATTTGTTGTGTCTAGCTTTCTGATTTCCCTCTTTCTCTATTTCTTACATTAACCTTTTATTTCCATATGAGTAGTTTTCTTTACACATCTTCATTCTCTGTGGCCAGAATGGTAAAAACATAGCATTTGAAATAGCTAAATAAGACATTTTTGAAGTCTAATCATTTTTCATTGGTCACAATTCTGCTAAAATTGTATTAAAGTAAAGCACATTTAATTATAATAACATTTAAAGGTCGTCTTTATGTAAAACCTATATTTTTTACAAAATCTGTTGAGACCATTACCACAATTTATGCACAAATTAGCCCATCATGATACAATTTCCTTTTGTTTTTGTGTGTTCCCAATAATAGATTTTTTTCAAACTTTCTTAGCACATAGTTTAACATATATAAAAACAAAATGGGCAATAAAAATAATAGGTCCCCATGCTTGTTTAGAAAAAGAATTTGAAACCCTACCCCTATGCTAAAAGGCCAAGTTTTGTATGAAATTATATAGAAATGGTCTATTTTCCTTTTTTGTTATGTTCCTTATAGCAGAATTTGTTCAAGTTTCCTAGGCACTTATTTGAACATATATTTAGACAATATATTCAATTAAATTTATAGGTCACCATGCATATTGAGATTTAATATTGGTTTTTGGAACCGTACCATTATGCTTAAATTTTTTAATTTTATTGAAATTTTTACAAAATGCTATATTTTTCCTATTTTATGTATCTAATAATAGGCCTTTATTTAAATAAAGACAATAAAAAAATATTCAAAAAAAAAAAAATTCAAAAAAAAATAAAAATAAATACAACTAGACATCAAAAGCAACATTCCTGTAAATTTGTAGGAAAATCCATCCAATAGTTTTAGAAGAGAAGTCGCCCCAAAAAGGTGCGCATGGAAAACTACAGCAAATGCCTTTAAATATTATTTCTTGGGGCAACATTATCTGTTAAATGTTGACAGATATAGTTGTCTAACCTTTCTTTTTATATACATTAGTTATACAATTTGTTTAAATTATATTTCTAATCCATAAAAACTGTTTTTTTCAGAGCTGTGATGTTTGTAATTGACAGTTCTAGTGTTCAGAAAGATATAAAGGACATTGCAGAGTAAGTTTGTCAAATCAATTATATTATTAGCTCTACGCATACTGTACAGTACTCATAAACATCTCCGTGGCCGAGGGGTTAACGACGTTGAATTGTAAACCTTCTCGCCTCTCACCGATGCGGGTTTGAATCCCACTGGGAGCTCGACTTGTAAGTGAGAAAGTGTCGATTCATACAGATGGCGGGAGGTGTACAGTACCATTTCTACCCAGGAAAAGTGAATGGTCTGCCTCCACCACAAAAAAAAAATCGACCATCATTTATAACCATACATGTGTCGAAAATGACGTAAAACTCCATAAAAAACAAACATAAACATATAAACAGGCTCTCGCATTTGAAGACTTCCTGCCTGAAAATATTGTTATTGTAAGTTGGACCTTTCAGCTGATGATGGAATTCAGTGGAGGTCAGGCGTACATTATTTTAGAAACAAGGGTAGTGGGTGAAATGCACCGCAAGTTTTACCTTGAGTAAATAACTATGGCAGTGACTTAATGTTTAGAGCTACAAGTACTGCCTCGTATGTAGGAGGTCGTGAGTTCAGTAATTTTTTAAAATGCTACTAGAGCTCCTTTGCTTGACACTCAGCATGTAAAGGTTGTGCTGGGACTGGTTGACCCTGTGTCAGTATAATGTCTCTGGGTGGGGTATCATGGTACGTGTCTACGGTAAAACGTCTCACTAGTGAATTAACAGTATATAATATATGTAGAAACCGTCACTTGTGGACCACTGTAAACATACTGTAAAATGTCCATTGGTCTTTAAATCTCTACTCAATCTGCAAACCTTCCTCTGAAGCTCAGAATATCCACAAAAAATCAAAAGTTGACTTAGATTTTTTTTTTTTAATTCTAGTCTTTTTCAGCACCCCTCAAAACTAGCTCCATTTCACTAATAATTCAACTGTATTCCTTCCCATTTTCAAATTACCATATCTTCCTCGAAAATCACCCAGTGGCATCCAAACTTGGCAGAAGTGATGAACATGTTCCAATCTTGTCACCTGAAGGCAGAAATAAGAGAACAGTTGCACATTTCCAAGTTGAGAGAGCAAACCGATTAACACAGTCCTAGTTTTTTACGGTGTAGGAATCTTCCTACCGTCATGGCCAAGGGAGGTAATTCTGTAGTGAGACCTGAATTATGTCAGTGTGGCAGCACTTTAAAGTTGGGCATTCAGCTCACTGCAACAAGTAAACACCGTTGTGATATGACTTAACGATTGTGAAAAGCAGCGTTAACCGCATACATAAGGCGTGTCATGGAACTTGCTTTAATTACACTATACAGCATATCTTCACTATTCATGTTATTTGTTATTTTTGACAGGTACCTGTACACTGTATTGAGCGATAGCAAGATTTCGAGCATCTGCCCACCAGTATTAATTGTGTGTAATAAACAAGATCTGACCTTTTCAAAGGGGGCAAAGGTCATCCAAGGTCAGCTGGAGAAGGAAATGTAAGTAAAAATGGAATAAATAATTATAGGTGATAATATCATTATTGTATAAGGACTAATACATTTTTTACATAGACTCTTTCTTTGTTTTAATTCCCCGGTCTCTTAGAGCAGATGGTGTAGAGTATTTGTGCCGTCTGTCCATATGCCCATACCTCCTGTTTGCCATATCTCATTGACCAGTGGGCAGATTTGGATTTGTTCTTGCACAAATGCTTATCACATTGTGACGATGTGTTTCTTTCAACTCCCACGTTCTGTCTCAGCTACGACATGCATCCCCCACTGTTAATGACATTAATTAAATTAAATATTAAGTATGTAAGGAACAAATATTTCATGGGATTGACATGTTGGTGTTGGTCAAATAAAAAATCTCGACTGCTTCTCAATATGGCTTGACATGCAGGCCGCGGCCTTCTTGTTAAAGGTGATCTGTTGTACCCTGCGGAAAATTCATGTGACACGTACATTTCATATAATATTTTCAGTAAATTTACAGCACGTTAGAATAAAAGATTTGATTTTCATGTAATCTGATATTTTACTAGATTGCAACGTGTGAGAAACTGGCCAGTTAGAATTTTCAATAACATTTGACTTTCTATCAAAACTGCACTGTGTGTTAAGGTCATGGCAAGTTTTCACTTTAATCCAATTCAAATACAAACAAAATACCTTGTAGAGTCACATTATGACATATAAAACTGCAACCAAACCTGCTCAAGAAACCACCTCTATTAAGAGACCACCTTCTTTAAAGGACCAACATTTCAGTTCCCAATTGTATTGGTTTAAATTAAAATGACCCTGTATTAAGAGACCAGGCCTAATATTCATCAAACTTTTGAGCACAACAATCGGACTCGACTCAAAATCTCAAATTGTTTAATTTCAAATAAAAGCAATTTTACAAGCAAATTATTATATTTACCTACAGAAATGAGTAATTTTAAAGGTAATTTAACAGAAAATGTATAAAAATCACAATTCTTACCCATACTTTTGTGTTGATAGGGTTTGCAAAAAAATGAGATTTTGAGTCTGAGTCTGATTCTTGTGCTCAAAACTTTGATGAATTTAGGCCCAGCCATGTTAAGAGACCAATTTTGCTTGTCCCTTTAGTGATCTCTTAATACTGGTTTGACTATTTACATGAAGCGTTGTCGGCGGCAATAACGTCATGCCGCCGACGTGATGCCAACTGTACTGCGCATCTACACGTATTTCCTACGTCTTCTCATCACCAAACAATTCCATTTTTCAGGAACACCCTTCGTGTCACGAAATCTGCCGCGCTTCAAGATATTTCTTCTGGCAACAACAACAACACATATCTCGGAAAACGAAACAAAGATTTCACATTTAATGATCTCAAGCCTCTACGAGTGGAGTTTGCCGAGTGCAGCGCTCAGGGGAAAGATGCTGACTCGGAACCAGATCTGGATCAAGTGAAAGAATGGCTTGCAAAGATTGCATGAGCATTTATTATTATTTATTATCATTTAAAAAGAAAATGAAGTTTTTAATAGAAACTGAGTTATAATTGTATTTAAAGGTGATGGAGGAAAGAATAGGAGTTTCTTATAGAAACGTATGTAATGTAAAAACCCTGATGACTAATTTCAGGAAGTTAGTAAATACACAGTTATTATTTATTTATTCCTACAAAATAATGGATGAACTGTTGATAGAAAATGAGAATTAAAAATATAAAGGAATGGACAAAAAATCAGCAACAGTTTACATCCGGAATTAGTGTGAATGGGTTTTTTGATGTTGGTACAAACATGGTTTTAATCTTTCCATTGAAAAGAAACATTGAGGAACACTGTTTGTATTGTGAGTTGCCCGTGTCAAACATTGTAATAGTAAAGGTTGTTTGTACCTACACTACGTGATCGGGAAAAGCCATGAGAGGCATAGTTTGGAGTAAGTGTTTATAGAAACTGATAAATGTACATATAAACAGCCCTGAACAGAATCAAATAAAAGGTTTGTGCAAAGTGATGCGTATTCAAAAGATATAAAGGAGATGAAAAACTCAGCAATTTTGAAGTGTTTATAGTAACTGATTAAATATTAACGCTGAACAGAATGCCATGAACGAAGGTTTGCATAATGTGTAATTTTTTAAAAACACTGCATCCCGTTAGTTCTTCTTTTAACTTGCATTTGTTCAATCATCAATATTTAATTGTTAGAATTGTTTGAATCAGATTGGTTTTTACATATTTTTAAGTATTTGTGCTCGTGCTCAAGTGTGGGCTATTGTGACCACTCTTTGTACGTCGTCTGTCTGTCGTCAACTGTTCGCTTGTTTACATGATAGAGCCCACATTACTGTCCCCCACCATTTTTATGAAATCTCATTCATAGAAGAAAGTGGGACAAATTAAAAAATACCCATGCCAGACTAGACACAACAGACTGCCCATGATTACCAGGTGAGCGATCTAGGGCCATCCTGCCCTCTTGTTTTATAATATTGCACCAATAATACATTTAAATTAAAAAGGTAAAATAATGAAGAAAAAAATTGAAATCTAAAATTTTATATTTAATTATATGAAAGCAATTTTAAGGTAATAATGACACAGGATAACTAAACCGAGTAGCAAATTGTAATGTGTGAATAAAACTCAAGATTGCCATGTTTCCCTTTAATATGTCAAAAAATTAATAAAACGTTTTAGAGATATTTATTAAAAACTAGGTTTTAAATAACATGATAAAGTTGAACAGAAGAGTTGTGTCCCTTAGATAATATCTAACCTATGGGTGGCTACGTGTTAATTTTAACTGTGAAAATATTAAAAAATATTACTATTGGTAGAACTACCATTGCGATAATATTGCTATTGGTAGAACTACCATTGCGATAATATTGCTATTGGTAGAATTACCATTGCGATAATATTGCTATTGGTAGAACTACCATTGCGATAATACTGCTATTGGTAGAACTACCACTGTGAAAATACTGCTATTGGTATATCTACCATTGTGATAATACTTCTATTGGTATATCTACCATTGCGAGCTATTGGTAGAACTACCATTGCGATAAAATTGCTATTGGTAGAACTACCACTGTGATAATACTGCTATTGGTAGAACTACCACTGTGATAATACTGCTATTGGTAGAACTACCATTGCGATAAAATTGCTATTGGTAGAACTACCATTGCAATAATATTGCTATTTGTAGAACTACCATTGCGATAATATTGCTATTGGTAGAACTACCATTGCAATAATATTGCTATTTGTAGAACTACCATTGCAATAATATTGCTATTGGTAGAACTACCATTGCAATAATATTGCTATTTGTAGAACTACCATTATGATAATAGTTGCTATTTGTAGAACTACCATTGCGATAATACTGCTATTGGTAGAACTACCATTGCGATAATACTACTATTGGTAGAACTACCATTGCGATAAAATTGCTATTGGTAGAACTACCATTGCGGTACTATTGCTATTGGTAGAACTACCATTGCGATAATACTGCTATTGGTAGAACTACCATTGCGATAATACTGCTGTTGGTAGAACTATCATGGCGATAATACTTCTATTGGTAGAACTACCATTGCGGTACTATTGCTATTGGTAGAACTACCATTGCGATACAATTGCTATTGGTAGAACTACCATTGCGGTACTATTGCTATTGGTAGAACTACCATTGTGATAATACTGCTATTGGTAGAACTACCATTGCGATAATACTGCTATTGGTAGAACTACCATAGCGATAATATCGCTATTGGTAAAACTACCATTGTGAGCTATTGGTAGAACTACCATTGCGATACTATTGCTATTGGTAGAACTACCATTGCGGTACTATTGCTATTGGTAGAACTACCATTGCGATAATATCGCTATTGGTAAAACTACTATTGTGAGCTATTGGTAGAACTACCATTGTGATATGTGGCATCTCCGTGGCCGAGTGGTTAACCTTCTCGCCTCTCACCGCTACAGGTTCGAATCCCACTGGGAACTCGACTTCTAAGCGAGGAAGTGTCTATTCTTACGTGTGGCAGGAGGTGTACAGTACTGGTTCTACCCAGGAAAAGTGGTTGATCTGCCTCTACCGTAAAAAAATCGACTGTCATATATAACCTGACATGTTTTGAAAATGACGTAAAACACCAAACAAACCATTGTGATAATATTGCTATTGGTAGAACTACCATTGTGAAAATATTGCTATTGGTAGAACTACCAGTGTGATAATATTGCTATTGGTAGAACTACCAGTGTGATAATATTGCTATTGCAATAGTACTATTTAAAATTGAAAACAGATTAAAATGCAGCTTTTCTGTTATGAAACTTGTTTTGTGCCTTTTTGGAATAAAAGCAAGAAAAGTATATTCTTAAAGGTGAAATATGGCGTGTCTTTTGAGTATATATTCGGAAATATATGTATATAATATACAATCTGTTCAAATCTTACACTTATTGGTTGTCCCGTTTTCTCGCAGTATCCAATTTTATCTCATAGCGCACACGCTTCGAGTTTCGCCCTGGTAAGTGTCACGTGATCCTGTGACGTCATTGGTACCAAACGATTAGCGGTGTCGCATTGAGTTGTATAGTATTGTCTATGTAGGATTACGTTTTATGGTACTTGTTAAAAATGCCGTGTGCTGTTGCTGGGTGAAAAGTTTGCATAAAGAAGGACAAGATAATATCCTAAGTTTCTTTCGTTTCCCTAAACGAGATAATGATATATAAGGATTTGAAGTGTGGGTAGACCGTTACCGAAGAAAATCGCCCGACTCGTCGAGAATGTTGGAACCTACGAAAGACGTGCGAGTTTGTAGCAAACATTTTGAGTTGACTTCGTGGGAAGTCCATCCTTTGGTTTCATTATCTTTGAATTTGGAGAACAAAAGGCCATGCATATTAAAATCAACAGCGGTACCAACAATATTTGACTATAAAATGAGAAGTGCATAACTCCGCCGTCTCCAAGCAAGTTGTATTCACCTATTCGACGGCGTTGAGGCGGAAATTCATACATGAAGTAAGATTGAAATTTATGTTCAATTATCTTAGCACCTCATCGGGTATACGTATGAAAAATTGAAGAAAGGTGTAGAGTCTTAGATCTTTATATACACCGTGAATGTTTAGCTGTTGAATTAGAAGCATGCGTCTTTACGTGAATCAATGAAGAGTTGACGGCGCTAATAATATGTAGCCGTCTTTTTTTAAAATATTGCTAAGAACGTTCAGCATATAAATCGAAATGAATCTGGTGAAATAAACACTGTGTCTTTGTTTCCAAATTGTAATTTTAATAATTTTAAATTATTCACCCTCTTCTGCCAAAAGTGTTATAAATATATATTATCAACATATATAGGTCTATGGATTTAAAAAAAAATCAATGAAGAGTTGACGGCACTAATAATATGTAGCCGTCTTTTTTTAAAATATTGCTAAGAACGTTCAGCATATAAATTTAAATGAATCCGGTGAAATAAACACTGTGTCTTTGTTTCCAAATTGTAATTTTAATCATTTTAAATTATTCACCCTCTTCTGCCAAAAGTGTTATAAATATATATTATCAACATATATAGGTCTATGGATTTGAAAAAAAATACAAAATGTTTCATCATGGATTTATATGTACGTGTTATGTAGATCCATGGTTTCATGGATATCTATTACAAGGCAGAAAATTAATAATATTTCTAGCTTTTATATTAATTCAGTAATGTTTTATGGCAAAGCAACAACAATAACGCCGCTTAGCTCGTGCAAGAAGTAAAACAAGTATAATAGAATAATATACTTTATATTATGGTTATACATGAGTAAGTATACGTACAAACTGTCTATATCGTGCTCATAATACATTTGGCTATATTATTTTTTTCTCTCTTTGTGCGCGACAAATTAGAGCTGGCATATCATGGGATATATCCGTCTTGTGCAATACGCGACTGCCCTCGGCGGTATTACACCGCTCAAGTAGTTGCAATAAACAGGAAATATATCACAAAACTAAGTTTCCCTAAATGGTGCGTGCTTTTGTGATATACCGACGTATGTACCCTAATTAGGCTGTACTTCAATAGTGCACCGCAATATTTGTTTAGTCTGTATTAATATTTGGGAGCAGCGGAGACTAGAGAGCGTGTCATATCGCAAACACAGCTCCTAGAGTGTTTGGTGTTGAGGGCGACTTGTGGCAAATATTTAATACTATAGAAATTATGGTGCCGGAATTATATGCTGTTTCATTTATTATTGTTTTTATTCATTTTTTATCAATTATGGATAATATCTAATAAATATATTTGTTCCATGTCTACTTATCGGCAAAAAAATCTGACGATTGTATTAATGTATAGGTATTAGACCAGGTCCATTCATTCGGAATATACTACATTTCGCGGTTATTGTGTATGTACCAAGATATTGCAGTGTTGCGGGTGATTTACTGTCAGATTTCGATGAAAACAATGTTTACGTTTGTTGTTTGTTGTTGCTGTAAGTGTATAAATACACTATTTTGTTAGATTAGTGAATAGTGTAATGAACCGCTGAACGTAACGAATGACATGACACGATAGTCTTTACAAGCTCTCCATTTGCACCTGCACCGCGTTCGACTTCATCATCAGTTGATGAATCCGATGTATTTTCGTCCTCAGACACGTATTCTGGCTCAAAGGTTGCACATTGTGTAACCGTCTTATCACGGGCATTTCCTCTGACTCGGTATCATGATCGCTTAAATCTCACATTTTCACACAAGGTAAACTGTTTGGCGTTCAGTCCCAATGTAAGCAAATAATAGTTTGTTCCCAATGACGTCACTTCCGGTAATTCGCGCAAGAGTTTTTCCCCTTAGATTTTTTCTGATTTTTTAGCAATGCCTGTTCGCCTGTTCGATTTTTATCTTTAAAAACATATTTTCACTGAACATACATCAATGGCATAGTAAAAATCGTATTTATAATGATATTTGATACGTAAAAACATATCAAAAGCGGATTTGTTGATTTAAGACCAATTTCTGCTTTAATAAAGATTTCGGGTCTCCTTTTATTGACCTGGAGATTTTATGTAAATTGACAATGTTTTGTGATGAAGCTTTAGAGCTCTATTTGCCAAAAAGATGTATAGTTAAAAGACGAAAATAAAGTTGGATGTTTTAAAAGGAGTGTCAGTTTTAATTTGTGCCTGTTGTAACAGTAACAGTTGTTTCTTCTTAATCCTAATCCATAGACAAGTAAAACACACCTCTGAAACACAAGTTGGCCTTGGTTTGGCCATGGATAATATATAGAGGATCTTACATGAGTACTCATTCATTATTGAATTTATTAAACGAGTTGGCAAAATGATATAATACGAGGCTCTTGCTGACAGAACACTTGTGTGGTATTTTAAGAAGTATAGTTTGACAAATTTGAGAATTAACATTTGACAAAGTTGAATTACCTGTACTAAATTAAAATAAGAAACAAATTTTGACCCTTAACCACCCACCCCCTCCGACTTCAGTTTGCATTTTTGGACTTTTCATTTTTATGACATGGTGCGTCTGTAAACTTTTTTTTGTAGCGACTAGGTACTACTCTGAAACTACTGGATGGATTTTCATGAAACTTTACAGGAATGTTGCCCATGATATCTAGTTGATCCTAGCAAAAATTCACATTGATGCGAAATCCAAGATGGCCACCAAAGCTAAAAAATTGATTTTTAAAAAACAAGTTTGTAGCGACTACTTCTTGAAAACTATAAGTGATATTGATATGGGACTTTTTCTGAACTGATCAGCATGACATGTTGTTGGTTTCTTGTTGAAAATTGTTTTGATTCGACGTTAAACATGGCTGCCAGCAGCCATCTTTGTTTACAAAGAGTTATATAGTAAAAACTTGTAGCGATTACTCCATAGAAACTACCAGACGGATTTTCATGAAACTTCACAGGAATGTTGCTCTTGATGTCTAATTGATCCTAGCAAAATTTCAGGTCTACCGGAAATTCAAGATGGCCACCACTGCTAAAAATAGATTTTTAAAATACAAGTTTGTAGCGACTATTTCTTGAAAACTATAAGTGATATTGATATGGGACATTTTCTAAAATGATCAGCATGACATGATGTTGATCCTTTCGAAAATTATTTTGATTCATCATCTTTGTTTACATAGAGTTATATAGTAAACATTTATAGTGACTACCCCTCTGAAACTACTTGACGAATGTTCATGAAACTTCACAGGAATGTTGCTCTTGGTGTCTAGTTGATTCAAACAAAATTTCAGGTCAGGCAGAAATTCAAGATGGCCGCCAAGGCTAAAAATATATTTTTATGAAAACAAGTTTGTAGCGACTACTTCTTGAAAACTATAAGTGATATTGATGTCACTTTTTCTAAAATTATCAGCATGACATGATGTTGATCCTTGTTGAAAATTATTTTGATTCAACATTAAAGGGAATGTTGCGACCCAGCCAAACAAGCTCTGTTACTGAGAGTTCTGAAAAACTTGACAAAAGGTGAAAGAATTATCCAAATTGGATGATAAACGAAAAAGATATGACTACTTGAAGGTTGTTCTAAAACGGGAAGGGGGGCCGCTATTTTTAGAACTATGACATCATAGTTCCAAATTACCATATATGGAATATTGATAAATATCATTTAAAGCAAAGCAAATCACTGCAAATGAATGCAAAATCCTGTAATGGTCATACAAAGCATTATTGGCATTAAGTATACATATTTTTCATACAGTTGCTGTCATTTTTAGCTCGACTGATGCTTATGCCGTGGTGCGGCGGCCGTCGTCCGTCTCTCTGTCTGTAAACTTTTTTTTGTGACGACTACCCCTCTGAAACTACTTGATAGATTTTCATGAAACATCAAAGGAATGTTACTCTTGTTGTCTAGTTGATCCTAGCAAAAATTCAGGTCGGCCAGAAATTCAAGATGGCCGCCACGGCTAAAAATAGATTTTAAAAATGTGATTTTGTCGCGACTACTTCTCAAAACCCATAATTGCTATTGATTTAGAACCTTTACCAAAATGACTGGCATGACAAGTAGTTGGTCTTAACCAAAGTTCAATTTGATTGGATGTCAAACATGGCCCCCAGCAGCCGTATTTGTTTACATCGAGTTATATGGGAAAAGCTTGTGGCAACTACTCCTCTAAAATTACTTGACAGATTTTCATGAAACTTCCCAGGAATGTTGCTCTTGATGTCTAGTTGATTCAGGTCGGCCAGAAATTCAAGATGGCTGCCACGGCTAAAAATAGATTTTAAAAATTCCACTTTGTGTCGCCTACTTCTCAAAAACCGGAAGTGATATTGAATTGAAACCTTTACCAAAGTGACTGGTGTGACATGTATTTGAATCTAACCAAGACTCATTTGCAAACATGGCCGCCAGTGGACATCTTTGTTTACATAGTTATATAGTAAAAACTTGTGGCGACTACCTCTATGAGTCTACTTGATGGTCCATTGGACTTTCATGAACCTTGTCAGAAATGTTGCTCTCGATGTCTAGTTGATCCTAGCAAATATTCAGGTTGGGAGGAAATTCAAGATGGCCACCACTGCTAAACATAGATCTAAAAAATGCAACTTTGTGGTGACTACTTCTCAAAAATTGAATTGGAACCTTTTGGCGCATCTTGCAGGCTGATCAGGGTTTACACTATCTGTTTCAGTCATTTGACTGAAACACCCCTTTGTACTATAAATGGACTGATGCAAATTTAAAAAAATGACTTCATTATACATTCATAGGTAAGGAATAAGTCTCTTTTGTATTTTTGGCTCCCAGAAAACGACTGAAAACACAAATTGTAGGATTTTAAGATTTTATTTTGATCTCTCAGTAAAGATCAGGTTGGCCTAAAATTCAAGATGGCAACCATGGCTAAAAACAGATTTTAAATATAATTTTGTACTTCTCTAAAACCATAAGTGGTATCGGTTTGGTACCTTTACCAAAAGGACCTTCATAAAAATTGACAGGAATGTTGGTCTTGATGTCCAGTTAGTCCCAAGTAAAAATCAGGTTGGCCAGTAATTCAAGATGGCTGCCAGTTTAAATACAAGTTCAAACATGACCACCAGCGACTATCTTTTTTTCCATGGAGTCAGTGATATAGGAAAAACTTGTGGCGACTACTTCTCTGAAAGTGTTGGTCTTATTTCCATAAAACTTCACAAGCTTCCATGGCTGATTTGGCTTTCAAAATCTATCAGTAGAGCTTCAAGATCATTGACCTCTTGTTTCTCTATAAATCTGTAAATTTTCATATTTATAAAAGTTCCATATATGATCATTTAGAACTGTGATGTCATAGCTCTTAAAATGGCGGCTTCCATATCCGTTTCTATAGAATCTTTAAATGATCATATTTTCTGTCTATATCATCCGATTTTGATAATTATTTCACCCTTATTCAAGTTTTTCAAAACTCTCAATATTAAAGATTGTTTGGCTGTGGCGCTACATACCTTTAAACATGGCCGATCTTTGTTTACATAGTCTCCGTTTAGTTGCCGGGGTAGAATACAACCACTGCAAATCCCGCTAGAGGCAGAGGGGTAGGATCCCCCCTTCATGTTCATTTCGTCATTTTTAGCTCGACTGATCAGAGATCAGCAGAGCTTATGCCGTGGTGCAGCGTCCGTCTGTTCATAAACTTTTATTTGTAGCGACAACTCCTCTGAAACTACTGGATGGATATTCATGAAACTTTACAGAAATGTTGCCCATAAAGTCTAGTTGATCCTAGCAAAAATTCATGTTGATGTGAAATCCAAGATGGCCGCCAAAGCTAAAAATAGAGTTTTAAAATACAAGTTTGTAGCGACTACTTCTTGAAAACTATAAGTGATATTGATATGGGGCTTTTTCTAAAATGATCAGCATGACATGATGTTGATCTTTGTCAAAAATAGTTTTGATTCAACGTTAAACATGGCTGCCAGCGGCCATCTTTGTTTACATAGAGTTATATAGTAAAAACTTGTAGCGACTACTCCTCTGAAACTACTTGGCGGATTGTCATGAAACTTTACAGGAATGTTGCTCTTGATGTCTAATTGATCCTAGCAGAATTTCAGATCTGCCAGAAATTCAAGATGGCCGTCACAGCTAAAAATAGATTTTTAAAAAATAAGTTTGTAGCGACTACTTCTTGAAAACTATAAGTGATATTGATATGGGACTTTTTCTAAAATGATCAGCATGACATGATGTTGATCCTTGTTGAAATTTATTTTGATTCAACGTTAAATATGGCTACCAGTGGCCATCTTTGGTTACATAGAGTTATATAGTAAAAACTTGTAGCGACTACTCCTCTAAAACTACTGAACGGATGTTCATGAAACTTCACAGGAATGTTGCTCTTGATGTCTAGTTGATCCTAGAAAAATTTCAGGTCGGCCGGAAATTCAAGATGGCCACCACAGCTAAAAATAGATTTAAAATAAGTAAGTTTGTAGCGACTACTTCTTCAAAACTATAAGAGATATTGATATGGGACTTTTTCTAAAATGATCAGTATGACATGATGTTGGTCCTTGTCGAAAATCGTTTTGATTTGACGTTAAACATGGCTGCCAGTGGCCATCTTTGTTTACAGAGTTATATAATGAAAACTTGTAGCGACTACTCCTCTGAAACTACTTGACGGATTTTCATGAAACTTCACAGGAATGTTGCTCTTAATGTCTAATTGATCCTAGCACAATTTCAGGTTGGCCGAAAATTGAAGATGGCCGCCACGGTTAAAAATAGATTTTCAAAAAACAAGTCTGTAGCGACTACTTCCTGAAATCAAAATCAATCTGCAGAGCTTCAAGGTCATTGACCTCTTGTTTTTTTCATGCTCATTCAAGGTTTTCTTTATGACACCGCATATGTAAATGTGGAAACGTGGCTCCATCGTAAGTGTCTACAATAGAATTTGCAGAAACTCTGCAGTTCTGCAGATTAGAAGGTTCTCGGCCCATTCTCCATATTTTATCTAGATGTAAATGGAGGATGAGCCTGGCATGTTCATCCCTGTTTGGTGCCATATAACCTTTCTTGTGTTGGTGCGCCTTAAAACCCCAATTCAATTCAATTGTTTACACAGAGTTATATAGTAAAAAGTTGTAGCAACTACTTCTCTGAAAATACTTGATGGATGTTCCTCTTGATGTCATTGATCCTAGAAAAATTTCAGGTCGGCCGGAAATTCAAGATAACCGCCATTTTAAAAACAAGTTTGTAGCAACTACTTCTTGAAAAGTATAAGTGATATTGATATGAAACTTTTTTTTCTAAAGTGATCAGCAGGACATGATTTTGATCATTGCCGAACATTAATTTGATTCGACATTAAACATGTTTGTTTACATATAGTTATATAGTAAAACTTGTAGCGACTACTCCTCTGAAACTACTTGACGGATTTTCATGAAACTTCACAGGAATGTTGCGCTTGATGTCTTATGATCCCAGCAAAATTTTTGGTCGGCCGGAAATTAAAGATGGCCGCCACGGCTAAAAATAGACTTTTAGCTTGACTGATCAAAGATCAGCGGAGATTATGATGTGTGTCGTCCGTCGCCCGTCCGTCCATAAACTTTTTTTTGTGGCGACTACGTCAAGTAGTTAGTTCCTTTGAAACAACTTGACGGATTTTCATGAAACTTCACAGGAATGTTGCTCTTGATGTCTAGTTGATCCTAGCAAAAATTCAGGTACGCCGGAGATTCAGGATGGCTACCACGGCTAAAAATAGATTTTAAAATTATAATTTTGTGGCGACTACTTCTCAAAAACCGTAGGTGATATTGATTTGGAACCTTTACCAAAATGACAGGCACGACTGAAGTTGATCCTAACCAAAGTTCATTTTGATTGAATGTCAAACATGGCCGCCAGTAGAAAAAACTTGTGCCGACTACGCCTAAAACTACCTGATGCTGAAACTACTTGATGGAATTTCATGAAACATGACAGGAATGCTGCTCTTGATGTCTATTTGATCCTAGCAAAATTTCAGGTCGGCCGGAAATTCAAGATAGCCGCCATGACTAAAAATAGTTTTAAAAATGCGATTTTGTGGCGACTACTTCTTAAAAACCGTAAGTGATATTGATTTGAAACCTTTACCAAAATGACTGGCACGACATGTAGTTGGTCCTAATCAACGTTCGTTTTGATTGGATGTCAAACCAGTGGCCATCTTTGTTTACCTAGAGTTATTTAGGAAATACTTGTGGCGTATACTCCTCTGAAACTACCTGATGGAATGCATTGAACTTGACAGGCTCTTGATGTCTAGTTGATCCTAGCAAAAATTCAGGTCAATAGGAAATTCAAGATGGCCGCCACTGCTAAAAACAGATTTTAAAAATAGGACTGTGGTGACTACTTCTCAAAAACCGTAAGTGATAGTGAATTGGAACCTTTACCAAAATTACTGGTGCGACATGTACTTGGTCCTAACCAACATTTCGATTCCATGTCAAACATGGCCGCCAGTGGCCATCTTTGTTTTCATAGAGTTATATAGGAAAAACTTGTGGCGACTACTCCTCCGAGATTACTTAAAGGATTTTCATGAAACTTAAAAGAAATGTTGCTCTTGATGTCTAGTTGATTCTAGAAAAATTTCAGGTCGGACGAAAATTCAAAATGGCTGCCATGACCAAAAATATATTTTTAAAAAAGAAGTTTGTAGCAACTACTTCTTGAAAACTATAAGTGATATTTATATGGGACTTTTTGTTGTTGGTCCTTGTTGAAAATTATTTTGATTCGACATTAAACATGGCTGCCAGCAGCCATCTTTGTTTACATAGAGTTATACAGTAAAAACTTGACTACTAGACAGATTTTCATGAACTTCACAGGAATGCTGATCTAGCTATCAAAACCTATCCGTAGAACTTCAAGGTCATGGACCTCTTGTTTTCATTTTTCAAATTGATGTATTCATAATTTTCCTTTGCCAAAATGTTGAGATCTAACCTTATTTTCACTAGGTGATACAATTTGTTTTACTCGGTTTTTGCGTCGCCTTTTCGAAGTAAAATGTGATACATAGGGATCACTTTATCATCCGTCCATCAGTCAGTCAGTCCGTCACGAAAACTTAACCTTGGCTATAACTTTCTCATTTCTTCATATTTCTTCATCAAACTTTCATACTAAAATATAAAGGTCAAGGTCACACTGAAGGTCATTATATGGATGAAATACTATTTTTTTTCTTCACGAAAACTTAGTCAGGCCAGTTTGTCAAGGTCATTTATCTGGGTCCAAATAACCTTGTTATACTGACAAAGCGCTGACAAAGCGCTGACAGGCGACACACGTGTTCTGCGGAATACCTGTCTAGTCAGTGTGTTAAAATACACGTTTAATGCTCTTTTGAAATTTTTCGTATTGGCGAGCATATGCAGTTACATAGAACGTCAGAAGAATAAAAAAAAAAATGCATCGGAGCCAATTTATTAGGCTACTGTCTAGTTATCCTTAGGTTCTATAGTAAAATAAAAATCTTTGGCAGAGTAACAAGACAATAATTTTCAAGATTCAATTTTAAAAGATACATATATTGAATCAGTTTTGGTAAATGTGCATGATATATTTAGGGTTTCAAAATAATCACACAGTAAATACCTTCATTTTAACAGTAAACTTGGCTGAACATCTGTGAAAACATGGCTCCATCGTAAAATGTATGGAGTGTCTACTATAGAATTTGCAGAAACTCTGCAGTTCTGCAGGTAAGAAGGTTCTAGGCCCATTCTCCTTATTTTATCTTGATGTAAATTGAGGATGAGTCTGGCATGTTCATTCCTGTTAGGCGCCATATAATCTTTCATGTGTTGGTGCGCCTTAAAACCTAAATGCCAAATTGTCGGAACCAATCAGATTTGCTGCCGTAGTAGTTTCGTTATATATGTTTTGCAGTATCTTAACATTGTATGGTGATGATGATTTCTAAGGTTTAAAGTCCCTCTACCATATGAGCCCCCGGGAAGAATCCCCTGTTGACTCGGCATTATGTCTGGACTATTGTGTGAATGATTGTGTGTAGTGCTATGAAGCATATATATGGAATATCACGCATGATACCCCACCCAGACACATTATTCTGACTACGGGTTGACCAGGCGTAGTACTACCCATTATTTGCTTGTCAGGCATGGGTTACAAGTAACTACACCATTTGTAAAGTCTTTGGTATGACGCAGTCAGGGGACTCGAACCCACGACCTCCCGAATGAAAGGCAGACGCTCTAACCACTACACTACAATGCTTCGGTCATTGTATGGTTGTTGTTGTTGTTGTTGATTCGAAGGATTATAGTCCCTCCGCCCATATGCGACACCAGAGTGTTTGAGGGGGTTTGCAAGCATCTGGCCAAAGCAGAAGGCCCAACTGACCTCAAAGGGTTCGCCTTCCCAGTTGGCGAGATCCCATTGGGGAATCTTACCCCGAGTGTTTTTCTCTGCATTTTACAGTATATTTTAACGGATTATCATATGTGTATATCCTTAATACTGTACTCACACCAAGCTCACAGTTAGAGTAGGCGATTATCTCTAAACAATGTATAGTGTATTCAGCTATATTATGTGTAATACTAATATGTGAGCTGTATCTGTATTAACCATACAGACTACCTTCCCCGTGTTCAAATCACGGAGGCAGTATAATACTTCAGATAAGTTATGTTAAAATCTCTTACAAAGTGTTTTAACTAGAACAACAGTGTCTACTTTACCAGGAAAACAATATCCTGTATGCAAAAGATCTTTCGGAATAAAAATTCCTTCGTCAGCTGCCATAAAGAGGCACCGTTGTGTTACTTAAATATTTGGCGTTTTAGCCCCTATACACGTATATCCACCCTTGTGAATTTTACATGTGTATTCTCTACCAGTTTATGTTAAACTGTATGGTATCGTGTGTCACCGTGGACAATGTATTAGTATATATATTCACTTCCAATCTTTACATATATATGTTAGATCGTTTTCACACTCATTTAGTATCAGAATACTAGAAGTTGGAATCTGCCGATCGAGTAGTGTATGCTGTTACAATCACCTACTGAACATTCTCTGTTTTCAGTGTATTGTAAGTTTGTTGCAATTTGTTGTATTGTAACAGTTACTGCGTGTTGTAATCGCTTTGAGTGTGTATGCTATTTTATTACAATTCTCCAGTTCTTGACCTGACGAGATTTTCGTGCAATCGTATAATCTCTTTGTGTAATAAATACACTAAGCTACACTCAATTGGGTAACACTAATAGTCGATTCTAATAGTTTACCAATCTTCAATATTCTCTACTTTAAAGAGCTGGTCTTCAAACCATCACATTCACCTAAAGTGAATTATGTGTTTGTGTATATACACTGTATATTGCGTGTTTGTTTACGCTTAAATATACTTTCTATTCGCAAGCAAATACGAGTTTGTTTACCGTTTCTATTGCTTGTATATCTGATTTCAATTTCACCAAGGGTTTAATTGATTTTCAGAGTGCTATAGTCAAGTGAGAACTCAACTGTGTGTGTATATAAACTGTATATTGCGTGTTTTTTTACCGCTTAAATATACTTATGCCTCGAGCATTAGGTGTGGACTATATCTGTCGGAGTGTTGAGTTGTATCTGCGTTGTTTGCATGTCGTCTCGCTGTGGCGTTGTATGGTGGCTTCTGTGGTGTTGCTGGATCCTACATCTACTGGTGTGGTGGAGCCTACTTCCTCTACTGGTGTGGTGGAGCCTACATCATCTACTGGTGTGGTGGAGCCTACATCCTCTACTGGTATGGTTGAGACTACATCCTCTACGGGGCCGTCTACTGGGTTCTGTCTTGTTGGGGGCCATCCCCGTCACACTATGTCCCTGCGCCGCACACACCATCCGATGGCCAGTACATCTTCCCTCTTCTGTTTTCGATCTGTAGTCTTCCATCCTCGGCGTCGATCCCTACTACTACCTATGCTTAAACTGCCATCCACAACTACTGCATTACTCGACTGTAGATGGCAGTTGATCTCAGCTCCGGACTTCTGACTTCAGACTTTCCAACTTCCGAGTTCGGTGTAGCCGTCAGGTGATGTGTGCTGTGACGGGCCGCAGGGCCATACCCGCCGCTTCAACCTGCGTCCCCGGAGGCCTAAAGTTCTAAAGGCACGCAGGTTGCTGAGTCCTCTGCTCCATGTAACATCTCCGACTCTTCCCTGCGTCAGGTCCGTTCAGCTGCTGAGTCGCCGGCCACTCATTCTATATGTACAAAGCCGATCTGTGACAAACCATACATTCACTCATACAGGCTACCGGCGCTCAGCTAACTGCATCTCTTCAGTAGTTGTCCCTGGCGATGTTCAATGGCGGGCAGAACAGAGGACACGACACCAATCTTGGTCAACAGCACTGCCGGATCCAGCGTAGCCGGCGAGCCCGCGGATGCACAGCAGTGTTGTAGTGCCTTCCCCACGACGTGCACGTGTCGGTGTCCACAGAGAAGCATTGTATGGTTTAAATTTGTTTGCCTTATATAAGGCTCGAACCATGAACGAACCTTCGGTTCAGTAGACACATAGTAGACGATGCTCTAACCGGGTTTGTTGCGGTATTAAATAGTATATAACAAATGCCACTATCTGCAATCTGATTGGTTGCGATAATTTGGCATGTGAGCGATCTCATAAAGACCGAGTTTAATCATCTGCCAGAATTTAGAATTTGTCAAATTTCTGGTCATTGATTGGTCAGTTTATTTTGATGATGCGTTATCAAAAGAATGAATAGGCCTGGGCCTACATGTATATGGCTTACTAGTAGCTACGCCGATGCATTTTGTTGACAAGACCCTTTACAGTCAATTAGTATTCATAATTTTCCATTGAAGATATGTTGAGATGTTATCTTTTTTTCAGTAGGTGATAAAATGTGTGTTACTCGGTTTTTATCCTTAGGTTCTATAGTAATATAAAGATACCTATATTGAAACAGTTTGCATGAATATGCATGAAATATGCAGGGTTTTAAATAAATCATACTGTAGATACCTTAATTTTAACAGTAAATTTGGTTGAACATCAAGGATAAAGACCGAGTTTATCACCTACCAGAATGTATTGGTATGTTTTATTTCTGGCTACTGATTGGTCAGTTTTTTTGATGATACTTTATCGCATCTTACCATCAACCATCGCATCTTACCATCGAATCTTACCATCGCATCTTACTATCTATCATCGCATCTTACCATCGACCATCGTATCTTACCATCGCATCTTACCATCGACCATCGCATCTTACCTAGGGCGATGGTCGATGGTAAGATGCGATGGTAAGATGGCCCTAACAGGACACAGTAAAGAACAAACCTAAACCAATAATTCAAAGAACAAAGATAATCCAGGAAACGATCAGAACAAATTACTAACGTATATAAACTTAACGAACAAGTGTTTCAAATTTGAATGTAATATATCCTGCAATTTATCCAAGGATTATCTAGGTATTACATTTCCATTTTATCAGTTACTTGGGAAAATAAAATATCGTCAGTTGCAAACTCAGTCATTCCATTCTAATCAAAATACTTCGAGGTAATGCCGCGCGCCAATCAAAAGATCAAGGACAATTGTGACGTGATCATGCGACGACGTTCTGACGAATGACTCTCGGTCGCCAAATGATATAGGTGTTCCATGCTACAACTGCCAAATGATATAGGTGTTCCATGCTACAACTGCCAAATGATATAGGTGTTCCATGCTACAACTGCCAAATGATATAGGTGTTCCATGCTACAACTGCCAAATGATATATGTGTTCTATGCTACAACTGCCAAATGATATAGGTGTTCCATGCTACAACTGCCAAATGATATAGGTGTTCCATGCTACAACTGCCAAATGATATAGGTGTTCCATGCTACAACTGCCAAATGATACAGGTGTTCCATGCTACAACTGCCAAATGATACAGGTGTTCCATGCTACAACTGCCAAATGATATAGGTGTTCCATGCTACAACTGCCAAATGATATAGGTGTTCCATGCTACAACTGCCAAATGATATAGGTGTTCCATGCTACAACTGCCAAATGATATAGGTGTTCCATGCTACAACTGCCAAATGATATAGGTGTTCCATGCTACAACTGCCAAATGATATAGGTGTTCCATGCTACAACTGCCAAATGATATAGGTGTTCCATGCTACAACTGCCAAATGATATAGGTGTTTCATGCTACAACTGCCAAATGATATAGGTGTTCCATGCTACAACTGCCAAATGATATAGGTGTTCCATGCTACAACTGCCAAATGATATAGGTGTTCCATGCTACAACTGCCAAATGATATAGGTGTTCCATGCTACAACTGCCAAATGATACAGGTGTTCCATGCTACAACTGCCAAATGATATAGGTGTTCCATGCTACAACTGCCAAATGATATAGGTGTTCCATGCTACAACTGCCAAATGATATAGGTGTTCCATGCTACAACTGCCAAATGATATAGGTGTTCCATGCTACAACTGCCAAATGATATAGGTGTTCCATGCTACAACTGCCAAATGATATAGGTGTTCCATGCTACAACTGCCAAATGATACAGGTGTTCCATGCTACAACTGCCAAATGATACAGGTGTTCCATGCTACAACTGCCAAATGATATAGGTGTTCCATGCTACAACTGCCAAATGATACAGGTGTTCCATGCTACAACTGCCAAATGATATAGGTGTTCCATGCTACAACTGCCAAATGATACAGGTGTTCCATGCTACAACTGCCAAATGATACAGGTGTTCCATGCTACAACTGCCAAATGATACAGGTGTTCCATGCTACAACTGCCAAATGATACAGGTGTTCCATGCTACAACTGCCAAATGATATAGGTGTTCCATGCTACAACTGCCAAATGATATAGGTGTTCCATGCTACAACTGCCAAATGATACAGGTGTTCCATGCTACAACTGCCAAATGATACAGGTGTTCCATGCTACAACTGCCAAATGATACAGGTGTTCCATGCTACAACTGCCAAATGATACAGGTGTTCCATGCTACAACTGCCAAATGATACAGGTGTTCCATGCTACAACTGCCAAATGATATAGGTGTTCCATGCTACAACTGCCAAATGATATAGGTGTTCCATGCTACAACTGCCAAATGATATAGGTGTTCCATGCTACAACTGCCAAATGATACAGGTGTTCCATGCTACAACTGCCAAATGATACAGGTGTTCCATGCTACAACTGCCAAATGATACAGGTGTTCCATGCTACAACTGCCAAATGATACAGGTGTTCCATGCTACAACTGCCAAATGATATAGGTGTTCCATGCTACAACTGCCAAATGATATAGGTGTTCCATGCTACAACTGCCAAATGATATAGGTGTTCCATGCTACAACTGCCAAATGATATAGGTGTTCCATGCTACAACTGCCAAATGATATAGGTGTTCCATGCTACAACTGCCAAATGATACAACTACCAGTTATTGGAAATTAAGAGTATGGTAGTGCCTGCATAACATTTTGTGTGGAATGTTTACGTTTCAAATACCTCGCGCTGTCTCGTTCCGTATTTGGAAACATAAACCCGCCCACAACTGATAAAAAACAAACACCGTTAAAGAAAAGTGTCGAGTGTGTGAGTAGGGCGGGGTTAAGTTTCCAGGTATCCGGTCAAATCGTACTTAAGTCAAATCGTACTTAAGTCAAATCACTCTCATTTTGGTCAAATCGTACTCATTGACATTTTGAAATAAGTCGAATTTTATCTATTATTATAATAAAAGAAGTTTCAAGTAATGTTGTAATGCATTTTAAATAATAAAAAGACATTAAGATATGGTCCAGGTTTTCTTAAAAAATGAGTACGATTTAACCTGAGTAGGCCTACGATTTGACTTAAGTACGGATTTCACCACAAATACAAACTTAGATTGTTGTGATATTTATATGATTTTACATCTCGTATGAATTTATACATAATTTTGTCAACACCCGATATGTATAACCAGTGACCAAGTTGATTCGATATAAGATACAATCTCTCCCAGAGGCCATTACATTGACCTCTGTCAACGTCTAAGAAAGTAGTCTGCGATCACATGATAATTTGTCACATGACCATAGCTAAATATAAAAATGGCGAACAGAACTTCAACACCGTGACACCACCAACTATCGGCTGCTGATTGACATGTAAACAATGGAAAGAAACACGACTTATTATCTACAATTTGATATACATGTATATTTTAGGTTACTTATTTAATTTACGGTAGATTGTTAAGAGCGATGTGATATTGGAAATCGCTGGTAAACAAAATGCTGTACTGTTACCCTATGGGAACTATTTGGTGGTGCCTAATTTAATGTTTTGAGGCGGAGTGATATGCCAAAGTACAAACCTTTATTCTACCGCAATATAATTCTGAGCATAATTTTCTGTATATTGAAAACATTCAAGCCGAAAAATTGTTTTCTTTTGTATAAGCATGTCATATAAAGTTAATTCAGAAAAATATTAGTGTCATCAAGAAATTTTGCATTTCCACCGTTTTTCATCGTTTGCCAAGATTCTTGGGATTTGGTGAGATGTCGACAGAGATGTATGGTGTCAGACAAGTCAGGAAGTACTTCCGGGTCGTAGGGTGCTGAAATAGTTCCTAGAAAGAATCCAAAGTTTCTAGTTTGCATGTGTTTTTCCAAAGATTAGTTTCTATTTCATTGTTAAATCTAATCTGAGGTTAAAGTAGTATGTCTGTTGTCATGAATAGTATTTTACTGTGTTTTTCAGGATTATTTCTTTGGAAAGTTTGAGCGTAGAGATGTGGTTTTGACAGATGTTTATTTCAAAATACGCATAGTGTGAATGAATGAAAAACTGAATCGGTGTTTTATTCCAGATATGGGACCGTTTGCTAGCCAGATGTGTTTAATACGCAGAATAAAAGTGTATTTAAACGAACGAATGTTGTGGAACTTGTGACTAGTGTTACTATCTCAATGCTTTCACTTAATGTATCACATGTATATGTTTAAAATGCCATTTTATAAAGTTATAAAAAGAAGTCGCAGTATGCTGTTTTTGTTTAAAATGTCTTAATAACGAAATGAATGTTTGTTCGCAAATAATAAGTAATCAAGTATAACTACATTGTTTATTACAGTGACATGTGTACAAGTATCAACATAATATTCAATATCTCATTCCTTGGTTTCTTGGTATTGCATTAGTTCCGTGATCTGAATTAATTAATGGATTTGTTGTCCTAGACGTTCATTTATATATTAATATGCTAGAAGTAATGTCGTAACTCTTCGTGACGAGACATATGTTTGCTTTAGTTGTCAACTAATTTGCATATCTTTATATTCACTGCCAATAGTTGAAGATAACCTCTACATGACTACAAACATAATTCAATACATGAGTCATACGATAAGAAATTCGTACAAGGCTATTTACTTTTTTTGCACATTACTTCATCTAGGTTATATCATAGCTCCATATCTGGCCTACATGACGACATACCAGAGACGATCCGTACCCTAAAGTTGGCATTTAGTAATGAAAATCGGTTTATAATTTCGTTGTTTGAATGGTGAGGATGTAACCCCTGAGTACTGAATACTCCTTAATTTGAGGTATGAGTACTGAATACTCCTTATTTTAGAGACCGAATACTGAATCTATTTAGCACAAATGACATCATAGTTCTTATTCTAGTCTTTTTACACAACATCATCATCATTTTCTGCTATCATACCTATACAAGATTAAATATCTAAAAAAAATATAAAGGATCCAACAGGTTTATATCATTATTACTAACAAAATGAGGAATTACAAAACACACTATTACAAACAACAGTTTAATATAACAATACACAATAAAATATACCAGATATGACCAACTTACATTTTGCAGTCAACATTGACTAATTAATCAACAGTCAGCAATGAAGATTTTTTTTAATATAATTTGTTTCTACGTTCTGAATCATATATATAAACTAGTAAACACTAGTAAACGTTTTTGATAAAAGTAAAATCGTTATCATTATTTTGGTCAAATCGTACTCATTATGTTGGTCAAATCGTACTCATTATGGTGGTCAAATCGTACTCATTATGTACTCATTATGTTGGTCAAATCGTACTCATTATGGTGGTCAAATCGTACTCATTATGTACTCATTATGTTGGTCAAATCGTACTCATTATGGTGGTCAAATCGTACTCATTATGTTGGTCAAATCGTACTCATTATGTTGGTCAAATCGTACTCATAAATAGCATGAGATTGATTTGACCTGCCATGAGTACGATTTGTCCAGGAAGCAAGTTTCCATATATGGAACGAGACGTCACACGAGAACGAGATTATTTCGAACGTAAACAATGAACATTTCTGACATTAACAGTGGCTTACAAAAAACGAATATATCGGCGTGCATTCTTCTCTTTGGTGAGTTTAATGCATGCACATTTGGTACTTAAGGTTTACGACAGTTGTTTATGCAGGCATTGATTGATGTCGTCAGAAACCTCGTCGGAAAAGTGCGTACTGGGGTCGGTACGGTGTGCTACTGATAATTCTGACACAAGGAATCATGGCTCTATGGTTGGTAGCTAAATCAGGACCCGTTTATATTACAGTCTCTGGCTAAATGTTATTTAACAGATAATGTATGGTGTTGGGGTCCATATACAAGTTTATGGACTGGGCAGTCAGAGCTAGAATGTTATATGGACCGAAGCGAAGCTGATGTCCATATAACGTTATAGGTCTGACTGCCCAGTCCATAAACTTCATATGGACCGAAGCACCATACATTATTTGTTATAGTATACCGAATCTGACCAACAAATTAAATCAATACGTTTTATAATTTATTTTGACGTCGTTTGTTTCACACGTCCGTTAATATAGCTATCGGACCGGGCGCCCGGTCAATATGCAACTTTATGGACCGGATGACGTCACATTAAACAAAGAGTGGAATATGCAAATGAGGTATAATATACAATGATAAACACAAATGAAATCTAACACATGGCACCAAGTTGCCAACATTGACAGTTGATGACAAGGGAGACACGTTTAAGGTTACTGAAGTCAACCTAAGGTATGAAACCACCAATTACTTTACACATTGACACAAATGTTAAAATGCCACATATTAATGATTTGCTGTAACTTCAACTCAAGTATGGATAATGCAGCCCTCTAAATTTCGTACAGAAAATAGTTTTCCACTTAAAAAATCGCCGGGAAAGGTGGGGTCACCAGGCATGTAAGAAAGCTCTTGTTTGTTTACTAAACTGGTCAAAGGTACAGCTGTTTTCATTGAAAGTTCATAACGTGTATGTATAGATTCGAAAGCTGGAAAATGTTCATCAATAATCCATTACAAGTTATGAACACACATTATGCATACAACTAAATCGAATAGAAATGTGCCCCTCCCCCCTCCCCCTCCCCCTCCCCCCAACACACTTATTGTGTCCCTTTTCAAGTTAGCCCCACCCCACCCCACTTTTCAAGTTAGGCCTCTATAGACCAGTGTCCCCCACATCCACACCCCACTTTTCAACTTTTCAACTTCGGCCTCTATACACCAGTGTTATTAAACGGAAGGTCGTGGGTTTAAACCTCACTGGAAGCTGGTATCTCCATATCATGTTTCATTATTGCATTGCTTATCTTCCATCTTCATTCGACAAAAATCCACCTTCCTGGCCCTCACATTTCCTTCATAGGCAGTTAGTAGCTCGCTGCTGTCTTGTGCCGATGTTAGGCCGACGTTCACTTAAAGGAAAAACGCTGTGGACAGAAAATCGTTGGTTCTTCGTCTGGCGCATCTGAAGTATGCCGTGGCCAGCAGCCTGGTAGTGGTATAGAAGCTTGACTGGAGTACTCTGGGGATACTGCTTCACAATAATAGAAAATAGCAGATGACATATCAGCAATGTCCCAGAAACAGTCCACTCCAATGGGAAAAGGAGGAACATCAGGCGAACTGCGGGTGAATGTCGCATTGTTCCTCAATAAAACGAAGCAAACCGTGTTTGACATTTTCAAAAAAATTAATTCTGAAAGAGATTTTTATATTTTTATGTAAGGTACACTAGTATATGAGACACACCAAATTGATTGTAGTTTTAAGTTAACTATGTCAGTATTCATAATCCAAGCTGAATATAGTATGTGAATTTTCTGTGTAACATCAAATTGTGTTGACCTTTACGTAAAATCAATTTTATACGTTTTTAAATGTGGTACAATCTTTGTTATATTGTTCTCTTTATTGAATGTGATGCTTTTCCACGGCCCAGTTTTCTGACTATAGTGATACATGTGATATGTGAACGCACGTGCACTTATATTACGTGCATCACGACCTCGTGCATCCCATTTCTCACAAATTTTCCTTCGAAAATTGTTAAGGGTTTTAATCTGCTCCACGCAAATTTTACGTATCTGCGGTCCGCGCATGCGTATAAAGTACATGTCTTGAAAGAGTTCAGTTGGAACAATTTCCGGTTTGTCTTGATAACCCTTATACAATTCTGTAAGCACACTGGGACCCGTGCAGGTATACGCAATCGTGCATTTCCTTTTTTCTAGAAATGAAGGTAACTCGTTAATAACCCGAGTAAAAAAGGGATGCCCAGCCTTACAAAACATGGCTGAATTTGTTAACATGATATCGGCACCATAAACTAACAAGTGTTCATCCGGTTCCTGTACGAAGGCGCAGGCGTGCTCTTCAGCGAATGGCTTCAAGGGTTTAAGGCTTACTGTGTCCATGTCGAAATACACGCCACCATATACGAACAGAAATATGTAGCGAACAGCATCAGCACGAGATAGGTCATCTGTTGAACATAAAATCAAATATCAATAGCACATATAAACAAGAGCGGTCGAGACCAGCGCAGCTCGACTATTACGAATGACATATAAACAAGAGCTGTCGACTGTCGAGACCAGCGCAGCTCGATCATTACTAAATGACATATAAACAAGAACTGTCGATTGTCAAGACCAGCGCAGCTCGACTATTACGAATGACATATAAACAAGAACTGTCGCCTGTCGAGACCAGCGCAGCTCGACTATTACGAATGACATACAAACAAGAGCTGTCGACTGTCGAGTCCAGCGCAGCTCGACTATTACGAATGACATATTAACAAGAACTATCGACTTTCGAGACCAGCGCAGCTCGACTATTAGCAATGACATACAAACAAAAACTGTCGACTGTTGAGACCAGCAAATCTCGACTATTAAAAATGACATAAAACAAGAACTGTCGAGACCAGCGCTGCACGAATATTACCGATGCCATAAAACAAGAACTGTCGACTGTCGAGACCAGCGCAGCTCGACTATTACTAATGACATAAAACAGGAACGTTCGAGACCAGCGCAGCTAGACTATTAGCAATGTCATATAGACAAAAACTGTAGACTGTCGAGATCAGCGCAGCTTGACTATTATGTATGTCATATAAACAAGAACTGTCGACTGTCGAGACCAGGGCAGCTTAACTATTAGCGATGACATGCAAACAAAAACTGTCGACTCTCGAGACTAGCGCAGCTGGACTATTACTAATGACAAATAAACAAGAACGGTCGAGACCAGTGCAGTTCGACTATTACGAATGACATATAAACAAGGGCGGTAGACTGTCGAGACCAGCGCAGCTCGACTATTATGAATGACATATTAACAAGAACTGTCGACTTTCGAGACCAGCGCAGCTCGACTATTAGCAATGACATACAAACAAGAACGGTCGACTGTTGAGACCAGCAAATCTCGATTATTACTAATGACATTAAACAAGAACTGTCCAGACCGGCGCAGCTCGAATATTACCAATGCCATAAAACAAGAACTGTCGACTCTCGAGACCAGCGCAGCTCGACTATTACTAATGACATAAAACAGGAACTTTCGAGACCAGCGCAGCTCGACTATTAGCAATGACATATAAACAAAAACTGTCGACTGTCGAGATCAGCGCAGCTCGACTATTAGCAATGACATATAAACAAAAACTGTCGACTGTCGAGACCAGCGCAACTCGATTATTACTAATGCCATATACACAAGAGCTGTCGACCGTCGATAACAGCGCAGCTCGATTATTACGAATGACATATAAACAAGAACAGTCGACTGCCGAGACCAGCGCAGCTCGACTATTACTAATGACATAAAACAAGAACTGTCGAGACCATCGCAGCTCGCCTATTAGCAAAACTGTCGACTCTCGAGACTAGCGCAGCTCGACTATTATGAATGTCATATATACAAGAGCTGTCGACTGTCGAGATCATCGCAACTCGACTATTACTAATGACATATAAACAAGAACTGTCGACTGTCGAGACCAGCGCAGCTCGACTATTAGCAATGACATATAAACAAGAACTGTTGTCTGTTGAGACCAGCGCAGCTCGACTATTACTAAAGACATACAACAAGAACTGTCGAGACCAGCGCAGATCGACTATGACCAATGCCATAAAACAAGAACTGTCGACTGTCGGGACCAGCGCAGCTCGACTATTACTAATGACATAAAACAAGAACTTTCGAGACCAGCGCAGCTCGACTGTTAGCAATGACATATAAACAAAAGGTGTCGACTGTCAGACTAGCGCAGCTCGACTATTACTAATGACATAAAATTAGAACTGTCGACTGTCGACACCAGCGCAGTTGGACTGTTATGAATGACATATAAACAAAAACTGTTGAGACTAGCGCAGCTCGACTATTACTAATGACATATAAACAAGAACTGTCGAGATCAGCGCAGCTCGACTATTATGAATGTCATATAAACAAAAACGGTTGAGACCAGCGCAGCTCGACTATTAGCAATGATATATAAACAAAAATAGTCGACTCTCGAGACTAGCGCAGCTCGACTATTACTAATGACATATAAACAAGAACTGTCGAGACCAGCGCAGCTCGATTATTACGAATGACATATAAACAAGAGCAGTCGACTGTCGAGACCAGCGCAGCTCGACTATTATGAATGTCATATAAACAACTGTCGACTGTCGAGACCAGCGCATCTCGACTATTACTAATGATATAAAATTAGAACTGTCGACTGTCGATACCAGCGCAGCTGGACTGTTATGAATGACATATAAACAAAAACTGTCGACTATCGAGACCAGTACAGTTCGACTATTACTAATGACATTAAACAAGAACTGTCGACTGTCGAGACCACCGTTGCTCGACTAATACTAATGATGAACAAGAACTGTCGACTGTCGAGACCAACGCAGCTCGACTATTCGCAATGACATATAAACAAGACCTGTCATGACCAGTGCAGCTCGACTATTACTAATGATATAAATATTATAAACAAAAGCTATCGACTGTCGAGACCAGTGCAGCTTAAATATTGTGAATGCCATATAAACAAGAGCTGTCGAGACCAGCGCAGCTCGACTAATAGCAAAGACATATAAACAAGAACTGTCAACTGTCGAGACCAGCGCAGCTCGACTATTACTAATAACATATACACAAGAGATGCCGGGACCTGCGTAGTTCGACTATTACGAATGACATATAAACAAGAGCTGTCGAGACCAGCAAAGCTCGTCTATTACGAATGCGTATTTATACGATAGAGCTTGGGCAATCTCATTAAAAGCAAATCCTTATAACGCTTCGATACTCTCCGCTATAGTAATGCACCTTAGTAGTGTAGAGTATCGTAGCGTGATAAAGGGTATGATTTTAATGAGATTGGAGCTTGGGGAATTGTCAGTACTGAAACAAGGAATTGAATTGAATTGAATGTTGTTTAACAGCTCATCAAGGAGAGGATTAGAATATGTTATAGTTGTGCGTAGGTAAGTCATGTAGAGATTGATATGTTATTCATAAATCATGTTTACTTTGACCTTAACCTATTGACCTTCAGATCTAAACATTACTACGAAGATCAAGTTTAAGTTAATCGCGACCTTTAAGGGAATGTAGTCATACAGCTAAAAAAGCTTTTTTATTCAGCTCACAAAAACTCGGAAAAAGGTGAACCTATTATCAAAACCGGATCATAACCAAAGAAGATATCACCACTTTGAAGGTTGTTCTAAAACGGATATGGGAGCCGCTAATTGCGAACTATGACGTCATGATTCTAAATTATCATAATTGGCAGATTGATACTATCATTTAAAGAAAATCATTGAAAATTAATGCAAAATCCTTGACTGGTCATATTAAACATACTAGTAATTACACTTTAGAATATTTATTTTTCATGTAATTTCCGTAAATTTTTCCTATAAATCAGTAAATTATCATATTTATAAATTTTTCATATAACGTTATGGTTATTTAGGTTTACCACCATGTAAACCTCCGAGGTGTAGTTCCTATAATAAAAAGTAATCTTTTTGATGGAAATGGGCCTTATAAGTAGGCTAAAACTGCCCATTTCTATTCGATTTTGAGGTTGTATGTATAAGAACCGTATTAATAGGTTTTACTGGATCACTGATAAACATTTTTGAAATTTCGACTTTACTGCAGTATGCTTACACGTTGTGAACAACTATCAATGAAAGCAGGTGTACCCTTGACCTGTTTAGTAAACACACACGAATTTTCTTACATGTTTTGTGACCCCACCTTTTCTAATGATTTTTCAAGTGGAAAACTAGTTTTCTATATGCAAATTACACTGCTGCATTATCCATACTTGAGTTGAAGTTGCGGCTAATCATTAATAAGTGACATTTTAACATGGTGTCTATGGGGAAAATAATTAGTGGTTTCATACCTTTAGAACTTTGATGTCATATTTCAAAATAGCAGCTTTTAAGAAGAACCTCCAAATGATGTATTGTCTTTATCTACCGTCCGATTTTGATTTTTCACCTTTTACCAAGTTCTTGGAACTCTCTATAATAAAGACTGTTTGACTGTGTGCTTACATTCCCTTTAACTTCACCCTACATACCCAACAATCAAATGTATCTTATCAACCATTATATAATCACCTCCGTGGTCGAGGGGTTAACGACGCTGCGTTGTAAACCTTTTCGCCTCTCACCGCTGCGAGTTCAAATCTCACTGGGAGCAGAACTTGTAAGTGAAATACGGATGACGGGAGGTGTACAGTATAGTCCGGTTGCCAAACACCGTTTTTAGCCATGACTCAAGATGATCGTCCACACATGTTTTTTGATGGTTTTGTTATATTTAAGGTATGCTGATTCTGAAGCTGAATGATGCCACATTGAAATCCTTGAGGAATTTGAAATATCCAAGATGGCTGCCGTGACATTAAAATGACAATATCTTGGCTTCTGCATTAGCTAGGACATTCATTTTGGTGGCGTTGGATAGGTTTACTGGGTCAAGGAATCCAATCCTAACTTCACCTTACCTATAAATTAAATAACAAATATCCAAGACGGCTGCCAAGATGGCTGCCGTGACATTAAAATGACAATATATGTTCTTCTGCATTAGCTAGGACATTCATTTTGATGTCGTTGGATAGGTTTCCTGGGTCAAGGAATCAATTTCTAACTTCACCTTACGTATAAATTAAATAACCAATATCCAAGATGGCTGACAAGATGGCTGTCGTGACATTAAAATAACAATACATTGGCTTCTGCATTAGTTAGGATATACATTTTGTTGACTATGACTAGGTTTTTGGGGTCAAGGAATCCATTTATGGTTCCACCTTATAAGTTAATGACACATATCCAAGATGACTGCCAAGATGGCTGCCGTTGCGTTAACATGACAATACCTTGGATTCTGCATAAGCTAGGACAGTCACTTTGGTGTCTATGACTAGGTATTTTGAGTCGAGAAATCCATTTCTAGCTTCAGCTTACTAGGAGTTAAATACAAACATCCAAGATGTCTGCCGTGACATTAAAATTACAACAACTTGACTTATACAAATATTTTTGGTGTCTACTGCTATGTTTATAGGGCAAATGAAACATTTTCTTACTTGAAAATGAAACTATTAATGTATGGTTTCCGAGATTGCTACCATCAATGTAAAATGGGCGAAACAATCCAAAACAATAAGTAAACATGAACTAATAATAATGTCTACAAGATGCTTT
Organism: Cyrtodaria siliqua; assembly: GCA_037043455.1. Taxonomy (NCBI): domain Eukaryota; kingdom Metazoa; phylum Mollusca; class Bivalvia; order Adapedonta; family Hiatellidae; genus Cyrtodaria; species Cyrtodaria siliqua. The sequence continues at coordinate 214,067 of JAWPHD010000305.1, read as the reverse complement.
GCACCTTTTGGAAAAAATTGCTGCCGAGATGCCTACAAAAACATATTAGTGTTTTATATCGGCTTCTAACGGACGGATCAATAACACTTCATCTGGTTGACTAGTGACCTGAATATAATCGCCGAGATCTTCATCGTTAGGCTCAGAATCATATTGTGTCCATCTATGTTGGCAGTTGCTTGACATGGTATGTTGACATAAAATAGTCCAGTGTAACAACAACATCTCGCAGTTGAGCAGTGTTGCTCAGATGCACAACCGCATATTATCATCTTAAGAATATCAGTTTAGCTCTGGCGGTATATCTAATGGCATTGTCACAGAAGAGAGAGAGAGAGATGTTTCATATTTGACCAGGTTTTTAGAAATATAGCTCGAAAACCATCGCTTACTGACTTCATGCTTTTCTAAGGTTCAGAACGAGTGCTTAACCTGAAGTTTGTTTTTTCAGTGAGGAGTTTCTGTTTGTTATTCTCATATCACCACTGTCTTCAAATATGATGTGAGTATAGGCGCAAGTTCATTGTTGAAAACATTCAGCAGATCTATGTCACGCGATACCGTTAAGTCCATAACTCTAGATTATATTAACTGGATGTTAAAAATTGCACCAGATCCAGACAGCATTTTTGCTCACAACATTGTTGGTTCAAGGCTCGTTGTATCCTTCAGATCAACTCGCTTCATAAGTATTCATCTGTTTCTTAGTAATAGCGACTGCATTATCAACATGTACTGTTGCCGGACTAAGTCTCCTAGAGACGATGTTGATAATGTCGACTGGGTATTCATCAGGATTTAGTGGCCTAATGGTCTCACACCTCTATTATCTCCCTTGAAAGCTCACGGACCTAGAGACAAAAGGAAAACAGAAAATAATTCTATTTTTTTCTCTATTTTAGGCAATTTTTAATTTGACAAAGAGGTTTTTCTTTGCTTCAGTATACATCTGCAGTGTAAAAGACTGATGATACAGAAAATCCCACGTTGATATGAAGTTGCATTCAAAATTCATAAGCATTTGACCGAAGCACCACAAAGTCAGCTAGATAGTGTATGAATTTGGTATTTTTCATAGAGGTTGCATAAATATGAGCGAGGAAAAAAACCAACCTGGCTAATGTTTGTATTTTTTTGTTTTATTTTACAGATCTTAGCAGTCCTGAAGATATTAAATCAACAACAAGGTCTGCTGGGACGTTTTGAAGGTCATGTTGTTGGAAACAGCTATACAGTAACCCTATGTGAAATTAATTGTGGTGTGAGACCTAATGCAGGTATTTAGCGTCTCCTGAATTTTCTCTCTATCCTGTGCTTCATACGAGCTGTATTTCTTCTTTATGGTTTGTCTTGAACTGGCATGTAACGATGGTAAGGATTTCAATTATCAAAATCAAGTTATTAAAAGTAAACTCTTTCAACAAGGTTCTCTTATTATAAACTATGGTAGATCTTTCTCAGCGTTCTATCGTCGCAACGAAACCTGCTGGAGAAGTAAAACACCAACTTATAAACGTTTCTGCGACTAGGAATATCACAACTTTTATTCTATAGAGATGTGATACATAAACTTCGGAAATTAAAGAGGAGTGACGGATTTCCTGACCCCTTTACAAAATTAATCTGGTAATTCGTCAGAAAAGGATACGACCATTTAGTATTACAATGCACTTCATGCTTGGTAACTGAACCCTCTACAGCAGTCACTATACAATGCACTTCATGCTTGGTAATTGAACTCTCTACAGCAGTCACTATGCTTCAATTTTCTCTTGTGCGATGACCGGACAACCTCATGGGACTCCATGATTTCCCCTTCTGAAACCCTGAAATGGGAGACTGGTGCATGAACTTTAGTCCCTCGGGTTTTGTAGTCGTACCCTAGATTGGTTTTCTGTTCGGCTGTAATTGCTATGTTTGGTCAGTTCACTTTTGAATACATCCTGAGGTGTGTCTAATTATGTTTCATATAGTTTTACCATAACATATACGTGTATCGTTTCCTAATTTCTCTGGATGTGGACTTTATTATTAGACATTTTCTTTTGATTTAATGAACTTTTATTTACACTGTCTTGTCATCTGTGCGCTGAAGACAGGATAATAGTGAGGCTGTGTACACTTAAAATCGATTTAAGCTAGCCAGTGAGCCATATTGCCTACTCACCGTTCCAAGTCGATAACCCTGTCTTCACCACTATTTGTGTTGTGTATCGTCCTTTTCGTTGTATAGTTAATTTGCTCTTTGTGTTTGGTACAGTGCGGACTTACGTTGCCATTTCGTTTGGATGTTGCAATTTTCTATAGGATCATGTTTCTCATTTTTGTAACCTGTAGCGATTTTGTACTAACATCTCTTATATCGGCTACATCTTTGATGTGCATACATAAAGACTCAATGCCCATCTTTTCAGAGCGGGTGGATTGAGTGTAATACCAACAAATCCCAGGACCATACCGCATACACGTTGTTTTGATAAATATATCTGACCATATAGCATTCCATAGCCCAGGCTTAATATGTCTTACCACAGTTTAAGTTTATATATTCTACTACGAGCTGTTCTACATGTTCTAGTGAAATCAAAGATGGCCACCAAAGCTAAAAATTGATTTTTAAAAATCAAGATTGTAGCGACTACTTCTTGAAAACTATAAGTGATATTGATTTGAGACTTTTTCTAACATAATCAGCATGACATGATGTTGGTCCGTGAAAAATACCAATATATTCTAACACGCAGTGCAAAACTTCCTCGGTGACTACCTTCAGAGTCCTAGTGTTATGTGGATAGCTCTTTCCGGAGATCATACGTGCTACGCCTACAAAAGCAGCATTTAGAACCTCTTCTAAGTTTTTTCCGGACAGCATACGTGCTACGCCTACAAAAGCAGCATTTAGAACCTCTTCTAAGTTCTTTCCGGAGAGCATACGTGCTACGCCTCAATAAGCAGCATTTAGAACCTCTTCTAAGTTCTTTCCGGAGAGCATACGTGCTACGCCTCAATAAGCAGCATTTAGAACCTCTTCTAAGTTCTTTCCGGAGAGCATACGTGCTACGCCTCAATAAGTAGCATTTAGCACCTCTTCTAAGTTCTTTCCGGAGAGCATACGTGCTACGCCTCAATAAGCAGCATTTAGAACCTCTTCTAAGTTCTTTCCGGAGAGCATACGTGCTACGCCTCAATAAGCAGCATTTAGAACCTCTTCTAAGTTCTTTCCGGAGAACATACGTGCTACGCCTCAATAAGCAGCATTTAGCACCTCTTCTAAGTTCTTCTCGGAGAGCATACGTGCTACGCCTCAATAAGCAGCATTTAGAACCTCTTCTAAGTTCTTTCCGGAGAGCATACGTGCTACGCCTCAATAAGCAGCATTTAGCACCTCTTCTAAGTTCTTTCCGGAGAGCATACGTGCTACGCCTCAATAAGCAGCATTTAGCACCACTTCTAAGTTCTTTCCGGAGAGCATACGTGCTACGCCTCAATAAGCAGCATTTAGAACCTCTTCTAAGTTCTTTCCGGAGAGCATACGTGCTACGCCTCAATAAGCAGCATTTAGCACCTCTTCTAAGTTCTTTCCGGAGAGCATACGTGCTACGCCTCAATAAGCAGCATTTAGAACCTCTTAACCATTAATACACATACACAACCAACACCGTTAATTAGCATAAACATACCTTCAAGTCTTGTAATGAAATGTAGGATGTATCCGTGCACATAATATTAATCATCAAGCGGTACAGCCAGCTGCTGATCGACTATAAATACTGTAAAAGTCTGTCCGCACTATATTGTTAGTTTTTTTCATCTTAGTCATAACAGTCATCATTGTGTCTGTACCAGATAGCACTATATCTATAAGTGACGTATACATGTATTTTGTTTCAGGTGTTGTATTTAAGGCAGCCATCTAGTAGAGAACTAAACAACTTAATTAAAATGTTGATTCACCAATATTATCCACAAAACCTAGTCATAGACACAAAAAGCAGTGTTCAAACTGATGTAGAAGTCAATATATTTTCATAATAATGTCACGGCAGCCATCTTTCTTTGTAGCCATCTTTAATTGTATTTAACTTATAAGTAAAAATAGTAACAAACTCTAGGATAGGTCAGAAATGGATTCCTTGACCCAAATTGGAATAAGTCAGAAATGGGTTCCTTGACCCAAATAACCTATCCATAGATACAAAAATGAAAGTCCTAGATAATGCATTAGCCGAGATATTGTCATTGTAGTGTCACGGCAGCCATATTGGCAGCCATCTTGGATATTTGTTTTTATCTAATAGGTAACGTCTAGTCAGAAATAAGACTTTTTTTACCCCAAAAACCTAGTCATAGACACCAAAATGATTGTTCCAGCTAATACAGTAGCAAAGATATCCTTCAGATTCAGAATCAGCATACCTTAACTATATTAAAACCATCAAAAAGCATTGTGTGGACGATAATTTTGGGTTTTGTCGTCTACTGCCGGGCTAGTACTGGTTCTACCCAGGAAACGTGGGTGGTCTGCCTCCACCACAAAAATACCAACCGTCATTTATGGCATAACATGTGCTAAAATGACGTAAAACATCATTCAAACAAATCAACCCTAATATGGTCATACTTACAATGTACCAATATCGTAGGTCGTAGGTCATGGAACACATGAACCGCCACTTTTAAGGTAAACGTTAAGTTTGATTTTTAATCTTCTGAACGGTTAGTAAGCATCTGACTTTCACTCAAAAGGTCACGCACATCGTCAGATAATATGCCCAAACTATATTCAAGGTCAAATTCAGTTCACAGTGACCTTGATTTTTTGACCCATTGGAATACATATTAGTAGACATCAGATCAACACGAAATGAAATTATACTACCATTTTAATGGCCAAATTTATGTTCACGGTGTCTTTGACCGTCACTATACAACCTCCAATATGAACAAGACCAATATTTAACAAATTTTGCATGGTGATGAAGGCCATACGCAGGTTAATGGACTGGGCAGCCAGTTACCATCTCAAGGTGAGGACAATAGTAAGTGTTCACTCGTGCTACGCAATCGTGAAAATATAAAGTATAATTACTTTTCGATGAAATGCAATTACGTTATTCTATGCAAAATAACAACTATCTTCTATTATTTTTTTATATTTTTTTGTGTTATTCATAAGAATCCTCTATTAAAGGGACACATGCCAATCTTGAAGCGTGTATCAAGCATTGAAATTAGCGAATCAATTTATTTATCCTGTATCATTTTGACTTTAAACCTGCTTGCATGTAATTAAATAAAATTTTGATTTTCCTTTTGTTCATCTTATTTTACCATAGGTTTAAATATATTATTGGTGCAATATAGTCAACAGTTAATATCGTCCAAAAACTATTTGCTTTATACTATTCTTATAATTAACATTAGTGATTGAACAAACACAAGCTATGCAGAAAAACCTAACGGGACGCCGTGAGTTTAAAACCCCCCAAGATTGCCATGTGTCCCTTTAATCTCAGTTATGATACTAGACTATCACACAAGTTTACCTGGGTAATTATCGAATGTCTTCAGGAATTGTGGGTATTTGTCCTGTATCAGTTGCCGAGCTGTTTTCATATTCCAAAAGTAGTACTGCCACTCGGGAGGCCCGTTATCCCTGATTAAACTTCTTACCCCATCAACAACCTCATTCGGTATGATCTCATTGTCCCAAAACTGGTGAATGATTTTTGGGATTCCTGTTGTGTTTAATATTCCACGATCATCAGCACCTTTGAGGCTGTTGGCATCCAAGTTGTTATAACCGCGCGCCACTGTCACGTCGGGGCTGTTTGTCCGCAGTTTCCATCCTAGGTAGAATGTACATACCAGTAGTAGTAAAACCACCAGGATACTTCTGCAAATAAGGAAATTCACTGCGTTTTATACTGTGTCGAATATTCTACCTTTTTTATAAAGGGGGCGCGACATAATGGTAGGTACATACAGAAAATATATGATTTTCACAGCTATACTCTTGTATGATGTTTGAGTCTGAATACATACTGGATAACAAATGATGGACATGTCGTCTTAAAGAGGAAAATATAGAATATTCAACTGACTCAAGGGCCATAACTCCGGTGTTACTGGTCCGATCTGGCTGATTTTTGAACTTGTCTGAGCGTCTATTGATATCCACAATCTTGCTAAGTAAAGATCGGCTGAAAAATGAGGGCCCTATCGTCGTAACGAGACAACAGTTAACGGACAGCGAACAACTCGCCATTTCATAAGCTCTGCAGGTCTTCGGCCAATAGTCCTGAAAACGCCTAGAAGACATGTGTAAAGCATAATCGTGCCAGAATGGTTAACGACGTTGCGTTGTAAACCTTCGCCTCTCACCGCTGCGGGTTCGAATCCCACTAGAAGCGCGACTTGTAAGTGAAGTAGTGTCGATTATTACGGATGGCGGGAGGTGTACAGTACTGGTTCTACCCAGAAAAAGGGTGTGGTCTGCCTCTACCACAACAACAAATCGACCGCCATATATAACCTTACATGTGTTGAAAACGACGTAAAACACCATACAAACAAAAGAACACATGTGTAAGAACAAAATGCATTATTTTTGAAACAATAATATGCAATAATAAGTTGTCGGAATTGGGATATTTTGCAGGGTCGATAATACGCTCAAAGGCGTAGCTACGTGAAGTTTAATGTAAAGTGCCTGTCATCATGATTAAAAAAAAGTGTCCGAGGTCGATATTTCTTGGAATTTAAACTACAACTACTACTACTACTACTACTACTACTACTACTTCTACTACTACTAAAAAGTTTTAATCCCATTTTTCTCCCTTTTTAATACAAAACTAGAAAAGTGTCCAAAAAGACACGGATGCTTCTCATATTAATAAGGAAATTGTTTTTATTCCACGGCGCATAACTCTGGAATTACTGAGGCGATAGGGCCAATTATCGAACCTGGCCGAGACACTATGTACGTATACAATTTGAGTAAGTTTAGAGAAGATTGGATAATAATTACCCCAGTTAGAGTCCGGACAACATATTCGGCACGGACGGACAGACAGTGATAACACTATATGCCCTTTCACCATTCTTCGAATGGCGTGGGATGGGGGCGGGGTAGGGAGGCGGGGGTGGGTTTAGCCTTTAGTGCAGAAGCGCTTTTTATTATATTTTTTATTTAGCGAAGGCTTGTTACGGCTTCTGCGGTAATCAGTAGGGGAGCAGCCTTGATATTTTCCTACATCTATTAAATATTTGGTAACGCATGGCAACGAAAAGTAGTACGTCATCTTTCGGCAACATTTTGCGCCCTTACTGAATACAGTTTTCACCGAGCAAGGGCATTAAATCAGAACACTTACACTAAATTTGAATAGCGGGTTATACAATTAATCACACTGCGCGAGTTAAGTACTGTTTCATTCATTAAACGACTACAGTAAATTTGTGTCATATACGCCTTAATTGTAAATAATCAACTTCAGGTTTTAAATTTGTTGATGTGATGAGTCAGTTTAAACGATCTCATTTGCATATATTAAGTTATAACCCCAAGTAGGATTGCCAACTTGCCATGCTTGTGTGTCAATTGATAATTATGGAGTGAAACATTTTTATTCATTGAGATGTAAATCAATAACCGTCACTTGAATAAGGATGTTTGTTACTAAACACTAATACGCTTCAAATAAGTTAGCCATACTCCCATGTATTGAGCGGTATCACACAACACGACTGGATGACACAAACAGCAATGTCGTTAAAATCATGATCTAAAAGGAATAACATATGATGATGGAAAAAGTGCAAGTGAAAAAGAGTAGTCAACAAACAATAGCATACGTGTTTTAGTTTGGTTTGTTCGTTCTTGTAGCACTATATAAAACTGTTGGTACATCGTAAAACCGTGAGTGTTTGTACGTCGTAAATCCCAATTCAATCGCTATTAAAAACGTAAAAAAACCCGTCTGTATAAGTATTTTCAAATGTACGGCTTTTATACATGGTTCAGTAACTGTCGCTTCATAAGAAATTCTAAATCATTTTCATTTACTTAATTCAAATGCTTCATATTTTAAAACGTATAGATCTAAATACTCGGCATCAATGATTCCAATACCGGTGATGATTAAAATACCTTTCTTCAGTAGATTTGTGTCATTACTTTACCTGTAAGGATTGAAAGAGATAAAGAGAAACACTTTATTTCAAAACCAGTAAGCCATAGGCACATGTGGTCATACACAATATATATACACTACTCAACATTTATAATCAGTCACTTTTCAAAGAATTATATATTTTTTAATAATTCATGTTTTCATTTAAAATTTTGCCTGGCGTCGTTTAACAAATATCGCAATCGATTTATAAAACTTAATAAATATTGGTATGTGTTTCGGTGTTTTCCAGTTTTTAGTATTCGCGTTATTTTCAAAAAACCTGGGTGACCGATTATAAAAAGTTGAGTAGTGTATATTATATATATATTAACAGACGTAGCAAGATTCGTACATACATGCATCAACACATATCAGATGCATAAATAAACACAGTTATACTGTTTACTTCTCTCTAGACAACGAAAACAGAAAACAAAACGTAAAAAAACATGTAGAACACATGAACACGTCAGAATTTCCATTTAAATTTTCACGTATAAAGTGACTAAATATATACAAATATACTGAAAGAAAATAGAAACGCAAAATAAAAAAATGCCTATACTACACTATTATATACACCAAATTCCACGTAATATTCCAGATATATCTCAACGTGTTTTGTACAAAAAGGGTCTACAACTAATTACAGAAAGGACAACTCAGTAATGTAGTAGATCTTTTAATCAAAGTATACTTTGTTACACGAAATTCATAAATGCTGAAGTTTCGCTCAGTATTATGTTTAATGTTAAGAGATTGCAACATTTGCTCACCTGCTTGAGCCAAATGCGCATTCTGTCGATAATGAAAAATTGGTGTTTTCGGTGCTGTTTAAACCTTGTTTCCGAAAGGACAGACCTAATGTCGCCCTGTACCATTCGATTAGCAGTAGCATATTAAACATACAATATATAGCGGAAATAACCATTATGCGTTTGTTTTTCTTTTCGGTATATATCAATGTTACGGTTGATGTATTATATATACGCATATCCCTGTCATGAACATACAAGCACGTACACATACATTTCATGCTCTAACGAGGCAAACATATGCATGCCTATGTGAAAATATAAAATAGTACAATTACACACAAAACATTACAATTGAAAAGGAGAAAATTGAATTGAATTGAATTGGGTTTTAATGCGCACCAACACATGCAAGGTTATATGGCGCCTAACATGCATGAACATGCCAGGCTCATCCTCCATGTACATCGAGCTAAAATATGGAAAATGGTCCTAGAACCTTCTCACCCTGAACTGCAGAGTTGCTGCAAATTATATCGTAGAAACTCCATTTACGCTGGAGCCACGTTTATTGTTTTTCTGCCACTGCTCTTTTGATGTGGGCGAGATGGCACCTGAAACAATGCAGGGATCATGATGAAGACCTTTAATGAACATGAACAAAAAATTATAAAATGAACATGAATTTGGGTGGTGGGGGGGGGGGGGGGATTCTACCCCTCTTCCTACCCCTCCAAAGGGATCTGCAGTGGCCCTATTCTTTGCCCCCTGACCAAACGGGGTCCCCGGGAACCACACGGAGAGGGAAGAAATGAGAAGGAGGAAATGAGACACGGAATTACATTTATATCATATCAATTCATTATCGTTTTCCTTATTTCAAATGCTTTAAAAATATACATACTTAAATATTGAATTTGTTTTTTGAAAATAAAGATATTATATTAAATAAAAAAGACGATGTTCAGAACCTAGCACCTATGTCAGTATCTTCAAGGTCATGGTCACTCTGAGGGTCGTCAACTTTTAATATGCCTATAATAAGGCATATTTCGTGCCGCTTCATAACTCTTGCATGTATGCAGGGATTCAGAATAACCTGACTCATTTACTAACTCATCAAGATGATGAACAGAACCCATATCGTCAAGGTCAATATCACTCTTAAGGTCATTAACGTTTTGGTTCGAAAATCTTGGAAAATGAAATTTACAAAATATAAAGAAAGCATCAATGAAATGGGGTTGTACATCCCGTTAAAACATCATATTAGATTATATTGGGACAGTGACCTCAGAGGGAGATGAGATTAAGGCTGTTTTCATAGATGCCTCGGCCAGGGAGTGATCCCAAGTGGGATAGGGGCCTGAAGCTCTAAAGCCAGGGCCTTATTCCTTGAGATTAAGATACCTGATCATGTTTATAAGATAGCTCATATATTAAGATATTTGATACACGTTAGTAGATATCTGTTCATTCATATTATCTTAAAGGGGGTACATCAGGATTTTTCTAGAAACAAGTTAAATTATAAAATTGTTCCCGTTGATGATAAAACACTTATATTAATCAAAATATGATGTTAGAACCATTTTGTTAATGTCTAAACTTTGAAAACTCCATATAGACAGGACGGAAACGGACGTAAAATGCTGAAATTAACCCTGGTGCGTCACCTAGGATAGCATGTATTACTGTGCAGAATGAATTTCTTTGCAAATAAGGGATAATTTTTAGGCTCATTCATTATGTTTTGGCCATGTAAAACAGAAAATATTAATATTTGTCAATTTTAAGTCGGACACCTAGACCCCCATGAAAAGCCTGATGTACTCCCTTTAATATACCTTATATTATATCTTATATTAAGATATCTGATAAAGTTTAGTAGATACCTTTATTATTGTGTTCATATGATATCAACACTTACAGAATATATCTACTAAGTTTTAACAGATATATATTAGTTAATATCCGATAAAATTTAGTAGATATCTTTAATGATTATGATATATCTACTAAGTTTTAACAGATATATATTAGTTAATATCCGATAAGTATTGTTTCAATACATAAAGAATCCGTAGTAAAAAAAGCAGTGTTGCTTTTAGAAGATTTTTCATATAGGTGAAAGGTTATATGACAGGCCCGTAGCAATTTAATCTGTCATTTTGGTGGCATTCGAAGTTCAGCAGACAGTTAACAAACATTTAACTGTAGGAATCCCGTAAACTGATAACGGTTACAGCAGAAGCAATCGTATATTATATTTTATTGCATGTCAATTCAAGCTAAAACAGGCAATTCAAGATTGAATGTTTTAAACGGGAAGATTCGTACTACACTATTTATTGCATTTCAGTTGAGTAAAACATGTACAAAGAAAAGTAAGTTGAGGTAGGGCTAACCTGGTAGTCCTGGAGAACTTATGGGTGAATGACAGGTGCTGCAGTGTTGGGGCTGTCACTCGACATTGAAGCCATAAAAATAACAGTATGGGGTGCACGCTGATAAAGTTCAGACTGGTCAGTAAGATGCTTAGAACCAGTCAGAGAATTACACATGATTTGAAGAGTGTGTTTTATTGTTAATAATGTCAAAATCCTTACGTATACCAAGGAACATTCACTCAGGGTAATATACTATAACTTGATCCAAATAATTATAATATTTCATTGATATATATTTGAAATTTTAAAAATCCTTTAATAGAGTATGACTGGTCATGATAGTATTACAACGGCTATGCATCTTTTTTATAACTTTATACATATTGGTTACTGCACGTTTAAATGGACATGTATGTATAATTGTTGCTGCATCTATATAATGTATAATGGCTACTGCATTGTTATATGTATCGTTATTTATTGTATACTTTCATATTGTCCCGTTTAGTTTGCATTGAGCTAAGTGTGCACTATTCTACGATATTGCACACATTGATATTGCACCGGAACTTTTTCTCGCGCTTGCTAAGAGCCGCGAAATAGAAATAAGGAACTACTTTCAAATAAAATAACGGAATCCTTTCTATAGTGTCTACAAAAAAATATGTGTTTTTTAACCTTTTAGGGCAGAAATTGATGAAATAATTCAAATGGTCACTCACCCACTGTTTTTAACGTTATCGAATGGTAAACAAACTTTAAAAAATCGCTTGGTGTTTTTAATGACGTTATCCGACGTCGACGTCGTTTTCGCGCAAATTAATCATCCACACAAATTGAAAATGAATGACAAGATACGAATTCCATCAAAAGCTATAAAAAATAATACAAATACAATGAAAAGTAATAGTCATACAATTAACATTGATCAAAACCAATATGAAAGTATCCAATAAAAAGGTTATCGAATGTGTATGGCAAAATATTACTTGGAACTCGTTGTTTTGGTCGTCCTTTGCCAAAACAACTCGTTCCAAGTAATATTTAGCCATACAAATTCAATAACCTATAGTATAATGTTTATTGCATCTATATTATAGGTTATTGCATTTGTATGGCTAAATATTACTTGGAACGAGTTGTTTTGGCAAAGGACGACGAGCTTGCGAGTCATTCTGCGAGCTCGTCGTCCTGCGCCAAAACAACGAGTTCCAAGTAATATTTAGCCATACAAATTCAATCACCTCTTTATTGTATACTTTCATATTGTTTTTGATCAATGTTAATTGTATGACTATTACTTTTCATTGTATTTGTGTTATTTTTATAGCTTTTGATGGAATTCCTATCTTGCCATTCAGTTTCATTTTGTGTGGATGATTATTTTGCGCGAAAACGACGTCGACGTCGGATGACGTCATTAAAAACATCAAGCGATTTTCTGAAGTTTGTTTACCATTCGATAACGTTAAAAACAGTGGGTGAGTGACCATTTGAATTATTTTATCAATTTTTGCCATAAAAAGTTGGAAAAAACTCGTAGTTTTTGTTGACACTATAGGAAGGATTCCGTTATTTTTATTTGAAAGTAGTTCCTTATTTCTATTTCGCGGCTCTTAGCAAGCACGAGCAAAAGTTCCCGTGCAATATCAATGCGTGCAATATCGTAGAATATTGCACGCTTAGCTCAATGCAAACTAATCGGGACAATATGAAAGTATACAAGAAATATATATATGTCACTATGTATAATGGTTACTGCATCTATTCATATGTAACTATGTATACTGGTTACTGCATCTATGTATATGTAACTATGTAATGTGGTTACTGCATCTATTTATATGTAACTATGTAAAGTGGTTACTGCATCTACTCGTTAGACTGTTTATCAAAAGAGGTTATGACCCTATCATTTGCAACGCACTTCATGATTGGTGATGGACCCATTCACAGTTCGCCACTATGCTTTCCTCTTTAATTGCAGGCTGTGAACCCTATGATGACGTCTACCTAAAGCCCAAAAGGACGGTTACGATTGATGTTTGTCTGCAATCTTGTCCTGTCTGACTTCTGCCAAGTCATTGAGTACCTTCTTTGTTGCTTTCTATCTTTTTGGATATATATATACACGAGCATCTTTGTGTTTTACTTATAGTGCCTAATATACTACGTAACGATTACGTAAGGATTACGATAAGGAATACCGACTAAAACAGAGGGGTTTTCTCAACAAGCCTTGCATGCTCGACGAAGCGTTTGCGCATCACTATATATAGGCCAATGCAATTTATTATTGACACTGCATGAACTTGTAGGAAAAAGTGGGTGGTCTGCCACTTCTACAAAAAATCTACCGTCATATAAAGCCTAAAATGTGCTGAAAATAACGTACACCAATTCAACCAAACAGCAATCATTATTTTAGAATTTATTAAACTAGTTGGCATACATGATAGGATGAGATGGTTTGCAGAGCAATATATCATTGTTACAAACGACCAGTTATCCGCCATGCTTCCTTTTCTAGGCCTCACCTAATAAAGTTGATATTCGCTTCATACCATCTTTGCAAACTGGTTTAATTAACTTAATAGTTTTTGCATTTTCTTGATACTTTCCTTTGAAATAATATAGCGCTTAATCTCGAATATACTTCAATTTTCAAGTAGGTGGGACTATTTGCGCTCGGCTGCGGACGCAATGAAAGTGATTATTCCGCTTCAAGGAGGTGAACGAACTGTACGCGTTGCATGCAGACACTGCGCTTGCATCCGGTGTGTCTTAACAGAAAATGGACATTCCACTGCATGACAAGACATTGACAGTAGTGATTTCTCTTTTTCTCTTTTTCTTTTTGTTATCATTAGAATTGTAGCTGATACTATTATAGCGACGGGAAAATAATGTAAATAAAACAATTAATTCGCCTTTTCCCTCCGCTGTTTATTCGGCTTGCCGGTTTTAAATGGAAAAATCCACGAAGCGTATTTTTTTCGGCGTTTATGCGGTTTTAAACGCCGGTAATCAATGGCAAATTTACCAAAAAGCACTAACGCGCGATTCGTAGATTACGCCATTTACTATCGACGTTTAAAACCGCATAAACGCCGAAGAAAATGCGAAATAATTCCTTAAAGGGTCCCCCAAATTGAAAAATAAAGTGATTTTAAATAAAAGCTTATTATAAAAGAATGTCAATATCATCGTCCGTTTTCTCAAAATCCGTTGATAAATGCAAATTTTACAGGTATGAATCAAAGTGGATGGGGTACACAAAATGTTGATTGTCCACTTCGCTCGCATTGGTTACTTAGTTTGTGTCCGCCATTTTGGTTTCTAATGAACCATAGGTAATGCGTGACGTCAACGGTTTTTTTCCATTCGGCTGTTTCCGTGAAACCTCAGTTACGTTTCCGTGACAGGTGTGTATTAGGGGCAAACGTGCCGTATGGATTCGTGATTTACCGATGAACGAATAGGTTTACGATTTTGACCGAAGTATTTTTAGAAACTGCTAATCATTATCTTTTGTAATACAAAGGAAAGTTATTTCAATTTGGAGGACCCTTTAATAAATGAGCAATCATGTATTACATATATTGTAAAAGAAAAAAACTGACCTTCAATAGTGGCGGCCTCATCCATTTCGATGTTAGGGTTAACTGATTAATTTGATTGTTCTAGTGTGCATTCAAGACGATAAGCGCACGCGCTGCACGATCTTTCAGTTTTTCAAAACCCCACAGGGTTTTGTATTCATATCGTGGGCGCCGCATTATCTTTAAGACCACAAGGTCGCATCTTGGCTTATACGGCCAAACGGGGTACCTTGGGGTCTTCATTTTAATCTACTTAATCTTCCTTCAGTGGCCCCATACTTTGATTTTATCGAAATGTATTTGATTTGATATGCATAATGTATCGTTTGTATATTTTTGCGGGGTTTAAATATGTGTGTAAGACGAAAAATATAGTACGAACGCAGCTCCTGACCGAAAACATAAGACCCGCCTTCTTTGTGACGTCATAATTTATTCATTTCAAAACCCGCGCCATTGTTCAGTTATACATTCACTTAGTTTAGTTTAAACATATTTATTTTACATCGATTGCGAAACAAGTTATTGCAACTTAGATTAATCACTCTCGATGGCTTCCTGGGTAGAACCAGTACTAAGCAATGTGGATTAATTATCTTGCTCAATGATAAATAACGTGGCTGGGGCGGGGATCGAACCCACGACCTCTCGATCTGGAGTTCGGTGCTCTAACACTGGACCACGCACTCCACACTCCATACATTCACTGTTTATCGTGCTAAATTAGAGTAAATTATTAGCCGGAATAATTGTATTATCTTAAATTGTTCATGCTTACGATGGAGCGGGTCGTTGGAATAGGGCCCCTGTCATCGAATTCTAAGATCGCTTTCATTACGATAAAAAACAGAAAGCGACGAGAAGAGATTATAAGAATCTTTCATGGGTATCCGGTGAAGATAGGGAATTCCAACCCGAGGTATACGTGTTTTTATCGGAACCGAGGCTCTATCTGCAGGAATACCCATGATAGATTCTTTTTCTTGCACATCAGAGACATGTTGTGCGTTGACGCCGCCAGCTATTGACGTTTTGCATGTTTTCCTGCATACCGGATGTTGACGCGCGTGAATTTTATCTCGACCCTAGGTTGAGATGGAAATATCCTTGTCTGGTATGCAAGAAAGTGTTATATAACACTTATCTCTCTTTCTATATATATCCGTCGAAATGAAAGCATTTGGTTAAGACGTAGCGGATTCTAAATTGGTAAAGTGTTGGATGGCCTATAATCCTTAAATAACACACCATTGCATTTGGTCTAATACAAACGTATAATCAACGTATCTGCAACATGCGTATTTATTTACTTTTTTTTTCATTTTTTTTTCTATATTTATTTACATTTGAGAATGTAGAAGCAAGCAGATGTAAATTCAAAATGATACTGGGTTAATCAAACCGGCGGGATTATGTTGATGATCCATCCCACTTCAAGAGTCCATGTGTCTCTTTAAAGAATGCATTATATTTTAAAAGAATAATTCGTGAATGTATAGGCTAGGCGATATATATTAAAGGGACATACAGCTATCTTGATTTTAAAAAAAAACGCGGCGTTACGGTAAATATTCTACATAACTTTCATTTTATATTCAAACATTATTATTAATTATACGAATAGTATAAAGAAAATTGTTTTTGCATATTAGTAACTGTTGATAATATTGCACCAATAATATATGTAAACTTATGGTAGGATAAGATGAAAAAATGAAAACTCTAAATTATATTATTTATTATTTTAATTACAGGAATATGCAAGCAGGGTCAACTGATACTGGATAAATAAATCGAGACGCTAATTACAATGCTTGATAAACATTTCAAGATTTGCTTGTTTTCCTTTAACATAATTCTGTAAATATCTACCAGTTTGACACGGGTCGAAGGCGTGACGTGTAAAGGATCAAAGGAACGTGTTGAGACATACTTGTGGTAATCATTGTCAAAGATGTGAAATTGAGACACGTATCTACGTGACAGGCGGCATCTTGAAAGATCGCGGCAAGTGACATTGATCGGTAGCGCGCATGGCTTGAGTAGACCCTGAATTTGTGTCGGCAAATTGGACATAGACAATGTACACGATTAAACAGTAATATAAACATAAAACAATGGTCTACATTGGTGTGCTTTATGAATATAACAGCGATGCACGCGGTTTCTACGACTAGGGGGACCCAGTTTGTTAAAAACAAAAAGATACAGTTATAATATATACTCGCTATAATTTTAAAATTGATTTGTAATTACTTGTTATTCCTTCACACATGTGAGAAACACGTTTTTCAACACGTTAGTATGTGGGCACTATATGCATCGTCTTGAGTTACACAAGGTTACCGATTTTTTAAAATTGTTCTAGCTAAATTCAACACACAATTGTGTATTGTTTGTCAGTGTTTAAAAAATACCAAAGTGCTTGTTAGTCATCTACCGGTCCGGACCGGAGGGGACTTTAGGTTTGCACCACCCCCCCCCCACCCCCCCACCCACCTCACCCCTCCCCCCAGCCGTCAGTCAGTCCGTCAGTGCGTCAGTCAGTCTGTTTTTTTTGTCCGGACTATAACTTTGTCATGCATCGTAGGATTTTGAAATAACTTCGTACAAATGTTAACCATAATGAGACGGTGTGTCGCGCGCAAGATCCAGGTCCGTACCCCAAAGGTCAAGGTCACGGTGGTTAAAGGTCAGAAATACGCTTGTCCGTGCTGAAACTTTGTCATGCATCGTGGGATTTTGAAATAACTTGGTACACATATTCACCATAATGAGACGGCGTGTCGCACGCAAGACCCAGGTCCGCAGCTCTCAGGTCAAGGTCACACTTGGAGGTAAAAGGTCAGAAAAAGGCTTGTCCGGGCTGTAACTTTGTCATGCATCGTAGGATTTTGAAATAACTTGGCACAAATGTTCACCATAATGAGACGGCGTGTCGCGCGCAAGACCCTGGTCCGTAGCTCAAAGGTCAAGGTCACGATACCTTCAGAACACAGGAACACATATTTTGCAGCTAAACATGGTAAGGTATACAACATTCCTTGCATGATCATTCACATGGCTACATTCAACCTTTCATATGGGTACATTCAAAGATAACAGTTTCTTCAATAACTTCAGAATTAACAAACTGGCTAATAACAACTTTATTTCTTTGACATTTTTGCAATTATTGTGTTGACGAAACACAGTAACCTTTAACAGCAGTTTGACATTCGTGCAATTATTGTGTTGAAGAAACACAGTAACCTTTAACAGCAGTTTGACATTCGTGCAATTATTGTGTTGACAAAACAGTAACCTTCGAAAACTGTGCAGCTTCTGAATTGTTAATTTTGCACAAGACCCGATAGGGGACTATGGCCGTCCCTCGGACTGGTTCTTGTTTATTTTATTTTATTCAGGCTTTAATCACCAATAATGATATGACAGCTTCAATTCATACCATTAAACAAATCGGCAGCAAGTTTCTGGCACGTTTTCTCGAAATTGTCTGGACTGATACTTTAAATAAATAAGTTAACAGCGTTTCATGTACATTCTCAACGAATTGTATGAAAAATAAGAAGTATACATAATGTATTAGTTGCGAATGAGATTAATTGTTTGCGTTGCGTATTTAATTTTAAACAGTTTAGTATAATCCGTGAAAGCCGATTATAGTTTATAATAATCGCGCACTTGGAGCAGTATATACAAAATACTTAAATGCAGGTGGATTGAAATAACACTTGTTGAACCTGTACTGTATTATTGCGCAGGCGCAGGAATCTGGGATCAACGATATTTTACAGACGTTGAAATAGTCATAAATAAAGCATGTAGATATTTCTTAGGTACAAGTAAACATGCATCAAATATAGCTACCCGTGGTGATATGGGAATGGAATCATGCATTGTTAAACAAAAGATAGAGACTGTAAGATTATGGTGCAGATTATAATGCATGCCAGAAAGTAGATTGTGTAACATCATTCATAAATGGTCATTGAATATAAGCAAATCATGGGAAAAGAGCATGTTAGCATTTATAAATGATCTAGAAATACAATATTGCATGTTATGTGAAAAGCCATGTAAAGATGTGTGTATTAATATTGTTAGACAAAAACTAATAGATAAGGAGCATGTTAAATGGGAGCAGAAATTAAATAGTAATGGTAATAATACAAATGGAAACAAGTTAAGAACTTATAGAACATATAAGTTGGAATTTAAAACGGAATTCTATGTTAAAATGAACTTATCAAGGGGCCAACGGAAAACGTTATCCAAATTCAGATGCTGTAATTTACCTTTAGCTGTAGAAACTGGAAGTTACACCCGTCCAAAAACTCCTTTTAACGAAAGAATTTGTAAATACTGTAACTTAGGTGAAGTGGAAGACGAAACTCATTTTTTAATAAATTGTACATTGTATGATGACATCCGGTATGAACTTTTCCAAGCGGCTTCGCTTATCGACACTTTATTTTATATGTTTATGCCATCAGAAAAATTGGGTTTTCTTATGAAAAATGAAAAACTTCAATTTAAGATATCTTCAACGCTATGTAAAATGAACAGAAGGAGAAGTACCATATTAATCTAAGTATTTTATTTTAATGTTTGCAAATTCTAAGTTATTATATTGTAAACTATTTGTAAACTACATCATGTACATAATGTTTGATTTTTCTTAAGAATGAGTGTTATCTAGATTTTAAAAGACCCAAAATAACACACAATCGGCTTTTTATTGAAACTGTTATAACGAACAGTTAGTTGCAAATCCTTAAAAATAGAAAGAATCTTAACTTGCATCTCGATTAAACATAGTCGAATTGTCTTAAGCTAATGCTAACTGCTCGTTATGCATGTTTTAAATATTTTATGTTTTATGTTTTATGTTTTAGCTGTATTTTTAATATACATGCATTGACTTGTATAAATTAGTGTCTCATAGGCCGATATCGGCCCAAAATCTCATATATTATAATATGTTGTAATACACGTTGTGTATGCCATATGAGGATTTGTGACACTTTAATAAACATTTATCTTCTTCTATTTATCTTCTATAATTATTAAATGCCGTAACAAAATGCTTGAGGCTTCTTTCGTTTTCACTACATATATATCTTGTCTATATATATAGATTTGATTGTAAATAGTCCGATAAGCAAATTGCCTGTATCGATAAAACAATAAGCTCCGCCCACGGCTAATCTGTATTTGCTTAAACGAAATCAGCCGTGTCCACGTAATGTAAAGTCAGATGTTGAAATAAAAGGTAGTACAATTTGAGTTTTCAGTATTACCATAGGTTGAAAAACATTTATTGTTGCAAAATACGCAACAGTTAGGAATATGTAAAGCAATTTATTTGCACTATTCAAATGTGTAAAAAGTTTTAAAAAAAATAAAAAAATAACAGAATGCCATGATTTAAAAAAATAGCAAAATTGCCGTTTGACTCTTTAAATGTATCCTGGTGCGTAACCTAGGATAGCACAAATTGCTGTCCCGCAATGAATATGGGTAGCTTTAGTTTCACTCATTATATTTAGACCATCAAAAATAGAAAAATAGTTTTCCACACCAAACACACCACAAACAACACATTAAGAATTGACACTTTCTCACTTGACTATTCGAGCTCCCAGTGGGATTCGAACCCGCAGGAGTGAGAGAGGAAACAATTTTATACGCAGCGTCTTCACTATCCCGGCTACGGCAGCAATTTTAGGGTAAGACATAGGGGATAAAAGTGTATTTATCATGTAAGGTGGATTTAGGGATAAGGCGGACCCAGCACCCCGACATACTAAAATCCCACAAGTATAACCTATGCATGCTGGATTACCTGGGGCGCGCGCTATTTCTACTGTTAGTCATCATTAGATTTAACAGAATTCACTAAACGTCATGTAGAAAAACTTTTTTTCCAAAGAGCCTCCGTTGCCCCCGCCTCCGCCCATCCCACACACATATACTCAAACCAAAATCTGATGTGTACCCTCCTCTCAAAACGTTTTTAGTGATCACTTATTCAAGCAAGCCCCTTTAAAACTCCAGCCGAGTCTGGGTGGTTGTATCGAAGACTGTGTTGAGAAAAAATAGTCTGAAAGGTCGATGCATATGACGTATATTGACAGAAATAAAATAGAAATAATATGTATTTTTTGATTTGATTTTTGTATTGGCTTTTTTCTACACACACCCCTCTGAGCCTACTAAAATCCAGGTTGTTATACAACTTTGAGATCAGCCCCCAACATTTTCTCGTGCTTAGAATTTAGTCTGAAGTCATAGTCGTTATCGTAGTAAGTTGTACAGGTCTATTAATGCTGCCTCGTTGGTTAGAGAATATTTCATGGCGGGGATTTCTTTATTTACACTGTCCCGTTTTATTAGGATGACGGTAGGGTAAGTATGAGGTTTGGTGTACCCTAGAACCTGGTTTAAACACACAGCAGCCTTTTTTGCCACTGACCGTTCCAAGGCGGTAGCCCTATTGTCAACCCTTTTTGTGTTTGTGACGTGATACGCCTTTATTCTTTATCAACATTGCCATTCATGTTTGTCGTTTGCGTGTTTTGGGTTTACTGTGTCCTGTGAAAGCTGCATTTCCTGTTCAATATACTTGTGTTTTTTTTTTATAGATAATCGGTACTGCATATATGTAAATTTATCTTTATGGTAAACTGGTGCTGTGTATATGTTTGTGTAACTTTATGGATATTGGGTACTGCAAATTATTAGTTGGTACGAAAGATGGCGAATTTCACGTACACATAATAACGAGTTTAGTGATATAAAGTACTACAGTGCTAATATATTACAGAATGCCGATGTTAAGCACTATTTTAGGATAAGTGTCGATCTTTTTTTTTCGACTTGTACTTATTATTAGTTTAACTTTGATTAAACTTTAATAACAAATTTACATCTATCTGAACCATAGTACTTTGACATACAAGTATCATAACTTGAATAAGACGTATTATTATTTGCGTCATCTTTCTTTTAAAGAAACACAGAGCAATATTGATATTGCTTAAACACGCGAATATATTACTTAATTACATGCATATTATTATTATTACTAAATCGAGGGAATAGAGGAGTTATAACTTCTGGTCATGTGTACCTTTAACTCGTAAATTGAAGGTACTTGTATGGTGTTTTTTTTTACTTGTTTCGGTTTCATATAAATGTCTTGGTGATAATACAATTACTGGATTATATTACTGGATTATATTTTAAATACAAAATTGAATTTCTGATAAGAGGTAACGTTTATATGCCTCCGTCATAGAATGGTGAGGGGGCAAAAATGGTAGGTGTGTCCTAAACGGCAACATTTGAATACTGGTTTCTCTTCAAGAGATCATTTCGCAATGCAGAATATATGTACCTTCGGTGTAAGGTCGTGATATTAGTCCGTAAATCTATTTTCTTCTATTTGTCACGATTAACCTGACCGTTTACTGTTGACTACACAATCAGCATTGAAGCGAAGAGTTTTAAAGGGACACATGACAATCTTGAGTTTTATTTCAACATTAAAATGTGCTCCTCGATTTAGTTATCCTGCGTCATTTTGACTTTAAAACTGCTTTAAAACTGCTTGCATATAATTAAATAAAAAAAATGAGATTTCAGTTTTCTTTACTATTTTACCAAATTTTTAAATATATTATTGGTGAAATATTATAAAAAGTTAGTAATATGTAAAAAATAATTTGCTTTGAACTATTCTAACAATTACTATTAATGATTGAACAATTGCAAGTTAAGAGAAAAACTAACGGGACGCCGTGAGTTTTTAAAAATCAAGATTGCCGTGTGTCCCTTTAGTGTTTATCGATGGTAATGGAGTAGTCCAGAAAGAAACAAGTAAATGAACAGTGAGTGGATGTCGGATCGACGGACGGACTGACCAAAATAAATCCTGTTTATCAAACGTCTAAGAATAAAAGAGTCATTACAGGTTAAGGAAAAAAAGCAATATCCCATCAAATAACTGATACAAGCAAAATATTACACACTATGATACATACATAATAAGGCGGGATGGCAGTGTTAAATGCCTGGAAAGCCTGTTAATTAATTAACGCACCTTTCTCTGTGAGAACATAGCAATACGCGCATGCTGTTCCGAGTCGATATCCGGCGATACAGTTATCTATGACCGGGGAATTTCTTGTCAGGGATGACACTTTCCTTTCTGAAAAACGCAATGTTTTAAATAGAAATATTACTGTTTCAGATTTAATAGATTCAGTAGCTGTTTTAAAACTTGCATCTGAAGTCTCAATGTGTTTGATTATATGCATGTTATAAACATTTCTTACAAATAACTTTAAATAAAATAGTAAACCACAACAAAGAACGAACGTAACAACGAATGAATCAATGAATGAATAAAATAAAATAAAATTAAATAATGCAATTTCAATGTATGGTGTAAGTATATGGGAGGGCATTACCGTCAAAACGTGGATATTTACAAAACATTGAATGTCACAACGATAGGACGTTTAAGGACTATTGGTCCGCCATCTTAAAAAAACATAAATGGACGGAGTATGATCAAGTGCAGTTTTCAACCAAATGCATACTTTAGGCATTAGCATTGTGAACTATAGTAGTACATGATAAAAAAATGATCAAAACAACTTTCAATCAGTTCATTTTAAAACTCATTTCAGGAAAATCTCCCCTATGATCTTCCTTTCAATACTAGTCATAGGGTAATTAATAATATGATTTGATACTTTATTCTAACTATTTTCAAATCTGGCTGTTCTCCAATTATCTATACAGGAGGATGCATTCCAGCCAAATGACCAACCAGACTTCAAAATAATTGGTAATTGTACCGCGGCTACTTTATTCCAATCATCATACGCAATTAGCAAACCAAGATTATTCCAAACCCTGGCGAAATGACTGGCGGAAATGCTCCCATATGCAAGTGGCTATGCAAGGGGCAATAAGACGGAAGCGGGTAATAAACCTCAAAACTGTTACTTCTGTTCCAAGCCCGAAGGGTAACGTTCCAACATGATTACAAAATAAGGTCAAATATCTTTGGAGCGTAAGTACTTATCCGCCCCCTTCAAACTATTTTTAATGCGATCAAACAGTCAGATGGAACAGGGCATCATCCTATTCATCATTATACATATCATGTTTTATCACAGAATATTTTATTTTCATGCACGCGCATATTTCACATTTCAAATCGAGAAGTTTTTCCCTATTTTCGTCAAGTTTTTTTTAAGATAATAATCCATTTCCGACTGTAATCGTTTTCATTTATTAATTTGACGGTTCTTAGTATCTAGAAAAGTAGCACGACTCAGATCATATTCTACTTGACCTAGCTTACCTAATAGCAATATATATTTTTCGATATTAATTTCTTAACTCTTCAATTTTTTTGCATATCCTTTCTACACTTTTTTGTTCCGTTAATAATATAGTAATATATCATATTTTCATATGTTTAACCGCTTTTATGTCTTAAATGTCCTTGAATGGTACCCAACTGTTAAACTCATCATTATAGCCCTTCCACTTGATCAAAGCTTGTTTCCTATTATAATCACGTCTGATAACTTCTTCAATTCTAAATACTTCTTGGTCAGCTTTTAACATTTCCAATTCGTGAAAACTCCCGCCAATCTTTTGTTTAAATCTTTTAATGTGTTTGTTATAGGAGTTGTAGGTTGAATTTCACCAATAACAAACATTTCGTCTGTCCAGTTTGGTGTATATCCTTTTTCAAACGTTCTTTTATATTTACTGATTCTAACCTTGTCTCCTATCTTAAACTTAGGTAAAGATTTATGATATATACAAGTTGAAATAAACCTCTCCTATATTCTGTTTCTTACTTGCTTCAATAGGTGTCATTTTATTACTACGATGTTTTGTGTTATTATACTTGTCAACAATGTTTTGCAACACGTCTAAATATTTATTTGTATTGTTTGCTGTAAAATATATCCACATCCTCTCTTTTAATGTTCTATTAAACCGTTCAATTATTACAGCTTTTCCAAAATTAAACGCGTGATACATTTTAATATTATTATCATCAAGAAATTGCTTAAATGTCTTGTTATAAAATTCTTCTCCCTGGTCAACCCGCAGAAACGTAATTGTCTCCCTGTGCTTATGATCTTTTGGAAAGCTTTAGTAATTTCTAAACCAGTTTTATTTTAAACAGGCTTAACCCAAGCAAATTTACTAAATATATCAATAACAGTAAGCGAGTATGTAATACCTTTATTATATTTTGAAAACCATTGCATATCAACTTTATTAACAATCACGCTGCGTTGAGTGAACTTTCTTCGTATGGGTTGATGAAGTTCATCGGCTAACTTAACAGTCCATTTCAACGCCTTTTTTTGTGCACCAAGTCATAGTGTATATTTTGTACTAATTACAATCAAATTATTAGGATTTTTTCTCCAAGTAATTTGGATTTGCTCGTTTTTAAACCGGCCAGTATGTTTTTATCGCATGTTGATTTATTACTAGGACTTTCTTCATAACAGTAATCATGCTCTTTGCAAATAGCATCTAATTCATTTGATTGTTCTCCACTATCCGGACCGCAATATTTATAACCAGGAAGTGTTAGCCCCTTTTTAATCAACAGAGGGAGCAAAGCTTTATGCATATCAACACTTCCGCCTTGTGTACTTTAACAGTGTTAGTGCATCCGATTTCAATATTCAGCTTGATTTTGTACCAGTAGATATAGTTACCATTCCATTTCCAAATAGTTTGCCTATTTCAGTACTTGCCAAACCGCTAAGTGCTCCTGTTGCTAGTGGTGCTAATATTTTGGAGAAAATCTAGCAAATGTTGATAATATTGTTTTAGTCAACAAACCAGCTAAAGCTACAAAAAGCCTCGATTTTTAGACTGAGATCTCATTTGCGATATTGATATATTTATGTATAAGCCATGTCCATTTTCCATAGCCTTGTTAATGTTTTTAATTTGAGTTGCTGTCATAAACAAAGGAAAATCCCCAGTTAGTTGATTACTCTTTAACCTGAGTGTTAATTCACTTTTTTCATATGCTTTTGCTAAACTTTGTTTTTGGCAATCTGTTAAATTACTGAATAATTTTGGTAAGTCATATATATAATAAGTTGGATTAAATTCTAACTAATTCATTTCCAACAGTATCAATAACTATATTTTCGTCATACAAGACCAAAGCATAAACTTTATATCTAGCAGTGGGAAGGTATTTAGTTTGTATCTCAAATTTAGTTGTTTTGGATTAAAACAAATTGCATTGAGTAAGGTTCCTGTGTTTTTATCATTTTGTTTGTAAGAATAATTAATTACACCTCTGAATATTCTTATAATATTATCATAACTGTATTCAGTTTCTGGATAATAAACTCCATTTCCAACTTCCAATCTAGCTGATTGCAAATAGCAATTATCATCAGCGACATTCAGTTTAAACGTATCTAAAAGATGAGGATTTTGTGTTTGACTCTTGTCTGATCTTTGCATATACACAAAAACATGTTTGGGATTTTTAACATCAGCCATTATTCTAAATACCGATTCTGTTTGTTGGGAACTTCCGCTTTCTTGTATCATTTCTCGGAGATAAGATTTGACCTAACATAAGCTAAAACATCTGAGTTAAATATCATTCTAGGTATCCACAAAACTAATTTATGAATAATTACCCGGCCATTATTTTCGGGACCGACAAGATCAACATTTTTGAAAATTAACGTATCATCAGCCGTCAGTTGCAAGCTAATTTGAATTTGACTAGGAGGCAGCATGTTTGTTTCCAAACCTTCAAAGAAGGAATATTTGTTTAGTGGAATTCTAGAGTTAACTATTTTATTAGTTATGATTAAGGCATGACGCGCTGTAAATCCTAAATTATAACCATCTTTCGTCATTTCGGGATTCTGCCACAGCTGTGGTGAATAAATAAAAGTATTCAAGGGAGGTGGGTGCATGAGCTTTCGTCCCTCGGGTTTTCTGGTCGTACCCTAGATTGGTTTTCTCTTTAGCTGCAACTACTATGGTTGTTCAGTACGATTCTGGATACATCCTGAAATGTTTATTATTTTATTATTTTGTATGTGTTGCTTTAGTTAGTTTCTCAGGATGTTGACTTTATTGTTAGAGAATTCCTTTTGATGGGATGTAGTTTTGTTTACACTGTCTTGTCTATTTGGGCGTTGAAGACAGGATAATAGCGAGGATTGTGCGCATACAAAATCGATTCAAGCTAACCAGTAGGCCATATTGCCTACTGACCGTTCCAAGTCGGTAACCCTGTCTTCACCACCCTTTCTGTTTGTTTTTTTTGTTGTTTTTTTGTTCCATGGTTCCATGTAGTTTTCTTTACACTGTCTTGTCTATTTGGACACTGAAGACAGGATAATAGCGAGGATTGTGCGCATATGAAATCGATTTAAGCTAACCAGTAGGCCTTAATGCCTACTGACCGTTCTAAGTCGGTACCCCTGTCTTCACCACCCTTTCTGTTGTTTTTTGTCTCTTTCATTGTATTGTCAATTCCTTGTTTGCAGTACAGTGTGGACCTACGATGCCATTGCGCTCGGACGCTGTGGTTTCTATAGGACCCTATATCTCATTTTCGTTTGTTCCGGTTGTTTTTGCATAATCGTCAGACATTTCAAGCAAACTTTTGACATTAACAAATCTGTGAAGATTATTTCCATCATAAACTATTTTTCCATTTTATTTTACTTGACTTTGATCAATTAATGAAGCTGTGTCGTTAATTAAAGCAATTTCATCAGCGTCTGCAAAGCAGCTCCATCAGCAAGCTTGTTTACTTGAAAACTTATTTCAAAATATGCGTTATACCATTCAAAGTAAGAACTTTTGTCATTTAGTGTAAAAAGTTAGCCACTTTTTATTTGTCCTGTCCGGGTCTGCTTATCGGGGTATCTAATTGAATGGTACATGTTCATATCATAGTTTTTAATTAATCGTTTAATTCTTAGCGAATAATGATTTCCCCTTCAAGAAAGTAATCTATTAATTTTTGTATTTACATCTTCTTCAATTTTATTATCACCTGTATATTCTACCACAGCTTCTTTTTTGTTATCAGCCTTTGTAAGTTCTTTTAAATTATTTCACCTTTTGGTTTCGATTTTATTGCTAAAACTAATTTATCAGAGCCTTTTTCCTACTTTATCTCCAAGTTCTTTAGAACTACTCTCTAAGATTGGTTTACCAGCAGTATCTAATGCTTTCTTGCCTGCTGTTTTCACAGATTCACTAAATATTTGTGATCCAACTTCTGAAACTATATCAAATATACCAGCTCACGTTAATTTATCTACTTGAGTGTCATAAACTTATTTTAATCGTGTCATATATAACTTATATTACATTAATTATTTTAAGACAAATCGGAATGATGTGTGAACTCCATTTAGATTAATAATTTTACCAGAGAAATCGGTTATGCAAATAGTAATACGGTTAATGATCGTTTTATTTACTTCACAATACCCAACTCTTATCGGTTCGTCTTTAAAAGGATACGACCTCATAAGGTCAGCTGTACTTATTTCATAAATAACATCCCCATAAGATCCATCAACAATAGCATTCTAAACTATCAATATAATTTGTAATATTGGAGTCTACTCTTCCAAACTTAGTTTTTCTAATATCTGCATCTTTTTCAAAGCCAATTCAGGTATGAAAGTTTGATTCAAGTACGAAATTATTATGAATGGTAACTAAACATTTGAAACTTGATAATTCAAACTCAATTCTTATTGGAACAAGTGAGTCAGCAGTTAATTACCGTTTACAGCTAATGTTTCTTTTATATAATTATCGATATCAACATAACTATAATTCCCATTTTGGAATATAAGAATCCATCATGAACTCAGGCGAGTTTCAGAATAGAAACCAGGGTCGAGGCTCTGCCGAGTTCTTGGTTGCAGTTCTGATCCCGAGGGTAAGATTTACCTATCTCACATGGATAAATTCATGATGGATTATTTTTCTCCCATTATGCGCTTACTTACAGGCAGTATTCGATTAGGCGACGTCACCAATGTGACGTCATGACGTTTCACTCAAGAGTCACATCTCATATCTTGCATGAGGAAAACTCCTATCTCACATGACTAGAAATGGGAGAAAATAATATCTTTCCAACTTGTTCCATTGAAATACCTTATTCTGATGATAATACACCTTTTTGTTCCATTTTAATATAGGTCAGATAAAATTAACTACCAATATAAAACATTTTAAAACTAGATTTTTCAAAATTGAACTTGAGTATTGCCTTTTGTATGATTGGTCTGAAAAATAATGCTCTTCTTTCTGTGAAAAATACTTGTTTATAAATATTTCTTTTAGTGTTCGTTTGTCAATTTCTGGTTATGCTGATTATAACTGCCAAAATGAAAATTTATTACGTCCCCTCCTGTATAAGTAAAGTCTTTTTCAAATATATATAACGTCCGGATTTATTAATTCTAAATGCACCGGTTAAATCCGTCCGTTCCACCATGTTCTCTAATCATAGAAAAATATTCTTCAGTATTTATAAATGGATTGGTTACAAAAGTAAACGCTTCGAGAAAATATTTACTAATGGTTCTTTGATCCGGTTTTCGTGTTGGGAATGATGCATAACCAACGTTATCTTTCATAATACTTATTCCATCTACTGTTGCTTCACAAATTTTAATCCGACTTGCATTGTCTACTTTTACTTTCAACTTATCAATTATTTCAAGAAGTGCTGTATGGCGACTATCAGACTTTTGATTATGATTTTTAAGAAGAGTTATGTAGTTATCGAAAGCCCTGCTTCTTTCATCCTTGGTTACTCTCATCTGCCTTTTAACGTCATTTATAGCAGCTTCGAGTTTTTTTTATCAACCATTTTGTTCAAAGTAGTCTCCAGCGTCTTGCCGTCAACCATTTGCTTTTTGATGTCTTCAAACTCTTTGTTGATATCGTCAACGTTAGTGCTTATCTGTTCATTTAATTTTGTAATCAGAGTTATTTCGTTATCAAAAGCAGTTCTCATTTGTCTTGAAGCATCAGAAATAGTAACTTCACGCTCGTTATTGTCCACCATTTGTTGATTGATTTTTTGAATCCGCTCATTAATACTTTCAGCACCAACTTACAAAATTAATTAAAATAATAATAATGGCTTTAAAAAATAGTATCTAAGTGTAGTGTAATGATAATGAACATGTGTGCCATATTTCAAAGCTTTTGGACACTTCAAATAGTTAACCAAAAGCTTTAACCAAAACCGGCCAATAGGTTTTCGGTTAACTTTTAGTGGCCATTATTTGTTGAAATTTCAAGCAAGATTTATAAATAATTTATTAATTAAACAACGCAGTGGAAACTTTACAGGGAAAAACAGTCTTGCTTATATTGCCTATGTATGCAGCCTTGTTGGTTAGAGAATAGCTCATGGCGGGGATTTATTTATTTACACTGTCCAGTTTTATTGGGTTGACAGTAGGGTAAGTGCGAAGTTTGGTGCACCCTAGAACCTGGTTTAAACCCCAAGCGGCCTTTTTTGCCACTGACCGTTCCAAGGCGGTAGCCCTATTGTCAACCCTTTTGTGTTTGTGATGTCTAATTTGGCCTGTTATTCATCTTTAAATATGTTCTTTGTTTCTGTGGGTGTTTGTGGTTGACAGTCGTCCTTGAATGTTGCTTTTCCTGTTCGATTTTTATATCTATATTGATATTGTTTAAAAACTCATCATTATTACTATTGATTTTTTTTTCATATTACTAATTATCGATTATATTGCACCGATAATATATTTAAACCTATGATAGAAAAACAAAGAAAACAGCACCTCCAAACTGTATTGCATTGTATGTGTCATCCCACTTCCGGTGGGGTCAATGGCGGTCGAATTTTAGCGGGCTTGGCAAAAAATAAAATAAATTAAGATCTATATACATCTGAGTAAGTTATAGTCTACACAATGGATGGTAATGAGCGATATTATAATGATAAGACATTTGGTACACAGTATGGTAACCAATATGCGGTCCTTGGTGATGGTTTCGAAACTCAAAGAAACAAAAGGCACCGTCAGCACTCGAATACCCACCCACCTCGTTACTTCCGAGTAACTCTGTTTTTGTTCCGGACACTAATAGCATCAGCATAAATGACTTAAAAAAAAATGTCTGCGGAAGAACAAAGAGTGCCTTTATTTGAATGCGACGACACGCAGGATTGACATATTAAATAGAAAGACATGTTTACACGGGTAGGGCACGAAACGCGTCACAGATGACCGTATTCGCTTATTGGAGTATAACAGCATCGACTTTGAGGTAAAAACTGGGTCATGCAATTTACTGTTTTGGGGTATTCAAGAAAGTAAAGGTGAAAATTGTTTGGAACTTATTAAACATTTTCTTGCCACAGAACTATATCTGGATTCATTCACATTCATGGTTTGCAAGGCATATCGTCTAGGTCGCATACTGTATACACAAGGCAAACAATCCACAAGACAAGTTATTGCCACTTTCATGGAACGCGAGAAGTGGATATGATTCTATCAAATGCAAACCATCTGAAAGGCAAACGATATGGGATAAGCCGCGACTACGTCCGGGAAATGAACGACGCCAGAAAACAGCTATGGGGCGAGTACAAATCATCACGTGAAAAGTACGGAGCCATAAATGTTAAAATTAATTACTCGGTTTCACTCACAGTGAATGGCAACATCGTTCAAAACATGTTCCCCCGACTGGGACGAAATGATGTGAGGCACACGACACTGCGAAGTCGAACAAAGAGTTAGTGACAAACTCCATGAAAATGCAAGTAATAATGCAAAACTTATCAAAAACACTGCAATGTACCTCTACACATGGATATATCGTCCCCGAAATCTCACACACACATTTCTGGTAACCAGGCGCCAGTCACTTCACCATCCAGTCTCTCGTCTAGTGCAAGCACACAGTCCCGGTGCAAGCACACAGTCCCGTTCTGGTAACCAGGCGCCACAAATTTCACTATTCGGACCCTCGGCTAGTGCACACACTCAGGCTGACCCTAGGCCAGAATCACTAAAACGAATTAGTCAGCCAAATAACTCACTTCCAAATACACCAAACGTCCAGAGACCATGGGTATCAAATGTCCCCAGCCTACCTCTACCAGTGATCCGAAACTCCAAAACACCAACTACCAGCAAACACGGTACAAAGATTAAACCAATCAAATTAGTGATATAAACAATAGAACGGTCACTGCCACCTATATATCCACCACACAGATGCCATCTAACAGCAATGGAGCCTCAGGTGACACTGTTTAGGACAGGCGGGGGAAAACCTCAGCAAATGACTTTGTAAATATTGATAGATAGTAACGACCATTTACCCAATAACACTAGCCTAAACCCTTCTTACAAATAAGAATTTAATGATGTTGTTAATAATTATGATATTTTTTGCATTAGCGAAACCAAACTGGACGACACTGATATTATATCATTGAACAATTATAAATGTATATCGAAACCAAGAGAACGAAACTGTATTAGAAAATCTGGCGGAATTGGTATGTTTGTGCAGGTCAGGAAACATTCAGATAATAAAAAATGATTCAGAGTATATATTATGGATTAAACTGGAAAAGAGCATATTAAATATTAGCGACGATCTGATAGGGGTGATTTATATGTATTTCTATTGAAAATTGTATTCCAGTTGTATGCTAGCTATTTGTAAAAAAAAAAAAGAAAAAAAAAGAAGTAATAATAATAAAAATGTATATATGTTCTGCGCAAAATAAGAATATGGACAATTCCGGAATTGCTCTGCGCAAAGTAAGAATTCTTAAAATGCGCGGCATTATCGGAATTCTCAAAATGCGCGGTTCAATTCCGGAATAGTCCGTGCGCAAAGTAGGAATTAGGACAAAGTAAGAATATGTTCGTTATCGTCAGTGCGCAAAGTAGGAAATGGAACAAAGTAGGAATATTTTCGTTAATCATATTTGCGAGTATACACTTTGATTTTTGTTTGCTTCATTCAAATAGTCAACATATCAGCAATATATTAGTATAAGAAATTCTAAAGTAAAATAGCTATTTAATACAGAAAATATTATGCATACGTCAGTAGGTAAAGTTAAAACAATTTTATTTTGAAATATACGTACGTATAGTTAAAATCACTAACATACTGTGATTTAGTTTGCTAAATGCGTTTGACAAACGAGCATACACATACTTACATGTGTGTGTTTATTTTAAGCCGACAACCGTGGGTGTTCTTACATACCGATTAGGATATCCGCGTTTTACATTCCGGATAGAAAGTATTTATATCCGCGTTTTACATTCCGGATAGAAAGTATTTTTCTTGCATTCGGGATAAGGCTTTCGACTTTTTACTTTGAATTGAATTGGGTTTTAAGGCGCACCAACACATGAACGGTTATATGACGCCTAACAGGAATGAAAATGCCAGGCTCATCCTCTACTTACATCAAGATAAAATATGTAGAATGGGCCTAGAACCTTCCTACCTGCAGAGTTGCTGCCATTTACGCTGGAGCCACATTTCCACGTTTGCGTACGCGGTGTCATGACCTTGAATGAGCATGGTAAAAAATGAAAAAAATAAATGAATGGGGGGTGGGGGTGTGCTTGTGGAGTGGGGTCCTACCTCTGCATGTGATGGTGTGTTTGCAGTGGTTGTATTCTACCCCGGCAACATCACGGGGATCCGCGTATTACACGGTGAATGGATGCAAGAATATTCATAATCGCTAAATTTTATTAATAACTGACTCAGAACACAATAATAACTAACGTTGCGACGTTGAGTGATGGCGTCAGTAAACTGACTTAAAATGTAATAAATAGATTAGTTAACTGCCCGAATCGATTATTGGGTAATCCTTCACTCGATGGTAGACATGTTTTGTTTTTTCACTCACTCTCATACGCTCGTTCGTGAAAAGAACTACACGTCTATACCGCTCTTGAAATATTTCCCTATAATCCATCCCAGCATTTAAATAATCTCTATATATTGATGGTCTAGAATTATAACGTCGTAAGTGAAAAATCATAGTTTTCGGGAAAGTGAAAAAAACGGACTGTCAGTAACAACTGTGTTAATTCTCTGAAAAATCTCATATGACATAAGCTGTAGTTTGCTTTCTCAAAAAACAAAGTATTTGTTATTTCCAAAAAAAAAATTGACTTTGTAATCTGAGCAATTGGACTTACGACCTTATGTTATTAAATATTCGGAAAGGAAGATGTTCATAGAAATGTTGTATCTGGCAGTTAGACCTTTTAACATATGGTAAAAGCGATTATTAAACCACTGTAAGTGTCTCATAAAAGTTTGCTAGTTCATGCTACACTGTTGGTCGAAATGTAGAATGCAAATGGGAACATGCGTGTGATGACAACATTGCAATATTATATATTAGAAAATGTTCTATTTTTTAAAGTTAAATCAAACGGATATACAAAACAAACATGCTCTTATTATTATAAATTTAATTAAATAATAATGGTCTCTTAATAATAATGGTCTCTTAACATACAAATATTATTAATTTAATTAAATAATAATGGTCTCAACATACAAATATTATTAATTTAATTAAATAATAATGGTCTCAACATACAAATATTATTAATTTAATTAAATAATAATGGTCTCAACATACAAATATTATTAATTTAATTAAATAATAATGGTCTCAACATACAAATATTATTAATTTAATTAAATAATAATGGTCTCAACATACAAATATTATTAATTTAATTAAATAATAATGGTCTCAACATACACATATTATTAATTTAATTAAATAGTAATGGTAACGTAACATACAAATAGAGACACGATGTTTCAAATTAATTGTTGTAACAATTATAACATTTAATAAAAGAGAACTGGGAGTTGTATTCACTAATGAAAAGAAAACTAATCAATCACGAACAAACACTAACCCTTGGTCCTATACCCTCTGTAATCTATAACGTTACATTGTATTTACCGACTATCTTTTGAAAATGTAAAACTATTCAATTCGTAACCAGACATTTAATTTGATATGTCTGGCTTTAAATTAGAAGAGCGACGTTAATAATGCATATCTTTTAGTGCATTTTGAAAGCCCCATTGTGAAAAGATCTGTATGCAAGAGATTGTATTACCATCAAAATAATGACACAGGTTAAATATCCACAAACTACGAGATTATATCACCGTAACAGTTGTACATTTACATGCAAGCTTAAGCATAATAAGGTCGTATCTACCAGTTAAGACCCAACTGTTTATAAATATTAAGGTCGTATCTACCACTTACAACCTTGTATGATTATAGCCGTGTAGTTACGACCTTTTTGCTTATTATAATGTTAACCTATAACAACGCTAAAGAATAAAACACAACTATAATAAAGCGAAAAGAAGTTCAATTAATTGTTCAATATACAGGCCTTTTAAACCGAAATTATTAGATGCATGCTTAAATTGGATAGATACTTCAAGATTGTCCTATGCCCACTTAACAATTCAGTTATGTAACGAAATCGCTTAATTTCATAAATGGTAGTCAGATGCCAGATCGCAAACACACACACACACACACACACAACGTTATATGACTGCATTTCGTTAAAGTAGCTATCTCGCCAACTTTTACAGCTGCCAACTTGTAAAGCATGTGATGTACACCGTTCATAAACCTACCGACGAAGAGGTATATCATTTAAGAATCCCAACTCTATAGGCAAGATATAAATTGCTTTAAACAGCCAAACCAGCACAAATACATTATTATATGACCTGAACACCTGGACAGAATTTTGATAAACGGTTGTGTAATTCTGCCGTTATTTGGCGGGTTAGTTTCTCTAAGGCGTCATCAACTTTGTTTAACTAGAAATTGTTGTTGTCCATGGGACAAAAACGAATGGCTCCCCCACTCGCCCGAACAGACATAATTGACGACTCTAGTTCCAACAGTTCTCTATTGATCTGAGATCGTTTTGATATTCAATATCCCTGTGACTGTATCTTCTATCTGTATCAGTAATATCTACTGGTCATGACCAACCATCCTTCCAAGTTTGAGGACCCTAAGTCCAACCATTCTCTAGTTATTGATCGGACATTGTTTTGTTATTGATCGGGGATCGTTTTGATAATCAAGGTCAACGCGACCTTGACCTTTGATCTAGAGACCCCAAAATCAATAGGGGTCATCTACTGGTCATGACCAACCATCCTTCCAAGTTTGAGGACCCTAGGTCCAACCATTGTGTAGTTATTGATCGGACATCGTTTTGATAGTCAATGTCACCGCGACCTTGACCTTTGACCTAGTGACCCAAAAATCAATAGGGGTCATCTACTGGTCATGAACAACCATCCTTCCCAGTTTGAGGACCCTAGGTCCAACCATTGTGTAGTTATTGATCGGACATCGTTTTGACAGTCAATGTCTCCGAGACCTTGACCTTTGACCTAGTAACCCCAAAATCAATAGGGGTCATCTACTGGTCATGACCAACCATCCTTCCAAGTTTGAGGACCCTAGATCCAACCATTGTGTAATTATTGATGGGACATCGTTTAGATAGTCAATGTCACCGCGACCTTGACCTTTGACCCCCAAAATTAATAGGAGTCATCTACTGGTCATGATCAACCATCCTTCCCACCTAGATCTTCACCGCGTGCACGTCGCAGAGTGGGCACTGTCAGCAAACATGTAGGATTGACCTATTGGGTCGATCCTTGCCGGAGGGGCCGGAACCGTTTTTACTTGCAAATAGACTGAATAGGCATAGGACTGACTTGTCTGCAGCATTAACGGAATGTTTGCTGATTGACTGAGAGTGAAGATGTCTCCTGCGTCCCATCACAGCACACATCATCTGACGTCCACAGATCCCGAAAGTCTTGTCCGCGGGCCGGAAGGATTCGTTACCCATTCGGCCTACTTTCGACAACCAAGGAGGAAGGACGTCGGGTGGTGTGTGCGGCGCAGGGGTCATACTGTGATGGGTGTGGCCCCAAACAGAGAACCCGACCTGTAGCGGATGTAGGATCACCACCTTAGCGGATGTAGACCACCTCAGCCAGACCACTTCACCGCCACAGCGAAACTACACAGAGCAGCAGCGACACAACACTACACATCTACAAGAGAAACGACTACACTAAACAGCAGCACCAGATCAACCTACACACTTATCTAGAAAATACCAGACTCTACTGTGCCCATCGCGGCAGGGATACCTTGTCGTGTTAGTTGGCGGACGGTCTATAAACCTTAGAACCACACACACACACACACACACACACACACACACACACACACACACATGATCAACAATCCTTCCAAGTTTGAGGATCCTAGGTCCAACCATTCTCTAGTAATTGATCGGACATCGTTTTGATAGTCAGTGTCACCGCGACCTTGACCTAGTGACCTCAAAATCAATAGGGGTCATCTACTTGTCATGACCAACTATCCTTCCAAGTTTAAGGACCCTAGGTCCAACCATTCTCTAGTTATTGATCTGACATCGTTTGTGACACAGACAGACAGACCTACAGACAGAAAGCACAAAATCAACATGGCTCCCCTACCACACTTTGTTTGGGGGAGCCATAAATCTGTTAAAGGTTAAAACCCGCGCCCCACACAAAATAACCTTTTTTAAAATCAAATTATTAAAAAAATATTTGAATATTTTACAGTGTCTAGTACAGTGAATGCAAATGGACGCGTGTACTACACACAACATATATAATACAAATAGGGAGACGACTGTCGCCTCCTTCAAATATGGAACTGTCTTCTAGATACAATAATGCAAAATCACAACATTTAACTAAGAAATGCTGACCAAAGTATACTTACTGATTCATATGTTGGTATCCAAATTAAACAGTTATTAAAAAAAATCACGTAATTAGTTTAATGCTAATAGTAACTGTTAAGCTTAGTGTGGTTTAATGGCGTTTTTATAAAATCATTTACTCGGCAAAATTACTTGCCGATATTCATATTTAAAAATCTGTTTCATGAATGTTGTGGTTTCAAACAACATTAACGTTTTATATAGAGGATCTTACATGTGTGACTTTATTATTGATTTTAATAAGCGAGTTGGACAAAATAAGAGGATACAAGGCTCTGCCGAATATCCTATCCTTTTATCCGATTAGTTTATTAAAGTCAATAACACAAACTCACATAACAAAACTAGACGCGATAGTTCCACTTAATGTTGTCAATTTACCGTGTATACTGTACTCGCGGCTTCCCGTTTTTTTTTGCATAACTTTCATTTATGTTTTGCAGTTGTTGATTATATTGCACTAACAATATGTTTAAACACACTGACGAATATCGAAGACAGTTTGAAAACTAAAATGCTATTTAAAAGTATGCAAGCAGCTTTAAAGGTTAAAATAATACTGGATTAATAAATCGAGATGCTAATTTTAAAATAAATTTTATAAAACTTCAAACTTGTTGTGTTTCGCTTTAAGATAGCACTTTTGTTGAGTATATACGGAAGTGAAATTATTCCATTTTAGTGGTATTTCCGTTTTAGAACACATTGTAGTATCCTCGTCAATGGTCGAGGACATCACGTCGTTAAAACTTCACATAAAAACATACATTACAACTAAACAAGACAAAGGCCACACTTACCCAGAAACCGACGTATAGAAACGGGGTTTAGTTCCGTATATACGACACATTAAATATTTCTCTTGCTAATAATCTGCATAAAAAAGTGACATTATTAGAGTATACATTATTAGAGTATACAGTCAGTAAAATGTAACTACCACCTTGGCACGTGAGTTACAAATATACGAAAAATCCATCCCATATGGCAATGATTTTGAAATTTTTATCAATAATATATTGATCTAAAAACGCTATAGAAGGAATAGGTTGAGATTTTATAGCAACTGATGAAGGCCCTCGGGCTGAAAACGTTTTTGCGGCAGGATATTGTTTTCCTGGTAAAATCGTTAACCTATATACAGTGCGTATAGACAGACAGAAATATACTTGCATTGTCTGTTATTTGGCTATATAAATAAAAATTGAATATAAACCTAAATGTGCATAATGCATAACCAAATAAATTCACACAACAGCGGCACACGTAAAACACTGGGTGTGAGACAAACACCCGTGAGGAATTCCCTAACTAGGCATGGGACCCTTACGAGACATTTTGAAACGTCAACTTTGGTCGGACACCCGCACCACCCCATAACATTTAGAAACAGTGACCTAGATTATCACCAAGGCGGGCACCCCTTAACCTGCAGAGCCTTAACCTGCTCTGCAGGGGTTGATGACCTTCGAAATGTTACTTTTTGCAAATCTTAAGAAAAGATAAAAACCGGTAAAAAATAAGCTGATTAAAGTTTATAAAGACCTGAGCATTAAATAATTAATGCCTGCCACCATATGAAACAACTCTCTGAATACTCGTCTAACAGTGTATGCCCGAATGGGATATTTACTCCCATACTACATGCACCAAGAAATGACATACATTTTAATGTAATGTTAATTTTAATATTTCTATACCCGTACAGAAAAGAAATTTCGCAGACTAAAATTGTATAATTTGGAAAGATCAAAGAATATATTAACTGCATACGTGTAGGTATGATAATTAGAGAAATGTGGCAGTCGGCTTTTCCGATAAGATACTTGCTGCGGCACATCATGCAACAGCTGATTGAATATTTACCGTGAGATTTGTAAAGAGTTTCTCACCAGGTGTTAAAAATAGTAGGTAATCGATTGGATGAGATCAATTGAAAAACTGACTATATATCGAGACGGACTTAGTTACGAAATGCAGTCGAATGTTTTCATTCTGATTGTTGGTTCTTAAAGTATTTAGGCACTCTTCTGTTTTTTGGCAAATACAACTAAAACAATAGTTATCAAATAATGTTCAGTGACCTAATGCTTATTCTTTCTGAATAATTCATTGGGAACAGTTTGGTAAAAACCAGTTTAAGCACGTATTTTTGAAGTACAAAGAGATACTGTTAGAAGCTATTCTGTTTAATGAAAATCGGGTACTAACCCCGTGAATAGCTATAATAAACGGGTACTAACCCCAGAAAAACGGGTACTAACCCCGATTGACAGTAATATATGTACTTCCAAAATAACGCCTCGATTTCAAACATTATGTTGATAATGGGGATAGACAGTTAAACGGCTGACTTAATATAGCCTGGTACCAACCCAGCGTCAGTCTGTCTATTTAACATAGGTTATTCTTAAGAAAATAAATAATAACAATACAGAAGAGGCAATTTACTTTAATGTGATTAAAAGGCTGACTTAATATAGTCTGGTACCAACCCAGCGTCAAGCCAAATATAACGTAACTTCAATGTGATTAACGACTGACTTAATATAGTCTGGTACCAACCCAGCGTCAGTCTGCCTATTTAGTATAGGCTACTTTTAGGAAAAGAAACAGTAACTAGAAAGAAGAGAAAATTAAATTTAATGTGATTACACGGCTGACTAAATATAGTCTGGTACCAACCCAGCGTCAAGCCAAACATTAAACAATCTTTAATATGATTAAGGGCTGATTTAAATATATCTTGGTACCAACCCAACGTCGAGCCGTCTATAAAATAAGTAAAATATAATCTGGTACCAACCCAGAAACCGACGTATAGAAACGGGGTTTAGTTCCGTATATACGACACATTAAATATTTCTCTTGCTAATAATCTGCATAAGAAAGTGACATTATTAGAGTATACATTATTAGAGTATACCGTCAGTAAAATGTAACTACCACCTTGGCACGTGAGTTACAAATATACGAAAAATCCATTCCATATGGCAATGATTTTGAAATCTTTATCAATAATAAAAAACGCTATAGAAGGAATAGGTTGAGCTTTTATAGAAACTGATGAAGGCCCTCGGGCTGAAAACGCTTTTGCGACAGGATATTGTTTTCCTGGTAAAATCGTTAACCTATATACAGTGCGTATAGACAGACAGAAATATACTTGCAGTGTCTATTATTTAGCTATATAAATAAAAATTGAATATAAACCTAAGTGTGCATAATGCATAACCAAATAAATTCACAAAACAGGGGCACACGTAAAACACTGGATGTGAGACATACACCCGTGAGGAATTCCCTAACTAGGCATGGGACCCTTACAAGACATTTTGAAACGCCAACTTTGGTCGGACACCCGCAATCCCCCATAACATTTAGAAACAGTGACCTAGAATAAAACGAAGGCGGGCACCCCTTAACATGCAGAGCCTTAACCTGCTCTGTAGGGGTTGATGACCTTCGAAATGTTACTTTTTGCAAATCTTAAGAAAAGATAAAAACCGGTAAAAATAAGCTGATTAAAGTTTATAAAGACGTGAGCATTAAATAATTAATGACTGCCACCATATGAAACACGTCTCTGAATACTCGTCTATCAGTGTATGACCGAACGGGATATTTACTCCCATACTACATACACCAAGAAATGACATGCATTTTAATGTAATGTTAATTTTAATATTTCTATACCCGTACAAAAAGAAATCTCGCAGACTAAAATTGTATAATTTGGAAAGATCAAAGAATATATTAACCGCATACGTGTAGGTATGATAATTAGAGAAATGTGGCAGTCGGGTTTTCCGATTAGACACTTGCTGTGATTGAATATTTACCGTGAGATGTGTAAAGAGTTTCTCACCAGGTGTTAAAAACAGTAGGTAATCGATTGGATGAGATCAATTTAAAAACTGACTATATATCGAGACGGACTTAGTTACCCCGAAAGTGATGGGTATGTAGTTGATTTGATTAACACTTACAAGTATACAGTTGATCGCGTATACGTGCATTTTTTTTTAATCAGGCCTGCCAAAACTTTTTAGCACAAAATCCTGAGATTTTCAAAATTTAAAGATTTGAAGCGCGCGAAGAACATTTTAAATGGAAATTTAGTGTGCGCCAACTTGATTTTCACACCATTTTTGAAAATCGCAAATTTAAATTATTGATGCAATTGATACAAGTTGATGCATTGTTTGATAGTTATAGAAAATGATAAATTAACATAGTAGTCTCTTATACATTTTTTTAGAATGGCATAGTTAAAATCATATGTAATGTTTTATTGTATATAATATTGTACTATGACGAGACTTTAATAAACCATAAAAATAGTAATTGGATTAGAAAGACTTGGCTTAAGAAAGACACAACTGTTTCTTTTTTATGAAAGTGCACTTACTTTTATACACAAATGTGTGCTAAATGCAAATTCAAAGTCAACTCTTATACAAGTTATAATCATCTTTCACAGCAGCAGCTGTTATAGGGGTACCACACACAAGGAGTTGCAATCACAGATATTGCTGCATTTGCCACTGAAGGAACTAATTATGCACTTAGGTGTTAATTGCATATTCAGTCAGTGCATTACACGGATGACCCCCACAGATTCGACACTTATATATATTCCTCCGACTAGGGAGCGTAACATGACCAATTCGGGAAATAGTTGATAAACTGTGAAAGTATAGCTGTTAAAATTAAAATCATGAACAGTTTGTTTTGATGAACAATTCGGTGATTGTACACTTAAATCCAGAGATCCGGAGAGCGACTGAAAAATCCGGAGAATCCGGATTTTATCCGGAGATTTGGCAGGCCTGTTTAATATTAATATGCATCATATTATTGTATTTAATAAATTCTATGTCTATTTCGGCTGATTAAGATCACTGAAAATAATGTTTAACGTAAGAAATTGCTTTAATATTATCATCATATATATTAAATAAAATATGTAAAGTAACTTGTAATTAACTTATTAAAAATATTAGAAATAACTTGTAATTAAATATTATGTTGAGAAATCCCTAGCAATTATGTGTTCAGTTATCTGCATATATATATATATTTCTTTATTAAAGTCTCATCATGGTTTACAATAATACAAACATAAATAAAACATCGTAAACATCATAAGATAGCCATGCCATTCTAATTAGAATTATAAGAGACTATAGTTATAAAACCATCAACATATTTTAAAAGTAGCTAATAACATCAAACTCAAACGATATTAGTATATATATTACACATTAAGACTATGTAAATGATGCTAATCTATCTATAAAATATGTACTAAGAATGAGTATTGTAAGATTTGACAAAATAAACAAAGCACTATTGCGCAATAGTTAAAACAAAATTAAAAAATCATTTATCACCTTTGATCAGATCAAAAAGGAACTGATTAGCATCATTTTCATAGAAAAAAATAAAACAGAATCACGATATGATAAAAACAATTGACATTATTTACATATATAAAATTGACATTGTTTGGCGTATTTAAGAAGGAAAAAAGACTAGCGATACAAAAAGCTAGATCGACGTAGAAGAATTAAGTAGCAGGATTTGGCACATACACGAATTAAGTCTGAATTTGTAAATAAATATACTAATTATTTACCAAGATATAACATAGTTTAAAGGGTCCTCCAAATTGAAATAACTTCCCTTTGTATTACAAAGATAATGATTAGCAGTTTCTAAAAATACTTCGGTCAACATCGTAAATCTATTCGTTCATCGGTAAATCACGAATCCATACGGCACATTTGCCCCTAATACACACCTGTCACGGAAACGTAACTGAGGTTTCACGGAAACAGCCGAATGGAAAACCCCTGTTGACGTCACGCATTACCCATGGTTCATTAGAAACCAAAATGGCGGACACAAACGAAGTAAACAATGCGTGCGAAGTAGAAAATGTTGAACACATTTTGTTTACCCCATCCATTTTGATTTTGAGCGTATAAATGAAAACAATAAACGAATAATATGAATTTTAGGCACTGCCTAAGACCGAGCAGAGCTCTTAAAATTATTACTTACAT
The DNA here is from genome assembly GCA_037043455.1 of Cyrtodaria siliqua. Taxonomy (NCBI): domain Eukaryota; kingdom Metazoa; phylum Mollusca; class Bivalvia; order Adapedonta; family Hiatellidae; genus Cyrtodaria; species Cyrtodaria siliqua. The sequence goes on along the minus strand of JAWPHD010000305.1, from coordinate 170,087 downwards.
GATATATCGGATCGCATGTAAAATTTAACTTGTAAACCAAATAGTTTATTCTTAATAATTATTCTATATTGTTGTGATAAAATACTAACCTATCTTATGTTTCTTGTCAATCAACTTATGAGTAAATTAATTGACTATTCATAATTTCGATCATCAAAATCAGCTGACCAAGCAATGGCCTAGGCATTTGACACACCTCTAAATTGTGGTAGGTGGTAAACTCAAACTCGATCTTTATTATAGTTTGTTTGATTGTATGGTGTTTTACGTCATTTTCAACACATGTAAGGTTATATACTAGTATGACGGTCGATTTTTTTTGTGTTGGAGGCATCCACCCACTTTTCCTGGGTAGAACCAGTACTGTAAACCTCCCGTCATCCGTAAGAATCGACACTTACTCACTTACAAATCGAACTCCCAGTGGCATTCGAACCCGCAGCGATGAGAGGTGAAGGTTTAGAATGCAACGTCGTTAACCATTCCACCACGGAGACGCTTCGTCTTTATCATAGATGTTCAACTAAGTTTATTGTAAAAGTTAAGGTATTTACGGTGTGATTTTTTTTAAAACCAAATTTTGAAAATTATCTTATTTTTACTCTTTCAACTCAAGAGGCACCTTTCCTGGGTTTATATTGTTTTCCAGAGAGAATTATTTTGTATCAGACATATCTTTTTCGCAGCTACTACAAACAGTGTCATTGAACATTTTCAATTCAGTTCTTCTTTCTAGACACATTTCGCATTTAGAAAAAACGTACGGCATCTGTTCTATTTCAAAGGCAAGTATAGCATCCATAGCAAGGTTGAATTTTTCATATTTCTGTAATGGTGCAGCTTCTGGTATGTCATTTATTTGATATGTTTTGGTAATATACCTTTTTTCCCGTTTATTTTCTCATTTCCCTTTTCTTTGATTCTGACTGTGTTTCGATTTCAAGAGGTTTTGATTCCTAGTTTCCTACATAAAGATTGGATGTCATTGGTTATATTAGAGTTGGAATTTGAGTCCTTTTTTGGTTCAGTATATGGTGTACTAATATAATTTTCTGAATTATGTTTGCTCTTGTTGCCATGCGTGTTTTCGGTGGGTGATATTCGCTTTTTACTTTTACTTGAAACTTTAGAACTTGAAACTGTTTATTGTTCAAAAGCAAGTCAATGGTTGTACATGACAATTCTCCTTCATTGGTTGAAAAAGAATACATGTGATATTGCTCTGCACCAAACTCATGTTACATTGATGTTGTAGCCTAAAATGGTAGACACAGTTTCAATCTCACAAGCTGTGGCCCACCCTTGACCATTTATCATTTCCCTCTCGTGTTAAAGTTTGGTCATGTCAGGACTGTGGTAAATTTGGACTAACTCCTCCATGCCAACCCTGTTATCAGCAATATTATAAAATTATTGCCTTTTAGTGAGGTCGATATGTACATATTTGTCTGTGATTTGTATAGGAAATACTGGGAATAGAAAAACTATATCTACTCGTTTGCTCTACTGGGAAATATCTCCCTGGTGTAAAAAGGCATTAATCATTAGAAATATTAATAAAATCATTTTAAATTATGTAATATATCCGCACTCGTTCTTATATCGGGGCCATTTCTCAACCTCGGGAGACATTTCCCGTATCTCAAAAACACTGGTTATTAAACTCTATTTATCGACCTGATATCGCCTCGGTCGATATCACTTTTCTCAGGTCGATAAATACAACACATATCAACACATATCAACCGAACCTAAAAGGCAACAATTATTTCATTATTAAATCAAATTATTCATGAAATTTTGAAATTTTGAAATTTTGAAAATTTGAAAATTTGGAATTTTGAAATTTTGAAATTTTTGAAATTTTGAAAATTTGAATTTTTTTTAAATTTTTGAATTTTTAAATTTTTTAAATTTTGAAACCTAAAAGGCAACAATTATTTTATTATTAAATCAAATTATTCATGGAATTTTCTATTTTGAAATTTTTGGAATTTTGAAATTTTGAATATTGAAAATTTGAAAATTTGGAATTTTGAAATGTTTGAATTTTGAAATTTTTGATTTTTTAATTTTTTTTAATTTTGAATTTTGAAATTTTTTAATTTTGAAATTTTTGAAGTTTTTGGAATTTTAAAATTTTGAATTTTTGAAATTTTGAAATTTTGAATTTTGGAATTTTGGAATTTTGAAATTTTGAATTTTTGATTTTTTTTAATTTTGACAACCAATAACAATTAATAAAACAACTTCTAATGCTAAGCATTCTTTTAATGAATATCGCTTTATTCGTAACTACTTGTGACGGGATTAGTCGAACTAGTACGAATACTCCAAACTACGAAAAGAGACAATCGTCCAAGTGAAACAGACTGATCCCCTGATGATTTAGGGAAAAAATCCGAAATTGCCGAACACAATTTCATCAATGGTGGCGCTTCCGGTGCGACACAGTTTTTTTGCCCAGGTACGAGTTCAACATTTGCACATGTGTTACCATTAGCCGATCATCGTCGGCCGGCTGTGCCGGCCGAGCTCTGCTCGGTAATATAAATAAACTTATGGTATTGGATTCTTCAATGTCTTCATCCTGTGACTGTGTCTCCGCACAGACATATTAATAAACAGATAGGAAACTTCCTATCTTAACCAATGAAGTAACCAAAATATCACGTGGCACCTTTACTTTTCCTTCTATCTTCTCTCTCAATTATTCACTGATTTTGATGAGAATACATTCAAAAGATTCATAGTGAATAGCAAAATGGGATTATAATAATTTAAGTTTGTTATTAGGTCTGTGGTCTCCGTCTGTGGGTCTGCAAATCGGGGAATTACGTCAGGTTTCAGCATTGGTTTAAAGTTTTCGATACCTACCGGTAATCTCTTTTTCGTTACATAAGAGTCTTCAAAATCTTTCTCAGTAAAATGAACATACGCGAGTGTGCTCTGAAAAATTCCATTTAATTTCACACCGTTTTGCAAAACAACAAGTTCAATCCATTTAGTTCGATGACGGCCACATGGAAATATGTATAGGCTTACACTGCCTTCCTGTTTATTTTTTCTACAAAAGCTTAATGAGCACCTTTTCACCATGATGAAGACACGAACACATCAATAATATTCCAGGGTTTAAAACAGGCTATATGAGTATATGTATACGTACTGTAACACTTGGGGCCTGGAGGTTAATACCGAAAAAACAAAAATTTATGGTGTTTAGAAATAGAGGTCCAATACATAACGATGAGAAATGGAATTATAACGGGGTTTTAGTAGATGTGGTGGACGAATATTACCGTACATTGTTGACATATTACTTTAAATGCTACAATTCGGATCAAAGAAAAACAATTGCCGGTGCTGAAATTCGCCCAAAGTACCCTTTAGAAATAAATATCTCATTAATTTTCAAGTTAATGAAAATTTTGAATTGGCAGATTTATTTGTTTTTCCAACATACGTGCATGTTCAAAATTTCAGCATCATTCATCCGAAATTGGCCGAGATATGAATCGAAACAAAACGTGCCCAGCGTATTCATATAAAAAGACGCTGATTTGTGTACGGAGTCTTGTCCATGTAATGTACGGGGTTTTGCAATGCAAAGATTGTTTTCGCTGCTCTGCACTGATGTTATTTACTTATATTTGTAGTAATTCGTAGACATTGTTTAGGTCCTATATGTCTTATACCATTTTGTATTGTTAAGACAAAAAAATGCAGAAAACTAAAACTTAAAAGGGGTAATTCTTGAGAAAGACTCCGTACTTATTCCAAATAACTACATGTACTACAAATTAAGTCCAGACGTATATTATTGTCAGTTAGAATTGATACAGTTGTCCAATTTTAGCTCATTGTGACCACAGTTAACGTCATATATTTTTTTTGTCATTTACAACAATCCATTACATTGGTCAATGTTTATTCAACTTAGAAATGAGGTAATTGCTTTAATTCGCGAATCTAGGGAATCATACAAGTCAAAACTTACATCCCAGTTAACTGATAAATCAATCCCCCGGGTAAATGGTGGCGTATAGCAAAATCGATCTCTAAATTGAACAAAGTAACTCAACCAAACTTTCCAATGAAAAATAACGGTCGTATTTTTAATACATCCAGTAGACAAAGCAAACGCATTGAATTCTTCCTTTTCTGCAACATCTCATATTGAACATGAACCGGAATTACCTACTTTTCATAATCGCACTGACAATAAAATGAATGACTTTATTATAAATGAAACGGAAGTAATTGATCAATTGAAAATCTTGAAATTATCGAAACCTCCAGGCCCAGATATGATTAGCCCAAAGGTGTTAACATTAGTTTTAAATAGCATCGCTGCTCCATTGACGCGACTTTTTAATCTGTCATTGTCCACTAGAAACGTACCATACCAATGGAAACAGGCGAATGTAACTCCTATTTTTAAGGGCAAGGGAGAACCTGACATGCCGGGCAATTATAGGCCTATATCCATTACCAGTATTATTTGCAAATTGATGGAAAAAAATCGTATTTAAACACTTCTTCAACTATATCAAAACGAATAACCTTCTGTGCAAATACCAGACAGGCTTTCAACCTAGAGACTCTACAGTAAATCAGCTCAAAGAAATATATAATAACATAATAAGCAACCTCGACGCTGGGAAAGATGTACGATTTATATTTTGCGATATTGCTAAAGCATTTGACAAAGTATGGCATGCTGGGTTGCTTTTTAAAATATGGTATCAATGATTCATTATGTAACTGGATACGTAGCTATCTCTCTGATAGGCAGCAAAAAGTAGTTCTAGATGGATTCTCTTCAAGCTTCAGTACTATAGATGCAGGTGTTCCGCAAGGCTCTGTTTTAGGTCCGTTTCTATTTCTGCTTTATCTAAATGACATCACAGATGACTTATTGAATGATGTACGGTTATTTGCTGATGACACTTCTCTTTTTGTTGTAGTTGATAAAAACCCAGTAGAATGTGCCAACTCTCTTACAAATGATCTTTGCAAAATATCTGAATAGTCAAAAAAATGGGCTGTTACATTTAATCCTCAAAAAACCAAAAGCCTTGTTTGCACTAGAAGAAACTATAACCACCCACCAGTCTACTTTGATAATGATATAGTACAAGACGTAGCGTCACATTGCCACCTTGGATTAACAATTCAGTCCAATGCAACTTGGTCGCATCATATAGAAAATATATACGAAAAAGCATGTGCACGATTTAACATTCTAAGAATGCTTAAGTACAAACTTGACAGACATTCGCTATTGCAAATTTATGTCGCCTTTATAAGACTTATACTTGAATATGGAGATTCAGTATGAGATAACTGTACACAGGGAGAATCTGATCTATTAGAGAGCGTCCAAGTTGAAGCAGCACGAATAATAACAGGCCTCAGATGCAATTCCTCTATATCATACTTATATACTGAATTGAACTTAGAAACATTAACAAAAAGAAGAAAAGATCATAAACTTGTAACTGTTTACAAAATAATTTATAGAATAAGTCCAGATTACATGTATAACTTAATCCAGCCATACTTACATGTAAACAATAATTATAACCTTTGAACTTCAGGATTAAACTTACGTCTCCCTCTTTGAAGTACAACATCATATTATAACAGCTTTCTGCCGAGTACAATTAAATTGTGGAATGCTTTACATTTAGACGCTAAAAATGCACCATCTGTTGAACAATTTAAGCATAAACTTAAGGCTATTGAACATAGGACTGACAGTCCATATCACTATAATATAGGAAATAGGAATGATAACATCATCCATTGTCAATTAAGAAATAACTCTAAATACGCATTTATTTGACCACTTCTTGACAGATTCAGCAGTATGTCCGAAATGTGGCAATCCATGTGAGGACAATACTCATTTCTTTTTCAACTGTCCACTGTATAACCAATTCAGAAATGACTTACTTGATACCCTAGCCAATCTTGTTGATGTCACGCATATCAACAGTGACTTGATACTGAATGGCAGTTCCAATCTAGACGATACTCAGAAATTGTACTTATCGTCCACAAATACATCAAGTGTGTGTACCAGGAGATTTTCGTAGAATTATAGATGTATGTACATGTACATATGTATATGTATGTGTATATATGGGTATATAGGTATGTACATGAATGTGTACATGTATGTATATACTATTGTATTTTCAGATATGTTTTGTCACAATGCCAGAAGTATTTTTTTATATATTATCATCTTTTTTCGTTTTTTATTGTAATTTTTATTTTTTTGTTTGTCTGTTTTCTCAGTTATCTTAAATTCCAAAATTAACTATTGGTTACAGAAACTCATACTAAAACCATTATATTTTGTAATAATATGGTACATTTTTATATATATTTCATATTGGTTTCCAGTATGACTTTCTTTCTGTTTATTTTTTTTTCTCACTTAAATTCTTTCTGACAGTACAAAGTGTTAATACTAAACAATCACGGTACACATGTTTCAAAGATTCTAAGTTAATTGTCAACCCAATATATCCAAACTGTACTACAATTCAACATTTTATGTTATGTTTGATATGAATTTATTGTTTATATGTACCTTGATATGGGAGAGGTCTTACATAGGCATTGCCTGTTGTCCAATCCCATTCAGTACTTGAATACAATATTGTTTAAATAAAGTATTATTATACGTCCCACAGGCGTTAAAAATACTTACCGTATTTTTTCAAACAGTTTGCCTGTCAGGATAAAATTAATTCTATGCCCCATATTGACATCTAAACTATGTCAAACTTTCCTAAGCATGTTAATAGGAAATGTAAAGTTGGTTCTTAAACTACATTGACAACACATGATATAGATAACGGCATGGGTTAATATTAATTATCTATATAGCTCGCATGATTATATCTGTTCAAGGAAATCTACGTTGATTCAGTTCTAATGACACTACATTGACTGTTTACAAACATTCAATGAATGTTTTATGTATTACATGTAATGCAAGTACCATTAAAACCATAGTTTCATACAATATATTTAAAGCAAAACTCCGTACAGTAAAAAGAGAATATTTGCAGTACTCCGTACACAAGTGCCCAAGACCCCGTACACAAACATTAATTTTGTTTCGATTCATATCTCGGTCAATTTCGGATCCCTACAGTGATTAGGGGTAAAATCAAACACTAGTTCTAGTGGTGTATATGGAGAAATGGGTAGATACCCTCTTTATATAACGCGATATGTGCGTATAATAAAGTATTGGTGTAAAGTTGCAAATAGTGATAACATTCTAGTTAAAACAGTGTAAACCCAAGGTGTAAATGATTGTGAGAGAGGCTATAAAAATTGGGTTGCAAGTGTTAAAAATATTTTACGTAGTCAAAGACTTGGATATGTTTTTTATAATGCAGTCCAGTTAAATGTAAAATCGTTTCTAAATGTTTTTAAACAAAGAGTTATTGACAATTTTATTCAACAGTGGAATTTATCAATTGATAATAGTCCAGGTTTAGACTCATATAAATGTTTTAAGAATAATTTTGAGTACGAAACTTATTTAGATATGTTGCCTTACTCATTGAGATGTATTTTTTCTAAAATAAGGTTGTCATCTCATCCTCTTAGGATTCAGACAGGCAGATTTGCTCCAAACAGGTTAGAACGAAATGAAAGAATTTGTCTATATTGTGATTCTGGGGATATAGAAGACGAGTATCATTTCATATGTATTTGTAGACGTTTCAATGACTGAAGAAAAAATACATTAAGAAATATTATTTTATTAGACCTTCAATGTTTAAATTCATTGAGCTTATGAAATCAAATAACAAAAAAATATTACTAAATTTGTGTAAGTATATTAGAGAATCTCTTAGTATTAGATATTCTCTAATTGTGAACCAGTAATGTATTCATCCTCTCTCTTGTCACGTGATGTATTGTAAACTTAGATATGTATTAGATGATGTACTATGTACAAATCTGAATAAAATTATGTTCTATGAGAAAAATGAACATCCAACAAGAGTAACGGTTTGTTTACACATAGATACGCGCCATAATTGATTATGTAAATTAGGTAGTTTGTACGGAAGATGTGATTGGTCAACCCCTTATGACGTCATTTTCCGAAGATCGATCGCGCACCAGTTTTTTTTATGTACAGGTAAACTTCATACCTGTAAAACTTGCATTTATCAACGTTTTTTGAGAAAACGGACGATGACATTGACATTCTATTATAATAAGCTTTCATTTAAAATAACTTTATTTTTCCATTTGGAGGACCATTTAACATTTATCAATTAAATAAAAGCTAATTGATGTTAATTGATCTGTTGTAGTTCAAGGGACTATCCGTATATCACGGCATAGATTAAGACGCATTAATTAATAATAGGGGATACTGTTTATTGTCCTGATTAGATTATCACACATTAATTTCATCAATACTCTGCGTGACAAGTAAATAGATAGATAGATAGATAGTTTATTTCAAAATCCAAAAGGCACTAATCCCTCGTGGTGCAAATAAAGACATGAAAATAACATGACAGACAATGTAACAAAATAGTACAAATGCATAGTATACATAGCAATTTTACAGTGTATGTATATCCAGTCGAGAAGGTGATAACATTTTGAGTGAAATAAAATGCATATATAAATAGTACATGTATATCATTACAACATCAATTCGTATTACCTATTTGGAAAAAGGTACTCATTTCTTTTATTAAAAGCCTTATAAATAAAAATAGCTAGATTTCTTATTTGCTTTTTACATCATCATAACATAAACTATTTTTGCATACTTATTTTCACTACTATGTAATATTTTGAGCCAGTATTTTATTATGATAAAATGACGTTGACATAAAAAGGATTTTCTACCCAACTCTCCATATATAAAATCATTTTGCATTGTCTTCTTTACACTTAATATATTCTTACATAATTTAAGATGCACTCTTTCTATTGCATTAGCTTTTGTAAAACCCCAAACTGCAGCTCCGAGACAAGATTCGTTGCTCCAGTTACTATCCGTGCAGCCTCATTTTGTATTTTGTCTAAATCATATTTGTTATACTGTTTGCAGTTATAGAACATGATATCGCCGTATCCTAATATATGTCTAATATAGGGCGTATAGATGGTTTCTATTGAAACTCTATAAAGTTTAAATTTAAGTTTTCGCATAATAATAATAATAATAATCCTTTGCCATGCTTTTGATTTGATAAATTCAATGTGCCTGTGCCATGATCAATCATTTGGCAGATAGACACCGATGTCCTTATGATCTAGAACTTCAGTTATCATTTGATCGTACATGAATACAGGCAGGTGGTTTATGAAATTTAGTTTGCGTGAAATAAGGAAAAATTTGGTTTTGAATAGATTACATTTTACAAGCCATCGATGTGCCCAACTTGACATTTTAGTAGATCAGAATTAAGCATATTTGCAGCAGACATTGTGTAATCTGCAACAATAAATGTGCCCGTGTCATCAAAAAGGCTCGGATTGTATAGTTCACGAGCTCAAAATCTAGTTGGTCAAAATGAATCTGACCGTTAGACCATTAAATCAGGACAAGCCTTATCTATAGCATAATACATTAATAGAACGTATGTGGATAAACACTAAGTCGAATAGAGGCTACGAAGATTACATAAACAACGCGGTAGGTCAGCACGCTCCCTCTCTTTCGGTTTTCCTAACAGTGATCGCGTACACGGCTAACAACAGCCTCGATTCAGGTGTTTATCATTTTTATTTATATAATTTTTGTGAGTAACGAACGGAGTTTTATGAAATAAAGCGCACATACCTCTACTAAACGAGCCCTTTTCTCTGATTTTCTCACTGCAACTAAACAGCGAAAGCGCTAAAATTGTACTCAGTTTATCTTTGTCAAATGGTAATTTACACAAGTATCTGCAACGACCGACGAATATCAAAATAAACAAGACATAATATCAAAATAAATGCTTTAAAACCACACAAACGTTCCTATTCTAAAATCATATAATTTAACTAAACGCTTAGACGTGTTAACCCGCCGTCGTCCAGAGAATTCAAACACCACGTGATACATCACGTGAACTGACCGTAACATCTGCGCATGTATGAAATACAAGCAGACGACGCGTTTAACTTTGCTTACCCAATAATTTGCTTACCCAATGAGAGAAAAATGTTCAAACGAAATAAATAATGCACTTTCTAAAGATATCCAATCTGTACGATTAATTCGCTTATTGTTGAGATCGCGTTATTAAATTCACACCGGGGCACATGTTTTGTTATACACAAATTGGTTTTGTGGTCTTGTGTGACCATTAAAATAATAAAAAATTCGTCCACTAAGAAAGTAGTTTAGTAGACAAACAACAGATCAATTTTAACAATACAAATATATTTCCGTTGGGCAAATGCAAAACTAAATTTCAGTTAAAACAAATAGTATGATAGCAGAAACAAGTTTGAGAATATGGTTTGAATCTGTGTTGTGGTTTTATAAAGAAATTACCAAGTAGAAATTAATCTATTAGGCATATACGAATCTAAGCTTTATTTTAGTTTTATCAACTAAAACAGTATGAGTATTTCCTCAGAAAAAAAACACACATATGTAAGTCCAGCACACAAGTGTATAACAATTAATATTATTTACACGATGTAGATACATTTTCCTACATGCTTGAGCTGACATGGAAATGAGGTTGATCTGAATTGAATAGTTGCAAAACTATTGCCAGATAAATTGACCGACACAGGGGCCTGGGGGATTAATTCACACGTTCATATTTTTATACGTCAATAATTTAAATAAACAGACACACGTTTATGAAATAAAATGTGGCCATAGAACTTTAACAAAACATAACTGTTCCCTGGGAGCATTTACAAACTTAAACAGTATTTTTTTTCTATATGTTTTCATACCTGATATGTTTGAATAGAATGAAAACGGACGCTCCTGAATATGTTTGCAATCTTCGCGTAGTCATCCTCTAAGCTTCGCAAAACCAAAAATTCACTTTGACCCCCTCTGTTTACATGTAATTTTATTGACAGCCGAATCCAAAATGCCGACAGCGGAACATTCCACTTTTCTAGAGTAGGGTGACTTAAAAATCATTTGACCAATAGTGGTTTAAATAATAAAATATAAACGCAGTATACTATTTACCTACCTTTTATTTGCTAGATATCATGTTTCTCATTCCAAAATAAAAGGTAAGTATGTTCGATTGCTGGAGGTGTTCAACATTTAACAACAATTTGGTATTTCGTACATCCGAACCATAGAAACAGTGTATTTTTAAAAATAAAATCAATCTGGTAAATATATGTTAATTGTGTTTTAAATTGCAGATATTGGATCAATGCAAAATTTAAGCATAAATACATGTTGTAAATTGTCTTATCTCTATGCCACGAACAAAAAACATTACAATGGGACCCTATGAACAATTAATTGTGGTGTGAGACGAAAATTAGTTGCTAGCGCGTACATTCGTCATAATTTTCATGTATGTACCTGATCACGAACGTACGAACGTATGAGATAAAAATAGAGGACCTTACATGAGTGACTGTGTATTATTGATTTTGGATAAATTGATAGGATACGAGACTTTTGCCGAGTATCCTATCTTTATATCGAACGAGTTTATTGAAGTATTGAAGTCAATAACACACAGTCACGAATGTAAGATTCTGTTTATCACATATAGTTTCACTTTAATGTTTGTCAATTTTCCTTATATACGGCGGCAATTTGTAAGGTAAATCATGACGTCGTTTTTGTTGTTTACACGACGTCGCTACGTTACGCGGTTGTAAATGCGTTCGCCTTAAAAATAATGCGACAACCTCAACCAAATTTAACGTTACTAATGTTCATTTCATGAAGTAAGATTTCAAATAATGATAAATAATTAAGGCGTCTGAACGGTACGTATGATATACCATGAAAACAGTTGGTATTAACAGTTTTAACGTATACAAACACAGTGATTCGGTAATACACTAGTGTATTACGAAAAATAAGTCATGGCTTTACTGCACTCCCAGACGCCATGTTATGTGATAAAGCAAATTCCACGTGGCAGTTATACGCTTCTGTAAGGAAGCTTACTATTTTAAAATATATCTAGACGATGTGATGCAGGGTTAGCATATTACTGTATTTTTAATGCATATTGAGCTGAACTGAAAAGAAAGAACAATTATTCGGCCTGCACTTGCATATTTAGTAAACTAGTGCAACATGACAAATATATTTCCCACACAGAAAGTTATGTAATAAATAAAAATACAGATTTCAAGTCTCTGGATCTCAAATTTCAAGTAAACTGAACAGTGATAGCCATACTCATTCAAACTGAATGCAATTACCTTAACAACCAAGTCTGTGCCATGTGCAACTTGCGATCATGTGCCTGTAGGTCCAGGCTGTCTTCGTTCCAGAATTTTAACATTGTGTATGATGTTTCATATCTGACTTTGTTATGAAGGATGTTTTGCTAATGAAAGGGTTAGTGACTATCATGTCACCCGCCATGCAATATTAATTTATTTTTAATTTCTTTATATTTAATATTAATAATAAATAAAAGGTAATTAGCGACTGCAATGTCACCCACCTCCAAATATGTTATGTATTAGTGATATTGAATCAATCATTTTCTCACCCCACCATGAATTTAAGTTAGTACCTAAATTCCTTAAATTCACTAGGTAAAGTAAAGGTTAGCCACTGTTCCACCTCCAAATATGTAATCATATTAATTAATTTAAATATATTTAGTGTCAATAATAAATGAAATTTTCGCGACTGTCTTGTCATCAACATCCAACTATGTAATGCTATTACTTTGTGGTAGAACATAACTCAATTCCAGTCACAATTAGTAATCATGCTAGTCTCCATTTCTGCGAAATGTTTTCAAAATCTAATATTGCCCAAAGGTATCACTTGAGACGAACAAAAACTACACCCAACATAATGGTGCAATTGCTTCTCCGAGTGTTGAAGAATGTGTGAATGGTTAAAGGGAATGTAGCGACACAGCCAAACCATCTTTATTATTGAGAGTTCTGAAAAACTTGAATAAGGGTGGAAGAATTATCAAAATCGGATGATAACCAAAGATGATATGATCATTTGAAGTTCCTGTTGAATCATATATGGAAGCGGCCATTTTGAGAGATATGACATCACGGTTCTAAATGACCATATATGGAATAGTTATAAATATGAAAATTTACTGATTTATAGGGAAAAAATGACAGCAACTGTATGAAAAATATGTAATAATGCTTTATATGACCAGTAAAAAAGTACATTCATTTGCAGTGATTTTCTTATTTAGATATTTATCAATATTCCATATATGGTAATATAGGACTATGACGTCATAGTTCTAAAAATGGGGGTTCCCATATTTGTATTAGAACAATCTTTAAATGGTCATATTTTTTTTATGTATCATCCGATTTTGATAATTCTTTCACCTTTTTCCATTTTTATAGAACTCTCAATAATAGAGTTTGTTTGGCTGTGTCGCCACATTCCCTTTAATGCAGAAGGGTAAATCTCAGTGATATGGCATTGCCACAGATGGCAGTTACGAGTAATGATGAAGAGGATACATTTGATCAGGGTTTGATTATTTTGATTAGACACATTGGTAAAGTATCATCCGGAGAACATGAGCAACTATTTTCAAAATATTTTGATTAAATAATTGTCTACCAGTATAGGCTATAATTACACATGAAAAGCAAAGGAGAATCAACATCTGCATTTGAAACGCTTGATAGGGTTATGCAGGATAAGGTTAAGGATATATCATGGGAGCAGTGCATTAAATATTCATCTGACAATGCATCTGTAATGAAAGGGAAGCACAACAGTGTTCAGAGAAGAAGTAAGGACAGCAAGCAAGCGGAACATGTTCAAAACCTCTTACCTAGAAACTGACCACAACTAGTCAAATTAGCAAAGAATATAGAGTATATGGTCCTAGTTAATGATATTACCACGATTACAAGCCAACACTGTTAGATGTTACTGGAATGCCACCGGACACCCATAGCGTGTCAGGCAACTTTGAGGCCTTCAAATAATTGAGGCCCGCTTTTGAAGCCCAATCCTGAGAGAAAAATAAATATTGTTGTTCATACATTATTTTGTAAAACATTCACATTTAAACACTATTTACCTTTACCTTATATTATATATTAGTAGACATCAAGTGCTTTAACTTGTAAACAATATTCAGGACTTAATTACACTATTCCTTTCTTTCAAAATGGAATATATAAATAAATCATTAAACTATCAGAAACATCAACGCACTCATGAATCACATTTGCCATCCCTTTTCAACCGCAAAATAACCGGGAATCTACTGGGGAATAGTATCACCCGAAGTTTGACGTCATCACTTTATGCGTTTGTGACCACGTGATGATATTTTGATCACGTGACCCCCCCATGCGATCAAATTGTATTTTATTTCGATAAATTCTCTCTTTTTTTACAGTAAGTATTTATATAATGTTATATTTCTGTAATTAAACGTTTCACTTACGCTTAAAATTCAAAATAAAACACCGAAACAAAAAATCGAAAAAAATAAACGTACGAAATTGACTGGGGGCTCCACTTTGTCTGCCCTAAAACTTTGCTCTTCATTTGACGTATGCTGTCCAGCCTACGGATTGAAAAATGGCGGTGCGAAACATGACGAAAAATAAATATTGCATAGTATATGGAAAAAAAAAGAAGTTTTATAACTCGCGTTACTGCAAGAGGACTTCGCCGGCTTCGGCCCGTATGAACTGTGATATAACTTATTTTGTATTAGGATCAGAAACTCTTTTACCTTACTTGCATAACATATTAAACACATGTTTATCTCGATGCTATTTCTCAGAATCATGGAGTGAGGGCTATATTGTTCCCATATTCAAAAAGCGGGGCGCATTTAAGGGACCCACGCACTTATAGGGGTATAAACACTCCTCAGTAATATGGGATTTTTTTTTTATAGGCTACTTAACAACAGATTAACTCAATGGGCAGAGCAGTATCATGTCTATATTTAGGCACAGGCAGGCTCCGAAGGGGAATGAGCACCGTAGATAATGTCTTTATACTGCATGGCCTCATAACACATACATTTAATTCAAGGTGGCACCATCTATTGTGCATTTGTTGATTTCACAAAGGCCTTTATTTTGTTGTCCGGGATATTTTATGGTACAAACTAATTTAATTTGGGTAAGGGGTAAAAATTCTGGATGTAATACAATCTATGTACAGTAGTGGAGAGAGGGCGAATGATTGTCGCCATTTTTGTTTAGTATGTACCTCAATGATTTGGAGGAACAATTGACATTAAATGGGGTCGAGGGCGTAGAGATGGGTATGATTAATCTATGTTTGTTATTATATGAAGATGATATAATTCTATTCCGCAAAATCGGAAAATGATTTACAAAAAGCATTAAAAGCTATTAGCTGTATATTGTGAGAGATGGAAATTGATTGTTAATTGTAAAAAAAAAATAAAGTAATGGTGTTTTAAAAAAGGAAAGAAGATTACGAAATGATTTAAATTTTATTATAAGGAAAACGAGCTAGAAATTGTTAATACATTCAAGTACTTTGGTATTGTCTTTACTTCTGGTGGGGCCATTCAATGAAACATGATAAAATGTTATCTGGTCAGTCACTAAAGGCAATATTTAAACTTAACGAACAGCTTAATAACTTTACTAACCTATCGCCTAAGCGCACGCTTGATTTATCTGATAAGCTGGTTACACCCATTTTTAAATTATTCTTCAGAAGTGTGGGGGTTTCCATAAAGGCCAACAAGTAGAAAGGGACTCATTTGAGTTTTTGCAAACGATTATTATGGCTAAAGTGTCTGCACAAAATAACTTTATATACGGAGAAACGGGGAGATTGGATTATAAAAAATTGTCTATAATCTCGCTTTCTGTTATCACAAACCTTGCTTCTTCCTATCTCTTCTCTCTATACCATATTTGACAACAGCTATGGAACTGATCTCAGGTATATTCAAGTATATGGTAATTGTTAAACCAACAATGTGTATGTAATACTATGTAACTACTAGCTTAGCCATGTACATTTTTGTAATATATTGTATTGGGAAGGGCCGTAACTAATGTTGTTAGAACTTGTGGCCCAACCCGTTTGCATATTTATACGGCAATAAAAATATGTTTAAATCAAAAATTGGATATTATACTTAATTATAAAATACTGGCTAAAATATGTACATCTGATGAAACTAAATATATAAAAAAGGTATATGATATGCTTAAAGAAGATTTTGAAAGGAAATAAATAAAACAATTGGGTATCACAGGTCAAAATATTACTATCAACATAGGGTTTCCATGATGTATGGCTTGCCCAAGTGGCAGGCAATGTAACAACATTTCTAAATGCATTTAAGCAAAGACTTAAAGATAATTTTATTCAAAATTGGAACACAGAATTAAACAATTCATCAAGAGTTTTATGCTATAGATCTATAGCTACTTTCGATTTTAATCAATATCTTGATGTTTTAAATATCAATAAATTTCGAACGGCCCTTACAGACTAAGACCTCTCATCATATAGGCTAGAAGTTGAGACAGGGCGATTGGAAAAAACCGGAAAGGGTCCCATACGACGATAGAAAGTGTAAACAATGTAATTTGTTAGAAGACGAATATCACTTTGTAATAGAATGTACATACTACAATGAATTAAGAAAGATGTATATAAAACAATAACGTTTGGAAAAATCCCAAGTTTCAATTGAAATTTAAACAATTAATGAAGCATGAAAATAAAAATGAAACACAAAATTTAGGAATATACGTATATAACGCTTTTGTTACATAGACAAGGACTATCACCACCTGACTTCTATGGTGATGTGATTTATAAACTTCGTAAGATTCTTGGTTATGATCACTGTCATACTATCTTTGTTAAACTTGTTAAAACGTTTATCAAAAGAGGTTATGACCCTATCATTTTGCAACGTACTGCATGCTTGGTGGTGGACCCTTTTACAGTTCGCCACTATGCTTTCCTCTTCAATTGTACGATGACCGGACAGGCCGTGGACCCTATGACGACACCTACCTAAAGCCCATTGCGACGGTGGTGTTTGATGTTTGTCTATGATCTTTTTTGTCGTGCCCTTAATGGTTTATTCTCTTGTTGCTCTGGCTTCTGCCAAGTCATTGAGTACCCTCATTGTGGATTTCTAGGCTATTGTTTTTTTGTATTATATTTACAGGAGCATGTTTACTTATATTGCCTATTGATGCTGCCTTGTTGGTTAGAGATTATATCATGGCGGGGATTTCTTTATTTACACTGTCCTGTTTTAATGGGATGACAGGAGGGTAAGTGTGAGGTTTTGTGCACCCTAGAACCGGTTTAAACCCCCAGTGGCCTACTTTGTCACTGACCGTTCCAAGGCGGTAGCCCTATTGTCAATCCCTTTGTGTTTGTGATGTCGTTTGCTTTTATTATTACTTGTGCCTTCATGTTTGTCTGTTTGCATGTTTGTTTCTGTGTTTTATGGTTGACTGTCCTCCTTGAATGCTACTTTCCCTGTCCGATCCTTTTATATTTTTTTGAACTAAGGAAACGATTGAACAATATTCAATCCGTTAATTAATTAGTAAGACTACCGAAAACACTACCCTTGTAACCAAAGCAATGCAAACTTAGTAATTACAGTTTACAATGGCAAACAAAAGATCTCTCCCAAGATTTCTCAAGAATTCTCAAGTCACATGCATACTATTTATCATAAATAGTTCATGCTTAATTCAGAATACGCACGTATGTGAACTTAAACAATTATTGTTTAAAATTAGCTTACGTCCTATTGAAAACTTTCTTTGAAGTATTGTTAATCTGCAAAACAAGTTCATTATGGTTTCGTTAACTATATACATGTACTGTGACATATTCTCGGTAAAACATGTTTTGGACCAGGGTATATAAAGTCATATAAAAACTAAAACTAGTACAACATTTAAGTACATTTTTTTAGGAACCAAGGTCTATTCTACCCGGTTAATTTGGTACCAGAAACATTAAATTCCAAACAAGATTTGATTTTTAAAAAATATCGCGAACACACAAAGGGTCCGTAACAAATGTTGCAAAGTCCATACAAAGTAACAGGTAAGGACACATTTGAGTAACCAATAAAAAGATTATTATTTTTTCACAAACTTTCATTGTTAACGATAATTATTGTTGATTGTTGATCTATTGTGAATTATCAACTGAGATAATAAGGGTTATGGTCGAAGGTCATGGTGCAGCGATCAATCATTGTACGGGTTCGAACACTGCCATGGTTCAAAACTTCTTTTACAGAGTATATATGTCTGCAAAAACTACTAACACATGTACTGCTGCCATCTAACCATATTGAAATCAATAATTGCATTATTTGTAAACATGTTCATTAAGCCATATTTGGCTTACAATAAAGTAAAATACATTATATATATTTCCTTGTAATGTTCTTAAATTGCTTCGTTAAGGAACTGGTGACACTTGAACTACCGTTCCGATGTTCTGCCAAACAGTACGTGTCGTAAACCATCATTCATTCATTCGTTCGTTCGTTCGTTCGTTCATTAGTGCGTTCGTTCATTAGTGCGTTCGTTCGTGCGTTCGTTCGTTCGTTCGCTCGTTCGTTCGTTCTTTCATTCATTCATTCGTCACACAAAATGGTGAAAATGAAATGCAATAACATAACATAACATAACATAACATAACATACAACTACATTATTTAAGGATTGGTGATATAATATGTGTGGCTGCTCACAGAACTGATGATATGTGTTATTATGTATATGAGCTGCTCATTGGCGTGTTATATTTCGATAACATAACTATTTATTTATTCTGCTAGACAAGCACCCTCGCGGGTAAGTTCGAGCAGCTAATATATAGTTTATATAAATAAAACGTGATATATTATTAAACAGCCAGAGAATACTTTTTGAGTTACACAATGTCATACATATGGTCAAGGTTTATATAAACATACAAAATCCCTGATATTTTACAATGATGAATAAATTAACGATTATATTTATACGATGTATTTTGTTGTTCTGATAATATAAAAGTGATTTATCAAGTGACTTTATGTCTGAGCATCTTTTATCAATCATAAAGTCACTTGAAGTTACAAAGGCTACAGGACTAGATGGAGTAAGTCCCGCAACACTAAAATTAGCAGAATAAATGGCTTAAACATATAAATAATGCTCACTTTACTGGATCAATATTCTTTGATTTGAAAAAAGCCTTTGATATTGTTGATCATTTAATAATCGTGAAAAAATTGTCCCTCTATAAAGTATCAGAGTGCTCAATAAATTGGTTCACATCTTCCCTCTCCAACAGAACTCAATGTATAGTAGCTGGCGAAAAAGTTACCGATAAGGAAATTGTAAAAATTGGAGTTCCACAAGGCTCTGTGATTGGTCCAGTACTGTTTCTGCTATTCATTGATTACTTGCCTCTTTATACTGGGGAAAGTGAAACTGATTTATATGCAGACGATACAACCATACATACGGCAGATAAAGATATAACTGTCATTGAAACTCGACTCCAAGCAAAGTGTAAATGGGTTTTAAAATGTGGTGCACTGATAACAAAACGCACATAAATGACAATAGAACTTGTTCAATGACCATAGGATCAAGATCTAAAATATTAAGTCACCCAAAACTTGAACTAACTCTTGGTAACAACTCAATACAAACAACCAAAGTGGATAAACTGTTAGGATTACATATATATCAAATGTTCAATTGGGATAATCGAATAAACAATGTATGTCAAAGCATCACACGTAAAATAACACTTATGAAATTGCTATCAAAATATGTCAACCAAGATAAGTTGAAAATATACTTCAATGCATATATATTGCCATTGCTTGACTACGGAGTATCATATGGGGTCGTTGCTCATTCCATAGTATCGATCGAATACTAAAACTTCAAAAACGAGTGGCCAGGCTTATCCTCCGAGTAAAATTTAATACTCCATGCGAACAAATGTTTAAAACTCTTAATTGGCTCCCAGTCCAAAAACGGGTGCAATACCATACATGTATTATGGTGTATAAATAGTTAAATAACCAAACACCTGAGAACATTGACAGCATGCTCTCAAAACCTTCAATAACTCATGGACGAAATTTAAGATCTTCCACAAATGATCCACTGCATGTTCCAAGATCTCAAACAGCAGTTTATGATAAAGCATTTTCAATAATCGGTCCAGAGGAATGGAATAAACTTCCTCATAAAATACGGCTTTCAAAACCATTAAGTTCATTTAAAACGTTACTGAAAACACATTTTATGTCCTCAACTGCTATATAATTTCAAAAGTATGTATGCTATCAGTGTGGGTCTGGTACAGCATCAATGTTTTAACGACACAAAGTCTTAAGAAATCATAAAAACTATATATTTTAAGTGCATATGTAAAGTTATGCACTTGTCTACAAAGATTATTTGTTGTGTTTGTTATAGGTTCTGAATAGGTCAATACATTATGCAAACATAGACTAATTTAAATACAATAAATCATCAATGTTGGAAGGTACCGATGATCAGCTTGTATGTTTAGTCTGCTGGGCTAGATAACATTGATTCAATACTTTCATATATATAATACATAATAGGTAAATACTATTATGCAAACATAGACTAATATAAATACAATAAAACTTCAGTGTTTGACAATTCAGTGGATCAGCTTGTATGTTTCGTCTGCTGGGCTAGATAACATTGATTACATACTTACATATATTTTCGGTATAGTATTTTAAAAGAATGATTTCTTAATTGAAAACATCATTGCGTGACAGCTCAGGAGATCAACTTGTACGTTTCGTCCACTGGGCTTGATTATAAGGAGGTTAATTTATAAAGAAATGTTATAAAACATATACTTAGTTATACTTAGTTCAAATCTAGTTTTTGGATAGTATGATTATAAACCTGCGTAAAGGGCTGCTGCTGTCTTAGTCTAAATCTCGTCATATCCGGTGTGATGTAAACAAGTTTGAAAATAACGCTCAGGTAAAAAAATCGTAAATAATTAATTATAACGTCGATTTTCATCGGTAAAGTAATATAAAGGATTTTAATAGTGATATAATTGTATTATCTATCAAACGGTATATTAATTTTAAAAATAGAATGTGAAGAAGTTCAGAAATCAGCAAATAATCAAATTTCACAAATGGAAATCTCAAGTATTAGAGATGGAAGAAACTCAGAATCATCACTTGAGGAGAGAAATTATAAACTAAATGAAATTAAATCCATGAAGAAAAAACTTTCTGTGACAGAAAACTATGGATTACAGCTAACTGAAACTGGTGGCGGCGTGAAACTTAGTTTAAATGCCGGAACATACGAGCTGCTGCGTTTTGCAACAGAAGAGTTCTTCATGTCACAGCAAAATAACATAATCTGCAAAAAGATCCCCGTGATTGACAAAGTCGGACATCTTGATGAAACAAAGTACAAGGTTTTCTCAGGTAAATCGACACATTACACAATGAATATGTATCATACAAAATCGTCCTGTTTGATTAACGGAAAACATACAAACCAGTTTTTACAACTAGACCTACCCAAAATATTTACAGTGATCGAAAAGAAAAATTACGGAAGACAACATATCCATTGATGACTTCAATACAAGTGTCAAGGAAATGATCACACAATATTTCAATACACAAGGTAGTGCCGAAATGAAAGACAAAACGTCCGAAGTATTGGCGATTCAAAGCAGCTATGTAGATGAAGTACACCCGGATGAAGTTTCTGAAATTTCCGACATCCACAGCATTCCGGATGATAGCGGCCATAATGAACTAAATGACATGGAAGACAAAAGTGATGAAACATCATCTATATCTACTGAAATTCTTGAGTGTCTAGGTGTTATTCGGACCGAAATATCAGAGATGAAAGAGCAGTGGCCAGTCATATTGCACATTCCGAACTACAAGTTGGTCAGCTCTGAGACGAAATATGCAGTATGAAAAGTCACTGTACGACACACAGGTCGTCCACGGATGTCAACATCGAAAACATGTCTGATAAATAGAATGGATTGAGCATAGATCTTCAAAAAACAAATGAAAATTTACAAAGAAGACTTCAAGGAATCTTTGATTCCTTGAAGTTACTGCGTGAAAAAAATGCCGAAGTACGAAAAACACCAACCACCACCCAGATTAGCTCCGAAGAAGAACAAATGAACATTCCTCAATCTAATGAATGTACACCGAATACAATTACACCAGTTTCGCATGCACGAAATAGTAGCGATACATCCTTCAATGAAAATTCTATAAGACGGGCGGATGAAGAAACAAATTGTAAAACCCTCGTCGAGAATCGAACCTTGATTATAGGAGACTCGATATTAAAAGGAATTCAACGGAATGGCCTAGATAGTACAACAGATATTATTGCTGCAGGTGGGGCGACAGTCAAAGATTTGGCGTTACGGATTCGACAATTAAATATGGTGCAATCAGTACGGGAGCAGCCTTGATATTTTCCTACATCTTTCAAATATCGCAACCACGCTTGACAACGAAAAGTAGTACGTCAACTTTCGGCAACGTCAAAAAAAAAAAAAATGTCTGCCATTTTGAATTTTTTAAAACGCATAATTTGGAAAATTGTGACAAATTTTGATCATGAAATTTCATTTCCCCTTTAGGTTTCGTGATTTTCGTCTGTACCGACTTTTTTTTTAGAAGCTCTACTGCGTGATAAATTCAGACCCGCCTTGTAAAATGTCGAAGCGAGGGGCGATAACTCTAAAAGATGCCATTTTTAGAATACGATTAAAATGACAACAACCGTGTGTTTTTTGTTAAATAAAGTACGAGGAGATACTTGAATTGTTGTTTTAGCTCACACATTACATGAATTTTGCTGCATATCACGAAAAGCATGTTATTTCTTTATCAAAAGTACACGAAAATACGAATTGTTTGATTTAACTGTAATTTTGACTCGACTGACCTCGCAAGAACTGCAGGCGCGTATTCGATGGAGCGGGTAGTATTGGGCACCCTCTCATATGTGGAAAGTTTACGTAACAATCGCTACTGTTCAAGATGGGAGTTGGGATGGAGAGAAGGAGGGGCAGGGCATATGAACTGAGATTTAAAAGGATGCGCCCCATCCCCATCCCACCCCAACTAAAAGCATGAAAGCTAGTCTGTTTTTGAAAGCTCTTCCAAGCATACAGTACATTCTTAAACATATTCAGATAATATATTTGTTGCTGTGTTTTTGACTAGACTGTCCAGTGTCTAATTGTCATCCGCAACTTGGCGCAGTCAGTAGCGCAGCGGATTTGTAACCGGAGGTGGTGCCACTGAGTTGTGTCGGTGTGTTCTTGGGCAAGACACATTCCCTTAGCCTCATCCGTCGGATGGGGACGTAAACAGGGTGGTCCCGCTTATAGGTCTATCATCCGAGCATGTTAAAGAACCATAGGAATCTTTTCGATAATAATGGTAGTGCACGGTTCCCGGATTCCTATGTATCCTTCCCCTCTCTCTGAGGCGGCTCTAAATAACCTGTATTGTGTTGATGAGCCGTTAAATATTCAATTCAATTCATCCGCAACTGCACTCAGCACTGTCATATGTACTATAGCTGTCCCATGCTAGTATCATGAATCAACCGTGGAATATATCACCCACACATAAAAGGGTTTGAGTTTTTTTTTATCAGACAGAAACACTGTCGTAATACTTATACTGATAGCATCGAAGGAAAATAATGAAGGCCATTTTTTTTACTTTATATTTTTAAAGTTGTATTGTGTTTTATGTCATTAAAGCACATTTTAGGCAATATTTCCTGGGTAGAACCAGTACTGTGTACTTACTGCTATCTGTAAGAATCGACACTTTTTCACCTACAAGTTGAGCTCCCAGTGGGAATTGAACCCACAGCGGTGAGAGGTGAAGATGAGAATGTATACAAATATAAAAAGGCAACCGAACATCTCCATAACTCAATATGTCCATGGGACTTGAATGAACGCACTGAAAACATCCGTGGAAAATTGTACTATGCAAGAATATATATTCATTAATAAATTTTATTTTGATGCAAAATCGATATGCTCCTCTGGACATCATAGATAAAGATCATGTAAAGTTTCGAAAAGATTGGTTAAAAACTGTGGAAGGATATAGACGCACAGATAACTAACACCATATGTGCCGCCTCACCTTTCAATGGTAAACAATAAACATTTAAGGTACATATTAAGGCCTTAAATATTATCTTTCATGACTAAGTAAAAAATATGTAACAAGTCAGATATCAAAATGAATTATTTATTTGATTTAAAACATTTTATTTCAAATATTTACATCAAAACATCCCAAATATAAAGGGTATTACATAACAAATTAAATTGCATCATACAATAATTGTTTTTATTTATTAAAGAGACACACAGCATTTATCAAGTTTTTATCAAGCATTAAAATGTGCACCTCGATTGATTAATCAATAATTTATTTTCACTTTACACCCGCTTGCATATATTTAAATTATAAGTTATAACATTTTGGAGTTTAAAAAAAAGAAGATTGCTGCATGTCCCTTTAATATGTAATTGTTTATATGGTGCAAGCCAATTTGAACATATGTGGGGTTATATATATATACATGTATCTGTTTGTTATTTTTTTGGTGAGGAAGACCACTCACTTTTCTTCTGGGTATAACCGGTAATATACACCTCCTGCCATCTGTTATTCCACAAACTTTTATATAATCCAATAAAATTCAGAAAACATTTTAATCCAATAAATAAATTGGGCACGGCCGGTCAGATTAACAGAAACACATTTATATTTTCATATTAGCCCTTATTTTGAGCCACTCCAATGAACTATCCAGTTAAAGTCGCCAACGATCCACCTTGTGTCAACAGTCGGATATGCATGTTGATATGATATTGTGCTGGCTGAACTGGTGATCCTCTTACTAGACATATTTTTCTTGAAGTTGATGCTAGTACTGTCCGTATGAGGTATTGCTGATTCATGATTCATAAAAAAATAAATATATTGTACACCATCTTGTTATTATATACTATTCTTGTTCGTTTAAGTATTTCTGATTCTGTTGTTAATGTTGTAAAAAGTTATATGTGACTACTTGTTTCAATAAAATCCTCCCATATATATTGGGACATCACTAACTATTTTCAGCTAACTCCCAGCATCTCAGGACTCCAGGCTCTGAAAATAAAAATGACATACATGATATTTTGTTTCAACTTAAATAGGTAACAAGTTGTAGAACTGAAATATGTAAATAAATAGTGATTATAGAACTTTTTTTACATGTACAATAAATTAAAAATAATAGTTTTCTGCTAAATCAACACATTTATTACCGGTATACCTTATTTAGAGCCGCCCCAAATGACACATAGGAATTCGAGAACCTGTCTTACTCTTACTAATGTATATATTAATAATTTCTATGGTTGTTTATCGTGCTTGGAGGATAGACTCCCCAGTTTCAATCCCAATCAAACAAAAGAGGCTGAGGAACAAACAAGACTGAGGGAAGATGTATTGTAACACAGAAACTCAGTGGTGCATGTGTGACTTGAACCGGAAGCTCCAGATTGCTATCATCCACCATGCTATTGCTGGGCCATGCCAGCACATTATGTTAAGTCATAAAAAACAAGTCATATATGATATTGTTTCATTTGATTTTAATATTAATAACTCTGTCCAACTTTCTCAATGCTAACAATGTCAGCATTCCATAACATTTTACTTAAAACACAACTGGAATTGAAAGTGGTGCTTTCCAGAAGATGATACTGTCCAAAATGTAAGTCACAGGTGGCATTCATGAACAAATAGTAGATTTTCAAGGCTTACATTTTCATCAATTATTCATCACTCATGTGTTCTAAAAAATTATCAGAATTAAGTTAATATATATCAACCACCACCGTTTTACATGTTTCAACGTTAAACACTTGTCATACAGAAATTAAAAGTGTATTTACTTACATAGGCTACAGTGCAGACAATGCCATGACCCATTTCAGGCATTTGCTGGTGTGTTCCACTTTTCAATTTTAATTCTCTACATTGTCTACTGTAATAGATCTATTTGTTTGTATTTTGTAAATTACGCACTCATGCAAAACTTGGAATTGTATACGATCGTGATTGTAACACTGTTTTAATTCTACTCCTGTGCAAATAAATTGAAATAATCCATCGGTCAATCGGGCCGTATGTGTAAACGATCTGCCCCATCTGTGTATGTACACGGATCAGCATTATTTGACCTTTGGATGTGTGTGAGCTATTTTTAGCACATTCCTTAGCTATTTATAAACGTTCAGTTCAATTCACAAGATTTAGTTTCTGTGACTGTGTGACATTATGATGTTAATTTGTCCAGGGAGAAGTGGGTTTGTGGCGTGCGACTGACTGGCCCTGGGCTGGGTGTTTTTCTGTGTCGCCGCCATTTTGAATAGCCTCTGAAAGAGTGAAATGCAGGTACCAACTTTCAAAACGGGCACGCAAAATGTATATTCACGAAAAAATAAGAAATTTTCAAAAAAGGTAGATCAGGTAATGATCTTCGACTCCTGTCGATTTCAACAATATTTAAGAATATACAATTTTTGTACCCGTTTTGAAACATTGGCAAAAAACTAGTTTTTTTCGATCTTCGCATTTGTACCGCGATTTCCGACTATGATATCTCAATAAAACCTGTCAACACGATTGTTTTATAAATCTCCGACATAATAACTGACTTCTGATATGATTTGTTTTCTTTGCCATATAGTATAAGCTTTAAACTAGTGTTTCTAAAAAGAGTACTATAAAATCCGCGCATCTGCACGTGCTTGCAAAATGGGAACTACGTTGCCTCCAACACCAATTATTTATGTTTGAGTTATGCGGTTGAAGCACGTGAAATGACTTCTCTGCTCCCGTACTGAATATGCCAACGTCGTCATATATATTGGCGGAAATGACGTCGCACGTGGGAAGACGGCCGTGACGTTAGGCGCGGAAATAAAAGACGTCGTCAATGCACTAGTTCGGTGGGAGTGTAAGGTGTACCTTAGTACTCTGTGTCCTAGGAAAGATGCAGAAGTAGCCGCATACAATATGCTTTAAAACAGGTTTGCCTAGATACCGCAGCTTGCCTTGTTCAAAGTAATATATTCTTCACCTATATGAACAAGAAACCGGCAACACACTACTTTTCACCTGATGGAATCCATCTCAACGGTCGTGGTTCGAGTACATTACTCATGTGCTTCAATGAATGGATTAATGTAGTCAAGTAACACTCATCAACTGAAACCAACTGTACTGCAAAGCGTGCAAATCAATCGAATGAACATAGTACCGGCGGCAGTCCTTCCGTGGGCATGTTTAGTCAGCAGCAACGTCGAGGTCAACCTTTCCACCGACCAATATTTGGATGGAGTGCACGCGCGGGTGATAACGGAAGCAGTCACATAGTTTCAAATCGCGGCTATTTACGATACTGTGACTATTGTGACATGAATAATCACAATACCCAGGACTGTGGTCTCAATAGAAACGGTAGCGGAAATAGATGGCACGTGACAGGAAATGGACATTCGCCACAAAACAGAAACAGGAAATAGGACAATGACGGCAAATACTCATCACAGTTTGAGAATAAAAATATGTATGAACATTTACAAACTATATGCAGCAAGTGTGACGACCTTACATGTGATTGTGCTTCTAATTTATTGCTGCAAAAGGAATCTCATAAAAAAGAAATAGTTATCAATAATGATGATAATTTAATAGGAATACACCAAATGCATGTAAATATTAAAAATAATTATAATATAAATTCTACGTCGGACTCTGATAATAATTCAACCTCTAACGTAAATTGTGTAAATACCGATACTGTTGTGAATGAAGTTTCGCTGTCCTCAACTAAAGTTGCTATTTCGAATGATAATATAACAAACAAAGTAATCACAGATAACGCTAATACCATTGAAACAAATAATGTACATTTAAAGAACAACAATTCAAACGTAAGTTCGTTCAACTATAATAAAAAAGGATTACATATTGCTAATCTTAACGTACATCATATAATGCCAAAGATTGATGAAATAAAATACCACTTAGACCATCCAAACTCGACAGATATATTAGGTCTCTGTGAAACTTTTCTTACTGCAAATACCGATGATAATGATATATATATCAACAACTTTACATTTGAAAGAAAAGACAGGAAAGGAAAAAAGGGAGGTAGTATCCTAGTATATATCGCTAATAAAGTTCCGTATACACGCCGTGACGACCTTGAGCATGATGCTATTGAGTCTGTATGGATAGAGATAAAGTATTCTAATTGTACAGCTTTCCTACTAAATTTTGTTTATCGGGCACCTGATTCGAAAGTATCATGGATTGCATTATTTGAAACTCAGCTTGACAAGTTGGATCATTTTGAATTTAGAAATTCATATATTAGGAGATTTCAATATCAACTATTTAACAGAAACGGATTCTGAAAAGTATAGTAATCAACGATGGGCCAATACTATTTTAAAATTTGGTCTTAATCAAATGGTAAATACGCCTACCAGAATAAGTCAAAACAGTTCTACAACAATCGACCATATTTATACTACAAGATCCGATCTAATATGTGAAATTAAAGTACCTGTTTACAGTATAAGTGATCACTATCCAGTATGCTTTTCACGATCGACACATAATGTTAAGTCAGGGCGAGTTATCCATGAGACAATCAAATACAGATCTTTTAAGAAATTCGACGAACATACATTCTGTAATGATTTAGCAAAATCACCATTCGAAATAGTTGAATATTTTGTTGATCCAAATGAGTCATTAAATGTATTCTATACAATATTAAATACTATTCTAGAAAAGCATGCACCTATTCGAGAAAAGAGAATAAAACATGAAACCCAGCCTGATGAGATTAAGAACGCTATTTATCAGAGCGATAAGCTACATAAAGAAAAACAGTTTGAACAATATAAATTATTACGCAATAAAATTTCATCCATGATAAAGAGAAATAAGAAAAACTTTTATAACAACGCTATTAAAGAAAATAAAAGCCCAAAATATATTTGGAAAAAACTTAAAAAGCATTTCCAAAACGGGAAAAGAAAACAATGGAGGCATTTCAATACCTGATAGGCTAATCAAAAATGATCATATCATTGAAGGACAATTAAATATTATTAATGCATTAAATGAGCATTTTATAAATATTTCAAACATTGTTAAAAAGACGAGTTTTGTAAAAGGAGATTTCTCTGAATTACGGCAACAACTTGATATAAAATTGAAATATGCTTCGTTTAGTATAAAACTCATAAAACCTTTTGAAGTTAGAAAGTTGATTGATAAACTTGATAGTAACAAATCAACAGGTATAGACGGTGTTGGTCCTAGACTTTTAAAATATTGTGGTGATTACATAACATCCTCCATAGCTTCAATCATAAATAACAGCATACAAACGGGAGTGTTCCCTGATACTTTTAAGGAGGCTTGTGTGATTCCTATACACAAAAATGGAAATAAAGACGACCCATGTAATAATCGTCCAATTTCAATCTTACCAACAATTTCAAAAATATTTGAGCGTCATATAGCCATTCAAATACTATTCTATTTCAAGACGTATAATGTTGTTCACGAGACCCAGTCAGGTTTCAGACAATATCATTCATGTCATACTGCTCTGACACGGTTAATAGAAGCATGATTAAAATATATAGACTCAGGTAAATTAATAGGAGCTGTATTTCTTGATCTAAGAATGGCATTCGATCTTGTAGACCATAGAATATTGATACACAAATTGAAACTTTACCATTTTTCAGACAATACCGTTAAATTATTTGATTCCTTTCGAATAGAAAAAAATTGATAAAGGTTAAAACTTTAAAATCCGAGATGCTTAAAGTTACTTCAGGTGTTCCTCAGGGATCAATACTAGGTCCATTGCTATTTTTATTGTACATCGATGACATTGCATTCGCATCTACCTCTGGAAATACAGATATTTTTGCAGATGATACTACAGTATACGAATCTGATTATAATATTTTGGATGTACAAAATAGACTTCAAGTTCGTTTGAATATTATAAATAAGTGGTGTATTTTGAATAATATGTCATTACATCCAGCGAAAACTAAATGCATGGTCATAGGAACTAATCACAAGCTCAAACATGTGGATATATTGAAATTAACTGTTGATAGTTTATGTATAGAAAATGTCGCAGTTCAAAAGGTCCTGGGAGTTTATGTTGACAGAACTTTGTCTTGGAATGTACAAATAGCCAAAATGTGTTCCAAACTCAATTCTAAAATTGCCTTATTGAAACGTATATCTTACTATTTAACATATGATATGAAAATTATGTTTTATAATGCCTACATTATGCCTACATTTGATTATTGCTGTACTGTATGTGGTAAAAGCAAAACAAATAATTTTTTAAACGCGTAATCTGGAAGTTTAATTGATTAAAATTCAGTTCCCCTTTAAGTTTCGTCATCTTCAGCTGTATTGACTTTTAGAAGCTTTACTGCGAGAGAAATTGCGAGATTCACCCATTTACAATTTCGAAGTGAGGGGAAATAACTCGTAAGAGATGCCATTGTTAAAATGCGTTTAAAAATGTGTTCTTTTTTAATAAAATACAAGGAGATACTAAAAATATGTTGTTTAAGCCTAAAGGCCGAGATTGGTAGTCCAGGGGAACTCTCAGGTGATTGGCAGTGATCATTAATTCCTGCAGCGTTAGGGCCATATATATACAAATATACAATGGTTAGTGTCAACAAATTAATTAACTTTCTAATGGAGAGAGAAAAGAAGGATAATGACATAAGGTCAACGAATAGAGTAACTATAGTACTATAATTATATGTTTGATTGGTATACACACATAGGCACGCGTACGTACGCACATGCATACATACGCACATACACACGCACATACGTACACACACACACACACACACACACACACACACGCACATAAGTACACAAGCACGTACATGGAGGATGAGCCTGGCGTGTTCATTCCTGTTAGGCGCCATATAACCTTTCATGTGTTGGTGCGCCTTAAAACCCCAACTCAATTCAATATATGAACAGACGATAACGAAAAAAGAAAATGTTTTAACCAATGTATGTTAGCTATCAATAATCAATAAGTCAATTTTATTACATGTACATGTATATCATTGAAATGCTTTTTACTAAATTAGATTTAGTAGACAGAAGACTCTTTTAGTAATCTTAAATACGGAATTTAGTCGAGATATATCTGGCGTGAATACTGGATATATATCTACATGCCATGTCTTGTCATGTTAATGTAATCATGTACATTGTATATAATTTAATTTCTTCATCAAAGTGATCAATGTCATCAACATTTCGTTCTTCTATATTCACACCAAGTATTTCTCGTCCATCTTCCTTCACACTAATTAGGAGTGTCCATATATGTCACAAAATTATATGTCACAAAATTGTATGTTTTTTTCTTGTAAGCCTTCTTACTAAGAGTACGTCTGTTGTATGCCTATATGGGTCATATGTGGGAATGATGTGTTATCATCACTTGTGGATATGTTCATGTTTTACTTTTGTATGTGTGTGGGTGGGGGCGGGGTGTGTGTGTGTGGGTGGGGGGGGGGGGTCCGGGTATAATCCTCTTGTAAATGTAAGTAAAATAAGTAAAATTTCCCAAGAAAATATCATAACAATTTGTATTAACTATTGTGAACTATTATCTTGTTTAGTGCTATATCTTAGAGAACTATCTATGTTTTTTGCATTCGTGTATTTCTTCAGCCTGTCAATCTATTCCAGTGAATGCATGGACAATTGTAAACGTGTCAAATGTTATTGACTATTTTGTATAATTCGACTTGTAAATGTGTTTTAAAAATGTTATTGACCGTTTTGTATTATTTTACTGTTGAGGACCTTAGGGAAGATAGGGCTTTGTCCAACTGAGTTTCCTCGTTAATAAAGTCATTATTATTATTATTATTATTATTATTATTAATCAATACATGTATACATAACAATCAATTCAATATTCATACAAGATTTTTTTATGTGGTAAATGAGTTCTGTTACCATTCTTGTTTAGAACACAATGTAGTACAACCTTCAATAGATTACATTAATTGATACCAGTTATATTCACCAATACAAATATTTTATTGCAAGATTATTTGCACTTTGTTAATTCTTAGTTCACCTTTAATTGAGTCAGCATCGATTCACATAAAACCATAAAACATTCTGGATCAGGAATGTATACTGTAGTAGCAAACACATGGTGATAATGGGGTCAGTTACGAGGTCAGAGAGTAATTTCTTTACAATCACTGTCAATCATCCGAGAGTTCCCCTGGACTACCAATCTCGGCCTTTAAATAGTACATGACGTGTACTACATGTTACGAAAATAATTTCTTTATCAAAATTACACGCTAAAACTAAAAAAAATCGACTCGGCACTGTCGGTCAAAAATATAACGAGTGTCTGTCAGTGAACGTATACAGGTGCGTATTCGGTATTCGGCGAAGGGGGTAATATTGCACTCACACAAAAGTCTGAAAAATAGTCTGTAGCCTATATTTAAAAAGATCGACCGCTGTTCAACTTCTCGATAGCCAATCTGGAATTATGGAACTCAACTGGCCACCCGCTGGTGTGTTAATCTTTCTTTTTTATTATTTTTTTTTATTGGCGAGCATCACCATATGCAGCCATATGTAACATCAAAATACTAAAACAAAGCTGCAGTACAATTTATTTGGTTATCCCTCACCGGCCCCTCCCGCCCGCCGCCGCCACCACCACCACCACCACCCACCCCACCCTTAAAAAAAAATAAAAAGGCAGATCTGGTCAGAGTAGGTGTCTCATTGGAATCTGGGAACCTACTCCTACCTTTGCTTATTAAACATGCTCGGAGAATAGACTTCGATATATAAACTTCAGATATGAGGATTTATGTCCCCTTACGATGGACGAGTATGGTGAGCCATCAGGGTCATAACGCTGAAGATGTTACGCGTAACCAAATTATGTTTCGCGTAACTTAAGCAGCCAATGAAAAGAGCTCCTTATGTTACGCGTAACATAGGCTTAAGTTACGCGTAACTACACTTAACGCAGCGTAAATAATGCCGTTCTGGCCGCCAGGGTCATAAGACCTTATGTTACGCGTAACCAAAGCTTAAGTTACGCGTAGCATAAGAACATATTTCCATTGGCTGCTTATGTTACGTGTAATTTAAGCAGCCAATGAAATGAGTTTATTATGTTACGCGTTGGCTGCTTTAGTTACGCGTAACATAATAAACTCATTTCTTTGGCTGCTTAAGTTACGCGTAACATAAGAAACTCGTGTCATTGGTTGATTAAGTTACGCGTAACATAAGAACATCAATTTCATTGGTTCGATAGTTTAACCAAGCCCCTCTTGTTTCTATTCTCCGATTCCAAAATGGACCATACTGGTTGGAATTCGAAATCGGCTGTTGACATCAATAGACAGCAGCTGCTAATTCCACCAAGAGCACTACAATCAGCAGGTTTTACTGCTGCGTAAGTAATAGGGTTAGATACTCTGGGTAAGACAACTGTAACTGTATTATGATTGTTTATATTTTCCGGCGCGTGATTGTTTATATTTTCCGCGGGCTAACATTTACAGCATGTTCTAAAAATAAATCGAAACGGTCACTGATTTCCGATAAACAGTTTATTTATACTTATATTCATTTTGTTGGGATGTTTACACAATATACAGATTTATTTAGTATTAAGGTTGGGCCTATTATGACTATGATTTTTAGCTTGGAGTGATTTTATATGTACACCGTTTTAAAAGGGAGAGGATAGCACACAGAGAGAATTAGATGGACCTAGACCACCATTATTTTTACATAGGGTTGTTAATAAATACCTACCCGAAAATATCCCATCCTGACTATGCTGGCCATATAACACACACAATGTAGTATCAGTCATGCCCAGTGCAACACACAAATGGGCCTTAGATGATTCGTTGACCTGTTTTTTCCCCCAAAATATTTTCCAAACTGAAAGTAAACACCTTCTTTTTGAATTCTGAGGTCAAAATGACCAAAGTACACTTCAAACTGTGCTTCACAAAACGTTCAGCTTACCTTCAATTTTCATGCGGTTTTCGCTAGAAGCAAGTTAAATTGTTCAGAAACATTCAATTCATACCAGCCCTGTGTCTTTCACCACTCATATGCTTCACAGTAACTTACTCAATAGTTTACCTAAGGGTACTTTTGGCTTCCACCACATTGGGCCCATGGTACCCGGTCTAGTTCCAGATGGAGAAAGGATATAATATAAACAATAATTCCAAACCCCTCCTACGGACCCAGGAATGGGGCATGTCTATCTGACAAAGACATGTAACGATGTTTGTAGAATAAATGTATAAACGTATATAATAGTATTAGAGTTTTAAATATTAAAAATAAACAAATAAAAAAGTTGCAGGGATTAGATACATTCCACTTTGTTGAACAGCTCTACTATATATGGTAGATATTGGGGATATCTGGGGTTAGTGCATTCCAGTGAACTATTGTTCTGGGGAAGTATGAGAACTTGTAATAGTCGGATGTTATGCCTATTAAACTAAATTACTCTTTTCCTCAACGGCCTGTTTACAACTTATTCCCAAAGGTGTAACATGCCCATATTTCAGGCTTGCCGACGGTAAGAACTCTAAAGCTTTCAATCTGTTTTTGATATTTTGCGGCGTCTTTGACATTCTTGATGTTTTATGGCAAATTGACCATCCAGTAAAACTGAACTGAGTCTGAACGTTGTCATAAAAAGAAATGCAAACGCCGAGTGAAGCGAGGCTAATCAAAACAATTCTGTGAAGCGAGGCCTAATCAAAACAATTCAGTCTAGTTGTTTTAATGCTGCTTTGCAACAGGTTTCTTGTTTTCCCATTCAGTTCTGTATGTTATAAATTTAGAATTCAATGTCATTCACATCTAGGGCCAGTTTTAAAAAATAATAACTTACATTCTCATCACAATTGAGGCATTTGCTGCCAGAAAACAGATAAATGGGGGTCATGTTTCTTCTAAGAAAGAATGTCTCATTTTGAATGCTGCATTTAAAAACATAAACATTGAGAAGCCAAAAAAATGGATACACAGTTACTAAATTCCATAAAGCCAAAAAAAAAATCAAAACTCACAATTTTAACATGGCAACGCTTAAAACATGTCACAAACAGATCAACAATGTGATACAAACCATAATTGCCACACTGGATTAGTGAAAATGCCCTTTTTTACCATTATGCGACTGCCCCACGCCGACTTCCTGTGCTGCAATGAGTGTGCTACACCCAAAGCGCTATGGTCATTTCATGTTGGAAAGGAAAGGAAAGGAATATTATAAAAATAAAAAATTACATGATTTCTCTTAACTTATTTTACAGTTTCAATCACTTTCGTCTAAATCCAAGGGTAGCAGCTCCTAGAAGACAGTCGAATAAAGAATGTCACGTAGACGTTACTTTGATTTGCAGTGGGTTGGTCAATGTACAAACAAAAAGGAAAATGGGAGACACAGGTTATTACTTAGTGGATTTTCATTTAATTTGGTCATTTGATTGGGTCAACGAGCCTTCTCCCAACGTTGTTTATAAGACATAAATAAACATTTATTTATTTTGTCATGAATTACAGATTGTATTACATTTCTATCTATCAGTGAATGACTGATGCATGCATTTATGAAGAAATGTATCCTGACTATGTAAGAGATTATTTAACACCTGTATTCGATTGTGGAAATCCTTCACTCGATGGTAGGGAAGATTTGTTTTATCAACATCTCTTAAAGACATATTTCACTCATGCTTCATGAAAATATACAGTTTGCTAATGTATCGATGAAATAAAATATGTTAATACAAAAAGTTTCTCATTTAGCTCACTATGATGAAAGTCTGGAGAGCTATTGCCATGACCCCAGCGTCGGCGGCGTCTGTATACAGCAGGTTTAAGTTTTTCTAAGACCCTTTAACTCTTCAACCCTTTCAGGGATGGCTTTCATATTTGGTATGTAGCTTGTCTCAGTTTGAGTTTGACCTTGGGTCAAGGTCATACTTAGAAACACTTGAACCTTTTGGTTAACTTTTAAACCCTTTGAGATATGGCTTTCATATTTGGTATGTAGGTTGTCTATGGTAAGGTCTTTCAAATACACACCCAGCGACCCTCCCAATGGTCAGAAAAAACTTAAATCTTTTTTTTCACAATGAAGCTGCACTCTTACACTCCATACCCACACCAAACTGACCCACTCATCATTCTCTCCCCACTTCTATTTGCCTCTGCTTTTGACTGTGCCCCACAAGGCGAGATCTGTCTTCTTACAATTATTGTTAGTTATTTATATCACATTTTATTTAAACATGCATGCAGCCATTTGATGACAGAGCAAATGAATGATTTTGATTTAATTAGAGTTCTTAAAAGATTCTAAATTTAAACTGAATGTTTATAGTTATATACAAGTGCCTGGGATGGGATACATTAGAAATGTAAATATGTAATAAATAACACAACTAAGTTTAATATGTATAATGAACCTGAATTTCAGTGCCAACATCGAAAAAAGAAAGGATTACAATAAAAAGTTCAGCAACGTTGCACGAGTTAAACCTAAAAATAAAAGAGATCTTCGATGTACTGGTAAACTTCGAACTGTTTCGCTGTTCAAGTGTGCAGACAGGAAGGCAATTAGAGACAGACGGTAATAAGAGTTCTTATTTTAACTCTGGTTCACTGGCTGTCTGTCCTGAAACTATTTGTTCTGGCACCTATACCTCTACGATTACTGGATGAACATTCGTGAAACATCACAGGAATATTGCTTTACATAGTAAAAATCAACATACCCTATATGGACACAACAGATACAAAATAGATTTGTAAAATTAAGTTTTGTGGCGACTTCTTGTCTTGTCCAAATATAGTAAGTGGTATTGATTTTGAGCTTCTAGCAAAACTACTTATAACATGCAGTGTTCCGAATTATTTAATGCTCCCACCCCCACTCCAAACAAAGTTGAAGGGGTCCATGCTGGTTTGAGATTGTCTGTCTGTCTGGCATTCATCCTAATATTTTGTAATTCTTTAAGGCAGATTGTTTTAATATGTTTCATGCAGTCTAGCATTTTATCCCAAAATTTGGCTGAATTCTATGCTTTGGCTTATCAGCCACAAAAATTCACCCCTGCTGCTCTGACCACCACTTGAGGAAACTGATATCCCTAATAAAAATGCTATATATGATACAGTACAGGGACTTTTCTAACTGAGAACTGTTAATATGTAATTTATTGTATTTAATAGATCATGCTGTTCTAATTTGAAGTAAAGAGTAGATTGTTCTAATTCAAAGTAAAAGAGTGGCAACATATTCATTTGGTTGAAAAGTAAAGACAATTGAGTAAAAAAAACATGGCAAGGCATTTTGTGTAACTGTTAAGATCGTTCTACATTTCTGTTTTGCTTATGCTCGTACTAATAGGTGATATCACGCATTCATTTTGAATGCTTTTCAGTACATGTGATATCACATATGCAAATGACTGATATCATTCAATCATATTACTGATTCCAAAAGGTGATGTTACGCATATGTATATGGATAACAAAAACTAGTATTAAAAAGCAATACGGCATCTAAAATGATTTGTTACTTCACAGAAACGAAACTTTTTTTGTTTACAAAGTTTAATCGATTCACTTTTTAAAAGCCGCTCGCAGTTGCCTCTGCCTCTTAAAGGAATGCAGTTGGTCTAAATATGAGTCAATCCTAATCACCATATTTAACTCTACCGTATTTGTAGATTATTTGCAATTTATATATTTTATTGAATTACTACACAAAATACTAGATATAATTTCAATCTATTAACAATATTAAAAAAGATATAACGATTGGTAGGATCTGTTAAACATTCAACAGAGTAAGAGTAAATACAGCATTATGGCTAATTTCTTGAGAGTTACATAGTTATATTGTGTACATGTATATACTTTTTATTTATTTTTAATCAAATAAATAGCAGTTAAAGTTCAGATACCATTGTATGTTAATTTGTATTTTCTAGAATAAAATGTGAAATAAAACCTAACCTAGTGTACAAGTTTCTTTTACAAATTTTATTTCCTCATAAAACTGAACCATATCTGTTATCTCTGTTAAATCTAATACTCCTGCTGGGCAGAGCTAGCCCACCATTTACGACCCCTTGGAGTGTAAAGTTGTTATCGTAATTTAACGCATTATTTACATTAGGGTGTTAATCAGATCCTTAGAAAGTGGCGTAAACTTGAAAATCTGGCATAAAATGTTAGACTGCATGCTGAAGAAGTATGATTTGAAGATGTAAGCGAAGAAAAAGACCTGCTTTCATCATTGTTACATGGGTTGCAATCCTTTGATTTTTTATGTATATATTTAACACCGGTATATAAATAGGGACCAAAATCTTGCGTTTAAATCCACATGATGTGAAGACGATGGCAAAGGAAAACATATGTGCACAATTACAAAAAGAAAAGTTACATGCTTGCAAAACAATTTACACCAATTACAAGGAAAACACATGGTATGCTTTCACTTCAGTTAGACGCAGATGAGATGCCAGATTTCGTTGAAGAGGTGTATATTCCTGCTAGTACTCCGCTGGTTTGTATTTAGTGTGAACATTATACAGTTATTGAATGGCTTGCCGTTCAATTGTGTAACTATTGCCTGATGTGCATGGAAGAATCATGTGAACTATTGCCCAAGGCCGAAGGCCGAGGTCAATAGTTCACATGATCCTTCTTGTACAGGCTATTACTCAATAACTCCTTCTTAGAATTTCTCGAAACTTGCTAGAAAGTATCAGTATCAAGTGGAAATGCGCATACAATCATGGCGTTCCGGTCCGATAATTTTCCACTGAGTTATAACCCTTTATATTTCTTTTATATATACATATAAATACACAATTCTTGTCCAGGATATACCTCTAAAAGTCCTTGTTAGAATTTCGTGAATCTTGCTATGAAGTATCAATATCAATTGCAGATGCGTATACTATCATGTGGTTTGATTATTTTCTATTGAGTTATGTCCCTTTGTATTTCTAATATATATATAATGCAAAATTCTTGTCTGGACTATTTCTCTAAAACCCCTTGCTAGAATTTAGAGAAACTTGCTAGGAAGTATCAGTGGAGATGTGCATATTGTCATGATGTTGCGATTCAATAATTTTCAACTGAGTTATGGCCCTTTGTTTTTTTAATGCATTATATACTTG
Source organism: Cyrtodaria siliqua (assembly GCA_037043455.1). Taxonomy (NCBI): domain Eukaryota; kingdom Metazoa; phylum Mollusca; class Bivalvia; order Adapedonta; family Hiatellidae; genus Cyrtodaria; species Cyrtodaria siliqua. The sequence goes on along the minus strand of JAWPHD010000305.1, from coordinate 130,421 downwards.
GTATGCAAATAGAAAATTCTTGTCTGGGCTATTGCTCTAAAACCCCATGTTATAATTATACTCCCCGCAAAACGAAGTTTGCAGGCGGGTATACTAGAATCGGCTTGTCCGTTCGTAGAAGTTCTAGTCTCGGCTTTTCTCAATAACCCTTTGTTATAATAACGCCTGTGTACTACAAAGACCACTTCATTCTAGGCCTTGTTGTTTTATTCAAAGACTTACTACACTAGAATGTTACCAAGGCTGCAAACACAACAACTTAAAACTCTAGACGTTTCAATATTTCTTTTTATTTACAACTTTACATACAGGTTTCATAACTTGGAAAAGTTAAGACCTTTTGGATTTTGAATTATGTTTGCATGCTAGTGTCTCCAAAGCCGGTTGGCAGAATTAAATAAACCATAAAAGGCCTAAAACTACAAATGTTTCCACACAGTTCATTTTTTGTATCCAGGTACAACAGTTACACACTTTTTCTCACAGTTCATTTTCTTTGTAGTGAGGGTGCGGACTGCCTCTAATTGATTGATTTTAGTAAAAAAAATGAAATGGATACTTGGTTACAAAGGGCTACACCAGGTAAAGACTGGGTACAAGAGATCCGTTTTTAGTATATGAAAATATGACAGGCACAGGTTTTAGAAATCTCTCATTATACACACATTTTTTAGGTATCCAATACCGGTGATGATATATCTTCCGCAGTGCCTTGTACTTCAGACTTTCCTCCTGTCATAGATGTATGTATGTGTTGAATTCATTTTGATGCACCTTTCTGCCCAGATTTATAGCAAATTTATTTTCTAAAAAATATGACAAGTTGGTTTCTTTAAAAAGAATACAAAGTGTGGTTAGCAGCCTTAACTGAAATACAATTTTTAAAATTATTTTGCAGAGGTAAATAGAAAGCGAAATTCTGATTAAATCGTATAACAAGAATTGCACCATAGAAGCTGCACCATTGCTTTATAATAAAATTATGACCTATTAAAGTCAGATACAAAGCTTATGTTACCTCTCGCCTATGGTGAGCCATCAGAGTCATATCCTTAAAGAAGTTGTCTAAACTAAATATCACACCAGTGACATTATATTTCTATATTACATGTAATTTATAAAGTCATGTCAATATACTGCATCATTTCTTATAATATTGACGTAATCTCAGGGTCATGCGTAATTTCTACCAATGGTGCCTTTGGCAAATGTTGGAAGAACCTGAATACACTCACTATTCCTTATATGCATCTGACAAGAACAGTATGTAGTGGTTTCTATTCTAAAAATGTGTTGTATGACATGTTTTTCCAACTATATACCCACAGTGATAAGGAACAGAAGGAGTGGTGCAGCTGCAGACATTGAAGTATGTATGACTTTCGAGCATTTCTTTCAAGCTCAACAAAATTGATCAAAACGGACTCCATATGTTTGTATTTTGTCAAAGACTTAGAATATCTTATTCTTGAAAACGGATATTCTTTAGTTCATGCCATAGTAGGCTAATACCAATATTCAACAAATAATGACACTGTTGTCAGATTTGACCAAACTCCATATTTTTACAAGGCGTTATTAAAAATAAATATTTTTCTCTGCATACGTCAGGCCTAGTGATCTAATTTGCATGACGCATTTCCTCTCATGATCATTTATTTTATACGAAAAATAACCCTACAGAGATCATATTTTTATGCCCTCAAAAGTAGGCGTATAGTAATAGCACTGGCTGTCCGTCCGTCCATTCGCCTTTTTGTATGACGTGAAACACAGATGGTGCAATTGAAATTTCAATGCAAACACATTAACATTAAGCACTTCGAAAGTAGTGAATGAATACCATGAAATTTAACACAAATTGTAACCAAAGTGAGTAGGTGTTTTGCCTGCAAGAGTCTGGCACGTATATGCATACACGTAGCTCAAAAGTCAAAATCACACTGAGGTCAAATGAGTCAAATTCATGTATTGGCCATAACTTAAGGTGCAGAAGTGATATTTATGCAAATATAAACCACAATGAGAAGGTGTGTTGTGTGCAACAAAAGTGTGTGTATCTTAGAGGTCAAGGTCATACATGGAGGTCAAAGTTAAATGAGTGTCTAAGCCATAACGATAAAAGCACTAAAAGCATTTCATGGAAAATTCACACCACAATCAGAAGTTGTTTCTTTTGCAAAAATCAGGTGCTTGTTGCAGAGGTGAAATTCACACTTGCACATCTAAGGTGAAAAGAGTCAAAGTTAACTTTTAGCAGTCCCAGTGTAACTACAAAAGGAAGAACTATGAATAACCTGCCTACTTTTAAAACTTACTCTCTTTATAAACAAAGGAAAAGTCCTAGGCCGGTGACATTGGTAACTCATTTACTATTGTTTTACCTCTTTTTTCACTAACTTCAATTTCAGGAAGCTGACGACGTTACCGTTATGGACACAACTGCAAATCAAACTCCCACAAGTGTAAGTCGGCATAATGTTTTATGATTAAAGTTCAATTCTTCTGTATGAAATGCTGATTTGCAGAAACTTAGTTAAGTGTAACTGGTCATTGTGCTAAGAATAAGAAGAGTAAAACGTATGGTGAGTACAACAGAATGGTGGATGTTTACCTAAAATATCCCGCAATATAACCTTGTATTTCGTTTTGGCAAGAGACATACGTGGGGTATACTATTATGTCTAATTCATTTATCTTTTATCTCAAAGAAACTCATTTAATAACACATTCTGTTACCTGATCTTTTCGGCAATTTTTGTATTTATAAATACACGGGCATATTTATGTTTTATGTATATTGTCTATTAATGCTGTCTTGATGATTAGGGAATAGTTCATGGCGGAAATCCTTCGACTCCTGTTGTACGTGGACGTAAACCACAATGTCCCGAATATCCACCAATTGTAAAAGAACTATATGAATATAAGTATTAAAGAGTAGGTGGGAATACAATGTTTCCTTTCCCTCTCTCTGTGGAAGCTCTATGTAACCTATAATATGTTGATGGGACGTTAAACAATATTCTCTGCAAACTAACACAAGCTGCCGTCTTTCTTTATTTGCAGAGAGGTCGAAGAACACTTTCGTTGTCGAGAGGTAACAACATAAACAGGAGTCGAGTAAGACAACTTTGATTTATATATTTATTTCACCTAATATTCATTGAGGTTAATATTAAAGAATGGTCACCAATAGTATTTAAATGGTATATTTATTTTTAGATATCACATTTGTTCAAATAAAGTTTTTTGGTCAAGACACCTTATCGACTCTCACCGTTATGAGTTTTAATCACAATGGGAGCTAGACTAATCAGTTAGAAAGTATAGATTCTTGCAAATGGCTGGAGGTATACAGTGATTATTCTACCCAAAAATAAGGTCTGCCTCCTCAAAAAACTGTCTGTCATACATAGCCTAAAATGTGCTGCAAACATCACCAATCAAAGAAGTCCCATGGGTAAAAATGTGACCCAGGGATTATGTAGTATATTATAAGGTAGTCATAAAAGTTAAACAGGAAAATTAGCCTTTACATAACACCATCAACCAAACCCTTACAAACACGTATACAAAACAGTCGCCATTTATGAGGATTTTAAAGAAAACATGAAGTATGCTTATATTTTCAGATTAACTGCCACTCTAATGATGCAGATGAAGTGGATACCATAGTTGAACAGGCCTCTTGCGAATGTGTTCCTGCTGTTACCTCGCTGGTATGTATTTAGTGTGAACATTATAACTTGTGTCCTCTCATTGGCCAACTTCTCCGAAGACCTGTCTTTACAGTTTTGTGTTTGTGTCCCAACTGATACCTCGCAATTTTATTGGAGAAGTTACTTGGATGCTGTTTCTTTGTAAATGATGTTGTCTATCAACAAATAAGCAGGCCACAATGTATGTATATATGTGTGTGGCATTTTCGTTATTTCTCATAACTTAAAAGAAACACAAGGCCTACATCTTTTATATCAATTACTAAAACCCTAGCATTTAGAGGATTTTATATAGGTTTCATTGTCTGTTTTTCAAAAGGATCTACTGATACACCCACCACAACCCAGTAATATCGCAGGAACAATTGCTGTTCATAATGTAAGTTAATTATAATATTTAGAAGAGTTATATATATAAATGCTTTATAATTAATAATTTATTATTAGCTCGGCTGTTTTGAAATATCTTGGTAGGCGTCGGCGTCATTGTCGTCTCAAAACTTTAATCTTGACCCATAACTTCTAAAGTGAGCTCTTGCTTTGAAACTTCACACACTTGTTTATCATCATAAGTGGAACTACCAGGGTAAGTGCCATAACTCTAACATGCATATTTATTTAATTCTACAGTTATACATGTGTAGTTATGCCACAATAGCATTTACAAATAATTATTTTACACTGTTTTCAGCTAGCTCGTCCATTCGAAAAATAGGTGAAGTTGTTGCAATCACACAATTAAAAAGTAACCTTGGTATCAAATTTATGGCTACATGGCATTATTTTAATTAATTACATTACATCAGTTTCTATGGAAACATTTGAGTATCAGTTTCAATTTTAATTGTGACAATATTGCTACTTTAAGAATACATACTTACAACTTTTAATATTGTATTATTTTTTTCATAGGATCTACTGATATCCCCATCAGCCCCCACTACTGTCATAGAAGCAAATGTTATTAATGATGTAAGTAACAGATGATCATATTTTTTCGAAGAAAAAGGCGATACATACGGATCGTCCGTCATGAAAACTTAACGTTGCCTATAACTTTTTTATTTCTCGATATTTCTTCATCATACTTTTATTATATAATCACCATGACCACATCACCATGACCATACTAAATATAAAGATCAAGGTCACACTGAAGGTCATTATATAGGTTAAATACTCCTTTTGCTTCACAAAAACTTATCGTTGGCTGTAACTCTATCATTTCTCCATATTTCTTTATCGAACTTTTAATATATTGCGGGGTCCCTCTATATTCATCACCCTTTCTAAATGCCATAATTGTGTCAGGATATTGCATTCATGGAACCTTAAAAAGATGGACATTTCAAACCTTAAAAAGACAACAATTTTCTGTCGACTCATAAATATTCATAGGTTGCCACTTGGCTATAGCCTACTCATCGGATGCATTATTTTTACGACATCCGACAACTACAAACAATCTAATACGAATGATCATGCTTAAATGAGTAAACCTGAGAGACCGGCGAAGGATGCGTGATAATTTTAAAACAGACGTAACAAAATGTATTATTTAATTAAAACAAAATATTGTAATATCCTGGTATTAGTATGTCCATGTAACATTATTTATTGTTATTAGAGGATAAACCTTTTAACATATCACTTTGGATTTGTTTACGCACATGCCGATAAATTCAAGCTCATGAAATGTTAAGTAAACAGTATCAATAATTCTCTATTCAGGATATGATATGTTGTATTTGTGATTTTAATCGATGGTATGTTTATAACTGAGGGTAGTAAACTCTACCATGACTAGGTTACGTCTATTTCAGCAGTATATTTATTGGATATTTCATGGTGTGTATTGTGCATCAGTTTCACGTCAGCCATCTTGGGATGTATTTTTGAAGTGCATTATGGGTTGTTTACTATAGTTACCTTTTAGAAGCTGTCATTCATAAACGATGTCAACATATTGGTGTGAGCAAATTATGCCATCCAAAGGCATTAAAAGGAAATTTGATGTAAGAGTCATGTAATTATTACAAATATCTATCGATTTACACTGAGTAATAATTATCTTTAATTCTTTTTAGTGATTTAAGTATAGTATATTGATAGTGCACACCTGTTTTGTGTGCGCACAAAGTGTACGTGTGTACAGTTTGAATTGTGTAACGCAAGTATTTTATGTGCGTACAGTTATTTTGTGTGTTCTGCACACTGTTTTGTTGTGTACTTGTGTGGGTATATAAGCTCCTCTCGCTTTAAAATGAGGGAGAGAGACGACTGTGACGCTTGATATAGATCTAACATATAGAGACTCATATATAAAGAAAAAGAACACATTGTAGGTGAAACATTTTATTTGAAGTAGATCTATTTAAATAAACCTTAAAAGTTAAGATAAAGGGATTGTATATTTGAAATTAAAGTCCCTCGGCCTATTGTCATAAAGATCATTGGAATATTCAAGCATCATTACTTTATAATCAGACCTGTTGATCAGTTATTTATATCAGATGTTATATAAATATATAGAGAGAACATTGTTTTACTATTAAACTTTGGAGGTAAATAAAATATATAGTTGAACTGATCATTGTGTTTAATGTGTTTCCCCGATCAATGAGTAAATTATTGAAACACATGTTGGAGTCAATATGATATACAAAGTAAACAAAATAAACGGTCAGCTACCAAAACATAAAAGTACAAATATAAACAGCCAGCTACCCAAGCGCGTAACAATATCATGACAGTATAATTTCAGTAATATCAAATCTCAAATGGTCGCGAAAAAAAAAACGCGATTCATCATGGTTCTCGGTCCGCGCTGCCAGTAACATCAGGGTCTGCATATGGTCTGGCCTCTGGGTCTACATCGGGTCTTGGTTACGTCCTAACCTTGTCATCAGAGTTGGGTCACGATCATCGCACTACTGGGTATCTATAGAGTATAGTATACATCTACAGTGTTTACCTATTTTATAAAGAAAAATGTAGGGAATGAGAGTATAACTTCCATATAACCCGTAGATTGCCTTAATTTATGTAAACAAAATATATATGTATATTATTATATCCTTTCCATCAATAAATAATAATAACTGACTCGGAACACAATAATAACTAACGTTGCGACCTTGAGTCGTGACGTCAATAAAGTGTTGTTGACGTCATCCGCATATAACGTACAATAGAGCAAGCCGATAACGCACAATAGAGCAAATAATTTAGGAAAAAAACAAACATAAACTGACTTAAAATGTAATAAATAATTTAACTGCTGGGATCGATTATTGGTTAATCCTTCACTTGATGGTAGACGTCTACCACTCGTGAAGGATTTCCCTATAATCAATACCAGCAGTTAAATAATCTCTACATAATTTGGTGTCCTGGCTATAGATTCTTTATCTATCGTTGGATTCTAATACTATTATTTTTACAAATATTTTCACCACCATGAGGTGGTGTTGACCAACATCAATATGCTTACCCTCAAGATCAAGATCACACACACTTTAAATTTGAAGGTTTTTGCTATAATTGAGTTAACCTTCAGGCCAAAATTTGTAGGGGAAATGTTGTCCTTTTAGATGAGTGAGTGTACAGTAGATGGACAAGTGAGAGACCTTTACAGGACTATCATGGATGAGGCTACTGATGCAGGTTTTATAGTGGCTATAATGTCCTTTCCTAAAATATCCATCAGTACATTGCAAGCAGCTCTAATCGAAAACCAAGTGTCTAGCTGTAAGGATGAGCTTGACCAATTCATACAAGGTAAGTCATTCGAGCTCATTTTCTTTAAACGGTACAATTTGCTGTAATGTGTTTTCTCACATAAACTTATGCTAGGGAATATGAAACGTGTTACATCTTATATTATTTCTCATGAAAAGACTACAAAACCGACTTTTCTCTCTTGTTTGTATTTGTTGCTTCTGTCACAAAATGTCACGGGTAGAGCGTATTGGTCGCACACAGCACTTGTAAGCATCTGTTAGTTACACCCTAATTCATTGTTTAGTTGAACCAAATTCACAATGTTCATGATATATTCAGGTAACACGGAAAACCGTGTACATTTTAAGTGGCCGCCAGAGGGCGTCCGGAAGGGCCGTTTAATAAGTTTAGTTTTGTGCTAATGCATTTAAAAGTATGGGTCTATCTCCTTGAAAGGCAAAGTTGTGTAGGGGTCCTTTCGTGTAGATTCAATACTGCAGATTTAGCCACGTTTGTCACGGACTGAACGGGGAAATAATGGTTTGGGCGTAACGTTTGCTATAAAATCCATTGTCTTCTAGTTTTGACCGGGATTGCTCGATAGTTGCTTTGTTTGGAGCAGGAGTTGGACGGCGAAATTTACAGGCAATATGTGGTCAGTATTTATTTTATTAACTTTTATCGTACATTTGTATTCAGTGGACGGCGCCATCTTGGATGGCGGTTACGACATCCGGTTAGCTTTGATGTTTCTCAAACATTAACTTGACACTAGCATATGATTTTGAAGTTACTTTATTAGATGTAATTATTGTAATTGATCATTAATTGTAAAACAATATTAATTTGATACTATTGTATATTTGGTGCATTAGTTAACAATGAGATGAGTGACTAGTATAAATGTTCGACGCGTATGCATAGCGTTGTATACTATGGGCATTAGTTGACATACATGTGTGCATGCATAACTCAGTGAGTGTATTATACGAGTGATTTGATAACGTTGTATATTACATGTATTAGGGGCATTGATTAACAGCGACGTACATGGCGTATACATGGCGTTGTAGAATATGTATACATTGCTATTCATCATTAGTACAGTTTGCATATATTTATTAAATAATGATTTGTTTGGGTAATGATAATTATGCAAGATGGTTATGTTTATCAACCGACATCTAAAACGTATGTATAATTACAGCCTAAACCATCCAGGGTTTGGATATAAGCCATCCAGGTTTGGATATAAGCCTTCCGGAGTGGAGCTAAGCTTCCACGCATAACGTTAAGAGCGGTGGAGACGGTCCCCGTACCTGCGCAACATGGCAAGGTTCTAGTAGCGGCAACCCCCGGGACACGAGGTGGGCCCGTTATCAGTCCTCACTGGAGGAACATCATCCACAACCTCAGTTGAGGTTAATCATCATACATATCGCGTCATCTACCCTTATAGAAGGCATTTGATGACAATCACTCATTGGATGCGCGCATCATCATCTTCCTGAGCTCTCGCGCATCTCAGTTATCGCGCTAGATCATAGAGCAACATTGTTATAACTTTAACAACACTTTAGTGTCGTATATAATCAGTCGACACATTCAGTATTTGTTACAATACTAAGAACGTCTTAAACGTTCATGAGAACATTCTTTTCATATTTCATCTGTGTATTCGCTTGTTTTTTTAAGATAATTATACTAGGGTCATCCTGCGACAGCTTCCAAGGGATCACCTGTCAGGTGCAGACTGTTTTATTGAGTCTGTTTATGAGAGGTAATATATGGTGCAACTCCTATCACGCACCCTATAGTTAATAAAAAAAACTGACAACGTTGGCCTATTTTTAGTTATACCCTTCCCATCCGACGGTTTGACATACTGGCAGTCACGACCATCTTGTATACATCGCGTTTTGCAAGATGAAGAAGCTCTATCGCTGTTTTAATTTATTTTTTATTGAACAATCTTTAACGTTTATATAGAACAATATTTGACCAAGTTTCTCAAATGTTACTACTTGCTGTGGAGATTACATCTTAGATACCATTATAACCCAGGGTTTAGAGACTTGACATTACAGTTCGTCCTTGTTGAGGATGTTTAATACTTAGGCCTTACTTTGATACAAGATATATGTTCTAGGTAATTGCCAGTGCAGTCAGTTTGTGTGTGTGGCGATATGATGCTAGGTCTTTTTTTTACAGAAGATATACGAGATATAGAGATATACGTATCTATGTTTTATGCACATGTCGATTTATTGAGTAGATGTGTTATATTAACAGTTGCATTGATTCCAGAATCATCCACGTGTTCAGTACATGTCCGTTCAGTGCGTCCTTGCTTTTATATACTTAGTGATTGTTCTGATCCTAATTTCATTCATGTTTTAAGCACATGGCAGTACAGCGAATCCTTGTTGTTGAGAGTGTTTATTTAATGCTATTTACTGAGATACCAGATGTTGCAGATCTGAAACTCACGCTCCAGCAATATAACACAGTCGTTGGGAATACAATTGAAACCTTTTATTTATTCTTTTGACTGCATGTCAAAATAACGACGCACAATAGAAAAAACATATTATTAACTTAGCAATTATCGACATTTGTATTACATTGGCATAGCTAGATGTTTCTCATTCAAAACACGTGCATTATTTAGTAATTAATTTAACGATCACAGTAACACGATGTAAATTGTGTGAATTCAAACGTGTATCATTTCATGTTATTTTAATATTAAGAAGGATAAAAATATCGGACAGGGAAAGCAGCATTCAAGGATGACAGTCAACCACAAAACACAAAAACAAACACGCAAACAGACAAACGAAAAGGCAAAAGTAATAAAAAATGCAAACGACATCACAAACACAAAAGGGTTGACAATAGGGCTACCGCCTTGGAACGGTCAGTGGCATAGTAGGCCACTGGGGGTTTAAACCGGTTCTAGGGTGCACCAAACCTCACACTTACCCTACTGTCATCCCATTAAAACAGGACAGTGTAAATAAAGAAATCCCCGCCATGATCTAATCTCTAACCAACAAGGCAGCATCAATAGGCAATATAAGTAAAACACAAATATGCTCGTGTAAATATAATACAAAAAATCAATAGCCTAAAAAGCCACAATGAGGGTACTCAGTGACTTGGCAGAAGCCAGAGCAGTAAGAGAATACACCATTAAGGGCACGACAAGAAAGATCATGGACAAACATCAAACGCCACCGTCCCAATGGGCTTTAGGTAGGCGTCATCATAGGGTCCACAGCCTGTCCGGTCATCGTACAATTAAAGAGGAAAGCATAGTGGCCAACTGTAAAAGGGTCCACCACCAAGCATGCAGTACGTTGCAAAATGATAGGGTCATAACCTCTTTTGATAAACTTTTTAACAAGTTTAACAAAGATAGTATGAAAGTGATCATGACCAAGAATCTTACGAAGTTTATAAATCACATCACCATAGACGTCAAGTTGTTGTGATAGTCCTTGTCGCAGAAGAGTCCTTAAATTACATTTATATTTGGAAAGAAGATCAGGGTTACGCTAATAACATTTTGCAAAGGTTTTACGAAGTTTATGGTAACGGTAACTCTGATTGAGTAAATTTTTAGTTATACAAAGATTACGAATATTAAAGTCCTCAACTCGATTACAAGCTCTAGAAAAACGAATAAGTTGAGACAGATGTATACACCCCATAAGAAGTTGCTTGGGGAACATCCCCATCCAAGTGGGGATAATTAACAATGTCAAAATTAAAATCATCTCTCTTGTCATAGATTTTGCTAATTATTTTACCATTTCCAATCGAGAGATCTAAATCAAGAAAAGAAGCGTTATTATCAGATATATTTTCTTTATTAAGCCGAAGTTCTTTAGGATAAATATTATGAACCATAGTTGGAAAGAAAGGGTTGTCAATGTTCAGTATGTCATCCAGATACCGAGAGGTGTCATTAAAAGCTTCAATAACATCTGCCTGCATGGGTATCTGGTGAAAGACTCAACATGAAATCCCTTTCATAGCAAAATAAAAACAAATCTGCGACAAGTGGTGCACAGTTCGTACCCATAGGGATACCAACAATTTGTCTATAAACGGTGGTACCATACCTGACGAAAACATTATCTAATAGGAAGATGAGTGCTTCACAAACTTCATAGCCAGTCCACATAGTATAATTGTCTAAACTGCCGTTAGTGAAAAACGCTTTAATATTATTACATGCCAACAATGTAGTATTTTCTCTAGCGAATGTTTTTTGAATAAGAGAAATTAGCTTGTCTTTAATAAGATGATGTGGTAAGGTTGTATATAGTGTAGAGAAGTCATAAGTACTTATTGATGAAACTTGACCTTTATTGAAAATTTTATCAAGAACGTCTCCTGAATTTTTTATAGACCAAAATAAATTAATCCCAGAGTTTTCATAAGTTTTATCACAATATAGTTTAACGTGATCTTTAACGGCAGTAAGACAAGAAGTTAAAAGTTTGGAGATGTTTGTTGTGGTGCAGGCGCTAGAATTAGAAATAAAGCGAGCCTTATACGGATTTTTATGTAATTTAGGAATCCAGTACATGGTAGGCAGTTTATTTTGCTTATCGTTTACACCAGCCTTGAAAGTAGTGCACCGAGTGATATGTGCGGAAACAACATTATCTTTAGTAGAATTAACTGGAGTATACGAATTGGTGCTGCCGAGTTCCAGAGATAAAACACTGACGTAATGTAGGCGTCAAACAATAATTACATTATTAGCTGCTTTATTTGCAGGAACTAAAACAAATTAGGCGAACAGATTGCACTTACTAGTCTTCATGGTACAAAAGTTATTTCAAGGCAGAGACGTTTCTTATGTCATTATTGTAGAAGAGGGTATATCGTCAACTATGTAATGTTTAGATAACCTTATACATGTGATATATACGCCATATGCATGCCATCTACGGGATAGTTAAAATTGTGTACTATTGATTTCATGAATATTGAGTTCTGCTCAACCCGGGGCTAGAGGGCGTGAACGGTAGCTAGCATATTTCCGACTACTACAGGTATATCAAAGGTCCACTCTCATACTCTTTTCGCTATATAACCACCATTTAGATATGGAATGACATAATAACTTATGTGTACACAGTAATTCCGTCAACACAAAAGTAAAATAGCTATATGTTGACTGGTAGCCATTTGATTTTAAATCCGAAGGTTTCTCTTTCGTTTTACTATAACCCGACATATTGTGGACCCTACAATGACGACAATTTAATCCTACAAGAGAAAGTTAAAGTTTAATGTTTGTCTTAAATATTGTGTTGTCTTAAGATGTACTATCGTGTCGCTCAAGACTCTGTCAAGTCATTCAGTACTTACTATGTGGCTTTCTAGCTTTTCTATTGTCCTATGACCATCTTCATTGTTAACATATATTGCCTTTTAATGCTTCCTAGTTTGTCAGAGGATATAGCCTGGCTGGGATTCCCTTATTTACACTGGCCCTTTGAATTCGGATGTGAGGTTCGGTTCTTACAATAATCTTGTTTTTACCCCTAGCGGCCTATTAGCTATAACACATTAAATAAACGTCAAGTTTTCATATATAAGTACTTAATATACACAATCATATCAATGACAAGCTGGTTGCTCTTATTCAAAATACATTTGCTAGAGAAACTAGATTTTTGGTCAGTAACTATACTAAAGTGTGTTTTCACTAACGACAATTTAGACAATTACAATATGTATACTTGCCAAACAGTTTGTAAATCACTCATATACTTATTAGAAAAGATTTTCGTTTGCCAAGTCACTGAGTACTTGCTTTGCAGATTTCTAGGTATTTGTTCTTTTGATATGCCTTTTAATTTAGTCTGTGCAGGCTTCATAACCTCTGCTCCCAAGTAATGTTAGATGTTTGTTTTCAATCCTGTACACAACTCTAGAAGCTTTATTTGTACTATTGATATTATGAATATTGAGTTCTGCTCAAGCCGGGGCTAGAGGGCGTGAGCGGTAGCTAGCACATTTCACTACCACTCATGAACAGTCTCAATCAAACCGAGACTGCAATATTTCGTATATGTCATGTTCGGCCGTTTCCAAAGGTCCACTCTCAAACTCTTTTATTACCTAGTTGGTCTGGCTTCTGTTTTTCTGTTGTAGTTTTTTATATTCATCAATGATAATTATTGGGTTAGATTAACATCGCGTATTTGGTAGAGGGAATTTCTTTATTTACACTAACCGCTTTTGTGTAATGATAACACTACTATATATGTTTGTTCAACAATAAAAAACAGTCATGGACGTTCATCATTTTTTCTTCAATTAAATTGTGGGACGAGTGTTCATGTATGTTTGTGTAAATATCAACATGACAATTGTACACGACATTAACACTTAACGATTTTAGAAAATATATTTTGCTTTAAATCGAACATATTGAACCTGAGCCGGATTAGAGGAACATATGCTCAAATATGGTTGAACCATCGGTAACAACTCCTTGGGTATTTAAATATATCAAAATTATTAGTTATTCATAAACTATGTGTAGTTGAGCCATAGAGCTCATGATTCAGTTGAGCCTAACTTACTTTTGACACATCTAGATAATGCCATAAGGATTCACATGCCAACATTTGGTTATGAAAAGTAATTTAAAAGTATATACATATACAACTGCTTACATGCAAACCTTTATCTGTCTTTGATACACATCTAACGGGCTGTCACACATTGGGTTCCCTAGGGTAGGATTTATAGATGACACAATTACCCACGCAACCCTCTCGATAATACAATAAGAAAGAAAGCCATGCCCAGATCTGGTTAAGCTTGGATAAGAAATATAAGAGATATACCTGAAAACAAAGCTTACACGTTTAATTCGATGCAAAATGGGGAATTAAATAATTTACGGAATATACTTGCTTTGTTTCTGTGGGGTCCAAGGGAGTATTTGACCAACAGTTGGTTAAGCTAGGATTAGACATGTAAGTAATATAGATATACCAACAAACCTTACATGCAAAACACGAAGTGAATTGGGACGCCGACGCCGATTCCTGGGTTCAGACATTAGATATAGTATATTATTTCCACACAAATGCACTCAACATTCCAGTAGGTCATTAGGTCCAAATATACGGGTTCTGTGTCCAATGCATAAAAGAACACACTGATAAAGCTTCGTCTATATCTTGCTCAAAGAAGTTGAGATACAGGATTTGTACCAACTATTGATCTGATATACATTTATATTTCAGAGGAAGTAGATCTCATCGATGCAGTTGTGCTGACATACCATGTTAAGTCCATACAATGGACACACTGACGAAATTTGGTACATATAAAACATAAATGTTTAACTCACGTGTCATAAACAATTAACAGTCGGAGAAAGCCCTATCCCCGCTTGTATATTTGATTTTGACCAATACCTGTGTAAACTGTAAGAAGTTTATATTTAATTTTCTTGAAAATGCGTTTGATGAAAGCCTAATAGAGTCTAACGAAGTCTCTCAGAAATCGGATCGATTTCAAACTTCCGTTTTTCCCCAGGCATTGGTTCTGAAAATCATAGCGTAACGAAGAAAGCAGAAGCAGGCCGAATGAGCGAGGCTAATACTTTTATAGATATTTAGTGCATTTTGTATAGTATAATAAGTTCTGATAACAGAAATTTCTGATAGCAAATGTACGAGAGCTATCATGACAGAAGCAGTTAAACAATATACATTTTCAAATCTCATACCTTTTTCTTAACAAATAAACATTTCTCTAAAGAATATTGAAACATGTAAATATCATATTAACTATCAGTGCAAGCATATCAATGACAATTATTTATGAGCGGAAGCTATACATATCAAGATGTCCCATTCAAATGAAATTAATCGAAAATCCTGGTGTTTGCTCATTTGTAATATTGTATTTAAATGTAAACGTTACACGTTTTACTGATATCAGTTTTTAACAGTTATTATAAATAATACATAATGCACGCTATATGGTTACAGAAAGTTATTGCATTTATTGAAAGCTGTAATGTTGCACATTATGTCCCGGTTTGTTTGCAACGGAATTTTGAATACTGAAATGAAACATGATCAAAACAAGATCGAACTTGATGTATAACAACATTTGCTTTCAGTGTCGACGGAAATGTGAATATCCTTAGAAAATCAATTCCATGATTTAAAAAAGTATACCAGTTGTCAGCTTTTTTGTTGCTGAATTTAATAACATAAAGGATATAGATATAACAGGCTGTGGGAGCCTGTACGACGGAAACCGATAATTTGAGCAAATATGACGGCGACATTCAAATATTCTTCATCGGTACATGTCCATATTTTGTTTATTAAAACGGGCTAATTAATGCAACATTGCAAGCTGCAAACAGCCGAAATAAAATAGGAATATTGTATAACTTAACAGTGTATAGACCATATCTTGAAAACATAAAACAACGCTTACAATCATTTGTGTACTTGGTCAGTATGGGATTGCTCACTAGGAAGTTACATTTTAAAGAATATTTGCCTCTTCAAACATCACTCAAAAAGGTTCAGCAATTCATTTGCAGTTAGGAATAGATTCAATTGAACGTTTTAACTCTTTATTACCGTGCTAGTCGAGCTACAAAGAAAGATAAAAATATCGGACGGAAAGCAGCATCAGTGGCAACAAAGACCACTGTGGGATTAAACCGGTTCTAGGGTGCACCAAACCTCACACTTACCCTACTGTCATCCCATTAAAACAGGACAGTGTAAATAAAGAAATCCCCGCCATGATCTAATCTCCAACCAACAAGGCAGCATCAATAGGCAATACAAGTAAAACACAAATATGCTCGTGTAAATATAATACAAAAAAAACAATAGCCTAGAAAGCCACAATGAAGGTACTCAATGACTTGGCAGAAGCCAGAGCAACAAGCAAGAGAATACATTAAGGGCACGACAAGAAATATCATAGACAAACATCAAACGCCACCGTCCCAATGGGCTTTAGGTAGGCATATTCATAGGGTCCACAGCCTGTCCGGTCATCGTACAATTAAAGAGGAAAGCATAGCGGCGAACTGTAAAAGGGTCCACCACCAAGCATGCAGTAAGTTGCAAAATGATAGGGTCATAACCTCTCTTGATAAACTTTTTAACAAGTTTACCAAAGATAGTATGAAAGTGATCATGACCAAGAATCTTACGAAGTTTATAAATCACATCACCATAGAAATCAGGCTGTGATAGTCCTTGTCGCAGAAGAGACACGAATTTGTAAGCCTCAAAATAGCATACGAAAACCGGTTTTTCACATTGTTTTCTCTACGGGTGTAGCGAGTGTCAGCGACATTTGACTACCGGTTTTCATTAGGTTAGTTTGTGCTAAATGATGAGCATATGTACGGGCATATTGATCACTTCTGTACCGGTGTGTCTGAATATACGAGAGATAATACATGAAACGTCCAACCTGTTTTTAAAAATGAGATTGGCATAGCGTGTTAAAACACATTGATTGCTCATTATTTTCCATTGTCATGGTGGGATTATATAGCGCTCTGGGGCGTAGCTAGAGCGGTTTTAAAAAAAGTAAACGAGAAACATTTTGTACCTGTGTGTTGTGGGTGTGGAGGGTGGGGATGTTGGGTGTGGGGGCGGTTGGGATGGGGCTGCTTTGATGACGTAGTGTGAATTTTATTATTTTTGCTGCCGGGCAATATGTACGCAGCTGCGCACTCGGCGTACATTTAGCTATACCCCTGGCCCTATTCACACTTAAACAAAGTTATTCTTAATTAACTCTTTAGTTAATGTAACCATGTATTCTCGTTACTTTATTCCAAGGTTATCATGAACCATTGTTTTTCAATCTGGCATAATTACATTTATTCAAATATATTCAAATCTTAGCAAATTTAAGAAAACTATCGACATCATGTTATACACGTTTTACAATGTCTCGATATACACGTATATAAATATTATCCTCTATCAACACCCTTTTTTCAGTTTTATTTTACTCGCTACTTATTCAACGAACACTAAAATGTTGTCATGAGAGAAAGTATGTGTGTATATATGATTGAGGTTAAAGGTCGCTTTCAACAATAGAATGCCCAACTTTATAGTGCTGCCACACTGGAATACCACGCCGTAGACACATGATGTACCACCCAGTAACATTATACTGACACCGGCCGACCAGCCCTGGGATTGCCCTTTATATGCTAAACGTCAAGCAAGGGCGCTTTCAGGAGTATTGTGTAAACCCACAACCTCCCGCATGCGAGGTACATTAAGCCACCGCCGAGGTTCATAAGAGAAAGAGATCCAGAAATAAATAATAGGCTTTCCTCACAGTCAAGATACACAGAGAGTAGATAATCAGATCAAATAGAATAACGTATCAGCCCAGCCTAGTGGATAGGGGTTGAATTTGAAATCCGGATGAAGCTAGTTCAAACCTTCCCGGCGCCACTGAGTTGGTTGTGTTTTTTTAGTAAGATTCTTTTCCCTAGACTCGTTCGTCGTATGGGTACGTAAACCGGGACGTCCCGTGTATCTGGATCTATCAGGAGAGCACATTATAGGGCAAGGGTTATTTCTGTTATGCTTTTTTTTTATGTTATTGTGAAATAATATTAACTACTGTCATCTTGTATTCGTTAATTTAATTTTATCCTGTAGAATCCTCTTTTCCCCTCCCACCCCTCCCCGTACACATCCACCGAACCCTACAAATAGACATCGCCGGCATGTGATTGAACTCTTCCCTGTGGACACCGACCCGTGCACGTCGGGGAGAAGGCACCACAGCACTGTTGGCCTTTTCACGCTGGTAGTGATGTGGACCAAGATCATCGGCGTCGTCTTTTTTGTCCCGCCCACCGTGGAACAGCTCCAGGAACAGCCATGGGCGAGATGCAGTTAAATGAGCGTCGACAGCCTGCATGGGTGACAGGGGTGCTACGGTCCGCTCAAAATGCCAATATATATGTTTGGTGTGCATATCTAGGCTTTGTATATACGGAATGTGTGGTCGGCGACTCATAAACTGAACGGATCTGAAGTGGGGAAGACTGGCGCTGTAAACGGAGATAGAGAGTCAGCAACCTGCATGCCTACGCAAACGTTTGGCACGTCGGGGACGCAGGTTAAAGACGAGGGGTAATCCCCACCACCCCCTCCCGACAACAGGACCCTCGGACCAGTATTATGGAACACACAAGGGCACAGTTCATGGTGGATTAAGATCCACAAAACAAGCCGACAACACTCACCGTCCCAGCGACAACTACACAGAGCGGATGCGAGACAACACAGTAAGAGAAACGACACAGATGCAACACTATAAACATCTCTACACATTAAATCTAGATAAGTTCACACTCTAACGTACCTATAATCCTTAGAATGACACACACACACACACACACACACACACACACACACACACACACACACACTCACTCACTCACTCACTCACTCACTCATATTTTTTTTATTTGTTTATTCACAATTTGCTTAAATTGTAATCACGTTCTTCAGAGCGGTGACTGAATATTATCCAATTATCAGATTGGTTATTTATTTTTAATTTTATGTGATGAATCTGCTAAACATATATTGATGAGTTTCATACGAGTTTTTAAAAAGTGTCCATTCCCTTTAGCCCTAAACCCGCTAAGCACGACTATAATAGTCCATTGTAACTCGCAGGCTGATTAGGGTTTACAATGTCCGACTGCTGATGAGTCATTTCTCTTAAAAGATCCCTTTGTCACATAAATGAAATTAATTCAAAGAAAGAACAGGGTATATATGTAGCGGGTTAAAGGCTAATAGATATGAAATAAATCTAACTGGCGTACTTATAAGTGTCGCCTGGTGTATTACTACTACCATTGTAATACTGATAATTAATTATGACTGAATAATTAATATCAGACTTTAATTTAATCAATGGATTACCAAACCTGTCGCCTGGTGTATTGCTACTACCATTGTAATAGTGATAATTAATTATGACTCAATAATTAATATCAGATTACCAAAACTGTCGCCTGGTGTATTGCTACTACCATTATAATAGTGATAAATAATTATGACTAAATAATTAATATCAGACGTTAATTTAATCAATGGACTACCAAAACAGGAGAGACATTATTACGGAATTCTTAATATATATATGTACATTTACGCTATATTCACCCTGCAATACACGACGCTATTATAAAAATAACCCAGTCCAAAATATCTCAATAGTTGGTACACGTCGAATGAGGATTTTATATAATTAACCCAGTCTTAACTAAGACAGTGGTTGGTATGCATGCAAGTCAGTCTGGAACATACGACGATCTTATAGAAATAACCAAGCATTAACTAACACAATGGTTGGTACAAGTCAACCTGGAACACACGCCGATCTTACAAAAATAACCAAGCATTAACTAACACAATGGTTGGTACAAGTCAACCTGGAACACACGCCGATCTTACAGAAATAACCAAGCATTAACTAACACAATGGTTGGTACAAGTCAACCTGGAACATACGACGATCTTACAGAAATAACCAAGCATTAACTAACACAATGGTTGGTATGATCAACCTGTATTATACGACGATCCTATATAAATAACCAAGTCTTAACTAACACAATGGTTGGTATGGTCAACCTGGATTATACGATGATCTTATGGAAATAACACCTTCCAAAATAACACAATAGATGGTACGAGTCATCCTAGAAGAACCGACGATCTTATAGAAATAAACAAGTCTTAACTAACACAATGGTTGGAAAAAGACAACCTGGAGCATGCGACCATCTAATAGAAATAATCCAGTC
The DNA here is from genome assembly GCA_037043455.1 of Cyrtodaria siliqua. Lineage (NCBI taxonomy): Eukaryota > Metazoa > Mollusca > Bivalvia > Adapedonta > Hiatellidae > Cyrtodaria > Cyrtodaria siliqua. The sequence continues at coordinate 110,087 of JAWPHD010000305.1, read as the reverse complement.
ATAAATAACACAATGGTTAGTACTAGTCAATCTGGAGCACACGACGATCTTATTAAAATAAACAAGTCTTAACTAACACAATGGTTGGTGCAAGTCAATCTGGAGCACACGACGATCTTATAAAAATAAACCAATCCTAAATAACACGTCGGTTGATGCAAGTCTACCTGGAGCACACGCCGATCTTATCAAAATAACCCAGGCTTAACTAACACACTTTTCAGGACAAGACAACCTGGAATAGAAGGCGATCTTAAAGGAATAACACAGTCTTAAATAACACAAATATTGGTACAAATCAACCTGGAGCATACGACGATCTTATAAAAACCACCCAGTCAAAATAACACAAAGGTTGGAACAAGTCAACCCCCAGTCTTAAAGAACGCAGTGGTTGGTACAAGTCAACTTGGAACATACGACAATCTTATAGAAATAACCCAGTCATAAATAACACAATGTTTGTTACAAATCAACCAAGAAACATACGATAATATTATAAAAATAACCGAGTCTTAAATAACACAATGGTTGGTACAAGTCAACCGAGTCTTAAAGAACGCAGTGGTTGGTACAAGTCAACTTGGAACATACGACAATCTTATAGAAATAACCCAGTCCTAAATAACACACCAGATAGCATGCGTATGTTGGGCCAACGTGGGAAGATGATTGGTTGGTTGGCGTTGGCGTGTCAATGTTGGACCAATGTTGGACCACTTGAGTGCATATGCTCCCTTTATGCGGTAAAAACATGATGCAATATTCATACATCTGTCCGATATTGGGGCATTATATCATGTTTTCGTGTATTTTGAGTCATTTTTCACAAGTTCTTGCTTTCCCAGCTATCTTTCTAACGTTGGTTGACAACTTTGGCCCAACGTTGTATTGTCAAGCAGCTCCAACGATATCACGACGGTTGCCAACAACATTAGGACATCGTTGACACAAAGTTGGCTCATCGTTGGACTAACGTTCTACAACAACGTAATCACACTACTGATTTGTAGTCATGGCGACTTTTAATGGCTGCCACACGGCACTAAACAAACGCTAGTGGGAATGTCAATAAATACTGAAAAGGGGATCCATTGGAAGCCACAAACACAAACAAGAGAAAAGTGGTAGACTCGGTTTTATTGAGTCTATTCATGCGTTGAATAAAGAAAATCCAATAAACTCAGATGTCATTGTTCAATATTGTTTAAGTTGTTTCCTATATCAGTGCATTTATTATAGAAAAACAATTTCTATAAGTGCATTAACAAATTGTATAACATTAGTACTAGCTTAATTAGTATATGTCAGTGCAATATATATACAATAATATCGAGAACGCTAAAAAAAACGCTCAAAACTGTACAATGTTGTTCCCATGCACAATCAGACAATATTATTTTATTTATCTAAATGTATTGCTGGATTAATACAGGCACAGTTGTATGCTTATTAAATCACAAGAAATGAAGTTACAATAATTTTGGTTTCATTTTCGGACTGGTAATTATTTTAAATAAGGATCATTAAGGAAAACACATTGATTGCGTTTGAAATTGTAATGATGGTTACTATTCGAGAAAAAGCCCGCACGATTGTTCGGGATGACTCAAATTTCTGTACTACATTACTCAACTTTTATAATCGGTCACTTTTCAAAGAATTCTATATCTTTTAATAATTCATATTTTCAATTGAAATTTTAACTGGCATCGTTTAACAAATATCACTAGCGATTTATAAAACTTAAGCTGCCTTGATTGGACTAAAACCTTGTTGATAAACTTAATAAAATCTCTCGGGATGGCTCGAATTTCTGTGCTATTAAATTTTTAATAAGCACGCAAGCACGTTTCACAACATTTCATAAACAGTCAAACCGAGACTGCACTATCTTTTTGTATTTACCTTGTTCCATCAATATTTAGATTTTTTACCTGCGGAATTCGAAAGTCTTTCAATGAGATGTTATCGTTATTACTCTCAGGGGAATAAATAATGACACAACGGAAACACGAGGTAGGAAAACGTCAATCTGTCTGTTTTCCATGAAAGTCAAATTAAAACTAGTGTCAAATCCCGTTGCTTTTCTCTATTCAGTATTTATTGAAATTCACAGTAGCGTTTGTTTAGTGCTGTGTCGCGACAGTAAATAATCGCCCCAATTACAAATCATTAGTGCTATTACTTACTGGTCCTTATTTAAAGGCATTTTCTGTAGTTTTTCATGCGCAGAATTTTGGGCGACTTCTCTTCTAAAACTATTGGATGGATTTTCCTAAAAAATTACAGGAATGTTTCTCTTGATGTCTAGTTGTATTTATTGTCTTTATTTATATAAATGCCTATTATTTGAAAAATATATAAAATAGGAAAAATATAACATTTTGTAAAAATTCAAACAAAATTAAAAAATTTAAGCATGATGATAGGGTTCCAAAAACCAATATTAAATCTCAATTTGTGTGGTGACCTATAATTTTAATTGCATATATTGTTTTACTATATATTCAAATAAGTGCCTAGGAAGTTTGAACACATTCTGTTATTAGAAACATAACAAAAAAGGAAAATATACCATTTCTACATAATTTTATACAAAACTTGGCCTTTTAGCATAGGGGTTTTTACCATTTTGTTTTTATATACATTAAACTATGTGCTTAGAAAGTTTAAATAATTCTATTATTGGGAACATACAAAAAAAAAAGGAAATTGTATAATTATGGGCTAAGTTGTGCATACATTGCGAGTAACCGTCTCAACAGAATTTGTAAAAAAATATAGGTTTTACATAAAGATGCGCTTTAACTGTTATTATAATTAAATGTTCTTTACTTTAATACAATTTTAGCAAAATTGTGACAAATGAATAAATGATTAGACTTCAAAACTGTCTTATTTAGCTATTTCATGGACTTGTTCTACTTTTTGGACAGATTGACATGACGGTGGCATTACAAATCATTTTTTTTTAAATTTTAACAATTATGGTGACCTACCATTATTTTTTGCATTTTCTGTCTATATATATAACAGACTTACTGTATAAAACATTTAAAGAAAATCTGTTATGCAGAAAAAACTATAGAAAATGTCTTTATAGCTATGATCATACAACATATAAATACATATATATATGTATATATATATGTATTTATACTCACGCAAATGATGTTTAGTGGGCAGTTGGGTGTGTTTGTTGGAGGGATAGTAATGGGTGGAGTATACTGAATTCAGGCTGTCCGAGTTAGAAGCTACTTTTAATATGGTTAGATGCTACTTCTTAGTTCACAAAAAAGCTTTTAAAAAACTGCAGTTGTGAGTTAAAAGTTAAAGAAGGAAAAATCTCATTAAACCGAAATATTCAAACCTCATTCATGTCCTTCCTTCCATCCGTTCTTACGAGGACTACCTTGTAGGACGCTTTTATGCTGATCAGTCTTTGTCAAACGTTTTTGTTGTGGGACTAAAACACAATGGTTTAGGCTTGAAAAATGTCGCACTAAAAAGACACAGTCGAATCTGACCAAAATTTAAAGTCACACAAAGCATAGTTTGTAAGCTCTTCCGTCCGTCCGTCCGTACGTCCGTCTGTCGACATACGTCTGTCTGTCGACATAACAGTGTCCGCTGTATAGTTCTCTCAAAAACAGAGTCTAAAAGTGGAATTTGGAAATCGCCGAACACGATAAATATAAAAAAATATTGCATTCTTGGTTTGATTGAGGCTGTTCATGAACGGTATTGAAAAGTGCTTGCTACCGTTCACAACCTCTAGCCCCGGGTTGAGCATAACTTAATATTTAAAATGTCAGTAGTACAGGAATTTGAGCCATCCTGAAGATGGTATGCATATGACGGTGAACATGGAACCTTTAATGATGTATTTTCATACCATTCCATTGCCAGCGGCGTATGGTCAAAGTTTCTAACAAAATGCTTTGCCCTAAACGAGAAAACAATGAGTGAAATAACCGAAATGGACATTCCTGTTGTTTTAAAACAAAATTTACATTCCTAAATCATATATGCATCATATTCCTACCGTGTTTATGTATGTAATAGGTATAGTGTAATCATACAAGTAGATATTGTCATAATATTAGGGGAGTTCTAACTTTAATTTGTGGCTGCTACCAGTGCTACTCGTAAGGTACACCTAATAAACGATATTATGACCAGCAAAATGAACTAACACAAATCGAATTTCCAGTACTAAGTGTTTCATTTCAGTTTATTAAAACCACAAATTTATTCACATATTTAATAATTTAATAGGTTGTGATTTTATTTTTTAAGTAATACGAGAAGTCGAAGAATCAACAATTATTGTTAAACAGCTCTCCGTGTTTTGACTTTTATTCGAATGTTTTTTGACTCGGCATACTGGAATTTAGAGTTTCAGATTTTTTAAGTCTTTAAATGATGACCTGGAGAGACATTTTTCAGTAACACTAGGCCTGTTTGTTGTTAAAATGTAGGTACTTGTATTTGCAATGGTAATTCAGCATTATAATTTGCAAAAGTATAATTGTATAGGTGTGACACCACCAAATCCTTCCCCTTACTCCCTAAAATGGGACTTTCTGAGAAAACGTCCGAGAGAATTGTAGGCAAAGTATTCTGTCCAGTCATGGAAAATCTCAAAGCTAGTAACAGACTTGCATTTATGAGTAATTGGGATGTTTATGTACTGGCTGTATACCAGATATCGTCATTTTTATGTTGGTTCTTCAAATATCTAAATCAAATCCAGTCATCTCATAAATATTTTTGCCGTTATAGAAGCTTACCCCTTTGCCGTAAATATTCTTTGTTACATTGTTTCTATTCTCGGTAACAAGTGTTACGCGACCGTTACTAAATATAGACTGCATTGGGTCGGTGGTCTGAACTGAGTGTAGTAGTTATCGTCATCTTCCTTTTAATACCGAATAACCCATATTTCGGATGATGAAAACTTGTGTAGTTATTAAATGAAAAATAAATATACCATTGCCTTTGAATACACAAACAAAAATTGTCAGAAAAAATTGCATCTACAATTTAAAACGATTTTTCAACTGTACCCATCGAGTGTAATTTACTTCACTTCGACGTTCATAATTTAAAGGGAAATAACTATTCGCAAATTTAAACTGATTGACGTGTACTCGTTGTCTGCCCTGGCTGAGAATTTTAGCACATGCTTTTCAAAGGGTCAGATGTTTTAAAAATACATGATTACGTGATTCCCACGATTGTGGGATTGTTTATAAGGGTATTTATATAGGTAAACGGGTTGGTTTGAGGGTGTATGTTAACATTTCTAAAACATTTTTTCCTCTCCTATCGTCTGATGATAGTGTGTAGTGATTTGTAAAGTGGGGTCGAAAAATAATCACAATATTGAGTGTTTTATTGATAATGACGAAATCTGGTGAATGACGATAACTGGTACACAACCAGTATGATATAGTGCCTCCAAGTTAATTTATGATGCCACAAATGCACCAAATTACCTTGTATGTCAGATTTTGGCACGAAAATCAGCGTATTTTGCATGTATAGAGTGCTTTTGGGAACTAAACCTCTTGATTTATTCAAGTTTATTGACTGTTTTAAGCTTTTTATCCATTAAACCGAATACATATATGCCCAATGTCATTTTATGTAACAGTTAAAGAAAGGTAAAACTGTGAAAATTGTTACATGTTTTTGTCACTGGTGTCCTCTCTGTTCATTTTTGAAACGCCCATATTTTGATCTATACTAAGCCAATTCGCCAAAATGTAAGATTTTTATATGCGTTATATTATAGGCTTTCCCAGAATAGTGACTTTTAACATCCACGCACAATTAAGGAAGTAATTCACTATGGTATTCAAACCTGGTGTAGTAGAAATGAGTTCCCATATATATAATCCCTAACTTATTTTGTGATAAAAGGCATTTTTAGTATTTTTAAAAGGCCTGTTTTACTGTCAAATGACTTTATTGACTTGTTTTTGATAGCTAAAAACGATTTGTATGGTTGTAAGAACAATTTAAGATTTGACCTCAAATGGGACTCTTCCTGAGAAAGAAATACTTGTTTTTAACATGTTACTGTATCAACAGGTTGAGGTCTAGTACAATGATTTATAAAAAGGAATGATCAGTTATTATGGAATGTATAGTAGTAGTACTCAGAATGTTGAAAACTATACATATTCGCAAATATTGCCTCCCTATATATATATATATATATATATATATGTGTCTCATGTGTGTCTCATATCAGCCCTCAGGCTAAAGCCTTCGGGTCAATATTGGGGTCTCGGGCAGATTCGATGGGAAATAACCTATCGCCCATATATTAATCTGTAAGTATTACACCACCATGCAAAGTGTACTGTATTCCGATAAATCTTGAAGGACATTCAGGAACCTGCTCACAGATATTTTGCATCACAATGAATGATACTAAATATACCATCTTCTCCTATAGTTTATTGGTTAGAACAGTTTATTGGTTAGAACAGATTGGTTAGAACAGTTTATTGGTTAGAACAGTTTATTGGTTAGAACGACTCATTGTAAATTAGAAGGTACGTTATCCACTGCTCGGTATGAAGTAAATGAAGTCCTACGTTAAATTTGATCGCTTAAATATTGTATTTCGACATGAGCTGGTGAAAATGAAATTACAAATAAAGACCCGTCTACCAAGTGGAATGCCATTTAAGTTTAGCACTTATAGTTTTAAGGATATACATGTAAAATGAATTCCTTATAAGTGAATATGTTTGTGCAAAATTATTGACATTCAGTTATGAATTGCAGTACATTTATAAACAGTTCTTTGCCAAGGTCATCTTGGGTGCCATCAAGTGGTAGTACAGTGGTTGTTAAGCGCCGAAGATCCTCATCTGAAATTGGACATGATATCTGTGTGACATTGACGTGTTGTCCAGTCTATTCAGTGTCCATAACATGGTCAACTCCAACATTTAAGGCTTCTGCCTGTTGTTGTTGTGTAGATGGGAACAATTCTTCCATCGCAGTGAGATTGGTGTTGCTAAACTCTAGTGACCTTTTCACAAACATCTGGTTGGGTGTCATGTGATGTTCAGTACGCAAAGGGTGATTATTCCACTGGGATCTGAACGTTTCCAAATCTCTATTAAGCCTTGGCAAGAACACATAGTGCAACGCCTATAAATGCACAGCATCATCGGGGTTCAAGATACCAAGGTGTTCTAGGAAATGAAAGAAATCATAATAAACATTTGTAACACCATTCCACATATCTACCCAGGATCTTTCGATACGTTGATTGTTTGTGCTTTTACCACGAATGGAAGATACTCTCCCTGGTCCCCTTAACAGCTCCATTACTATACAAGCGTCATTGTTCTCCCCACCCTGATCCACTCGAAGTCTTGGTGTTAGTCCATACATAGATGTAGCACAAAGAAAATTGGAAGAAACTACTTCCTTAGTGTTGCAATTGGAAGCACTGAGGAATACATACAGTCTGCTATATCCATCAATGCATCCATGGATGACTATTTCCACCTGAAAAATACATAGACCTCCTGAGTATTATGAATTTAATAAAAAATAGTATGCAAATGTGGAAACATAGCTACATCATTTATGGAGTGTCTACAATAGAATTTGTAGCAACTCTGCAGTTCTGCAGGTTAGAAGGTCCTAGGCCAATTCTCCATATTGTATCTAGATGTAAATGGAGGATGAGCCTGGAATTTTCATTCCTGTTGAAGCCATATAACCTTTCATGTGTTGGTGCGCCGTAAAAGGTCAATTCAATGAATTCTGTAACTTGCAGGCTGATATGGGTATACACTCTATGCAAAGGCTATTGTAGTAGGATAAGAGTTAAATAAATAGGACTTGAGATATTTAATGGGGATAAATGGAAACATTTTAGAAAATAGTTTTCTTATTCACAAATAAAGATGTCGGTATGGGTACAGTGCTTCGCGGCTCCTGCACATTGTTAAAGCACAGTATATAAATTGCAGCAGGTCCCAGACTGCACATGGTTAAAGCACAGTATATAAATTGCAGCAGGTCCCAGACTGCACATGGTTAAAGCACAGTATATAAATTGCAGCAGGTCCCAGACTGCACATGGTTAAAGCACAGTATATAAATTGCAGCAGGTCTCAGACTGCACATGGTTAAAGCACAGTATATAAATTGCAGCAGGTCCCAGACTGCACATGGTTAAAGCACAGTATATGAATTGCAGCAGGTCCCAGACTGCACATGGTTAAAGCACAGTATATAAACTGCAGCAGGTCCCTGACTGCTCATGGTTAAAGCACAGTATATAAATTGCAGCAGGTTCCAGACTGCACATGGTTAAGGCACAGTATATAAATTGCAGCAGGTCCCAGACTGCACTTGGTTACAACCATTAGAAAAAAAGGTACATGTGAGGTTGTCTGTGCGTTAACAGTTGCACATTCCGCGTACTAATGTCACCCACACTCGTGAACATTCGTACGGCCTTTCAATTAGTAACAGGAGAAATTCTAATGTTTTAGGAGTGAGTAGGTCAAAGGTCAAAGGTCAAGGTTTCCTGATAATGAGCATTTCACATGATACATTAAATATTGTAACACCTACACACATAAAACGTTGCCAATTTTAGCTCGACTGATCAGAGATCAGCAGAGCTTATGCCATGGTGCGGCGTCCGTCGTCCGTCTGTCCGTCCGTCTGTCCGTAAAGTTTTATTTGTAGCGACTACTGCTCTGAAACTACTGGATGGATATTCATGAAACTTTACAGAAATGTTGCCCATGAAGTCTAGTTGATCCTAGCAAAAATTCACGTTGATGTGAAATCCAAGATGGCCGCCAAAGCTAAAAATAAAAGACTACTTCTTGAAAACTCTAAGTGATATTGATATGGGACTTTTTCTAAAATGATCAGCATGACATGATGTTGGTCCTTGTCAAAAGTCGTTTTGATTCGACGTTAAACATGGCTGCCAGCAGCCATCTTTGTTTACATAGAATTATATAGTAAACACTTGTAGCGACTACTCCTCTAAAACTACTTGGCGGCTTTTCATGAAACTTTACAGGAATGTTGCTCTTGATGTGTAATTGATCCTAGCAAAATTTCAGATCTGCCAGAAATTCAAGATGGCCGCCACAGTTAAAAATAGATTTTTGAAAAATAAGTTTGTAGCGACTACTTCTTGAAAACTATAAGTGATATTGATATGGGACTTTTTCTAAAATGATCAGCATGACATGATGTTGATCTGAGTCGAACATTATTTGGATTCGACGTTAAACATGGCTGCCAGTGGCCATCTTTGTTTACATAGAGTTATATAGTAAAAACTTGTAGCGACTACTCCTCTGAACTACTAGACGGATTTTCATGAAACTTCATAGGAATGTTGCTCTTGGTGTCTAGTTGATCCTAGCACAATTTCAGGTCGGTCGGAAATTCAAGATGGCCACCACGGCTAAACATGGATATTTAAAAACAAGTTTGTAGGACTACTTCTTGAAAACTGTAAGTGATATTGATATGGGACTTTTTCTGAAATGATCAGCATGACAAGCAAGATGTTGATCCTTTCGAAAATTATTTTGATTTGACATCAAACATGGCTGCCAGTGGCCATCTTTGTTTACCTAGAGTTATATAGTAAAAACTTCAACTTGTAGCGACTACTCCTCTGAAACTACTACACGGATTTTTATGAAACTTCACAGGAATGCTGACCTAGTTTTCAAAATATATCAGTAGAGCTTCAAGGTCATTGACCTCTTGTTTAGAGAAGTTAGCCATTACTTTTAGGTCTGTTACATTGGGTTTAATTGGTAAAATAACATTGTCAGCATGAGCCGATATCCACAGATTAATGCCCGATGTATAACACCCTTGCCAGTTAAACTGCCTAGGTACATTGGTCTTGAGGAGGAACCCATTGCTTTTGTTGTCAGTAGGTCGTCAAGATCACATTGGGGTTAGTAGTGCACAGGTTCAGGCCCCAGTGCCCAATAATAAGGCAAATAAATTATTTATATTTAGTTTTGGTAGTTTTTTTGCGATGTTATTGAAGTATAATACTATAATGATCAGCCACACATGGTATAAAACCTCGTAGCTAGCGAAACGGTTTTATACAAAATTAGCCGCCATTTTGCAACAATGACCACAATTAATTTTATGGTTTAGTAATGTTATTAAAACCGTAAAAAACAGCTGTTTGATACATGTGATAGGCCTCACTATTTTGGAATGTTCCTGTTAAATATGTTTGATGTAATTGTGGGGGTAGTGTTTGCCTTTGTATCGAGAGAAACTGCACTTGTTATGCCCCGCCACGAAAATGGTGCGTGCATATAGTGTTACCCTTGTCCGTCCGTCCTTCCATTATTCAGATACAACAGCTAATGATTTTTTCTCTCAATTAGTAACAGCCACACAGCTTTCAAACTTCATAAACACTGTCATTTAAAAGACAGAAACATGTTCAAGAATTTCAGTGAGAATGACATTTAGTAATATTTTCACGCTTTATCGAATTGTTTATGTAACTGACCATGCTTACGCTAGGCATCCGTGTCCCATGGACACATTTCTGGTTTTTAGTCCCCTACCGGACCCGGAGGGGACTTTAGGTTTGCCCCCCGTCCGTCTGTCATCTTTTTGTCCGGCACAAATGTTCACCATAATGAGACGGCGTGTCGCGCAGCAGCTCCGTAGCTCAAAGGTCAAGGTCACAGTTGGGGGTTAAAGGTCAGAAATAGGCTAGTCAGGCTGTAACTTTGTCATGCATCGTGGGATTTTGAAATAACTTGGCACAAATGTTCTCCATAATGAGACGGCGTGTCGCACGCAAGACCCAGGTCCGTAGCCAAAGGTCAAGGTCACAGTTGGGGGTTAAAGGTCAGAAATAGGCTAGTCAGGCTGTAACTTTGTCATGCATCGTGGGATTTTGAAATAACTCGGAACAAATGTTCACCATAATGAGACGGCGTGTCGCGCGCAAGACCCAGGTCAAGGTCACGATACCTTCAGAACACAGGAACACATATTTTGCAGCTAAACATGGTAAGATATTCAATATTCCTTGCATGATCATTTACATGGCTACATTCAACCTTTCATATGGGAACATTCAAAGATAACTGTTTCTTCAATAACTTCAGAATTAACAAACTGGCTAATAACAACTTTATTTCTTTGACATTTTTGCAATTATTATGTTGACGAAACAACTGTGCAGCTTTAAATTGTTAATTTTGCACAAGACCCGGTAGGGGAGTATGGCCGTCCCTCGAACTGCTTCTTGTTAAATATTGTTTAGGAAAATTACAGTTAACGTATAAGGATATTCCTAAATAATCGGTAAAATAGTTAATTAAATAAATAAATCATTTAAATAGGTGAAAACAATCTTTGATAAATCAAAATGGTGATTTAAATCAGTGATACCACCTTGAGTAATATCACAAACTTGGACGATACACCAAAACGAACGGTATCCTGTATGATGTTCATTCCTTACCTGATAAGTTTCAGATTGCCGTCCATATGCCAGAGTGAATTTGGTCCTGCCACTTGATACAAACGTCTGTGTGTACTCTGCACAGACCTTAGAGCTGCTCCTCCCGGATCCACTCTATTCAGCGAATCTCTGACTCGAGAACGTTGTACCTAAACATTATACTGTTTGTTTTGCAATTTACATTTTAATTACTAACAATCTTGAAAAAGTCATAGAAAGAAATTAACCACTTCAATCTAAGATGATCGTTTTTGGACGTGGTAACAAAATCATAATGAAGACATCTCACACCACCCGACTGCCTGGCAGACCGGCCTCTGCCTTATCTCAAAAAGCAGGGAAATAAGCATGCTTCCATTCGTGCATGAGTATACTCTCAATATTAACATATAGTTTAGACGCATGGATCAGATGTGTGAATACTATACGCACAACTGAGTCTCGACTTGTGTGTGATGTGGTGATATGTCTACTTAAAGCAGCGAACTCAATGGTTGCTTTATAGTGCTGCCACACTGGAATACCACGCCGTACAACCCTTTGTACTGCTCGCCATCAGTCGGGCTCTCACTGCATTCGGTCCAATCCGCTGGTTGGCTCCAATTAATTGCTGAATTTGTCTCGTCCAGACTGTCATTGTCCATTCCAGTGTATTTATCTTTAATAGTTATATTCAGTGCTCTATTAATGAACAAAATAAATATGATCACTGTAAATAAGGTCTGTTCAAAGTGTAATAAAACGTCTAAATAAAACGTTCATATTTTTTTGTCTTATTTAACCATAGGTTTAAATACATTATTGGTGCAATTTAAGTAATCAGCAGTTTATAACATGCAAAAATAATTTGATTTCCACTATTGTATGGTTGAACAAATGCAAGATATGAAGACAAACTCAAATTTGATGAGTTAAAAAACTACGATAGTGTATCGCCTTTAATGCTATATCGTTTGTAGGACTACATTTTTGTAATTATAGTCTGTGGCAAAATATATAGAGATTATTTAACTGCTGGGATCGATTATAGGGAAATCCTTCACGAGTGGTACACGTGTTTTTTTTTCACGAACGAGCGTATGCGAGAGAGTGAAAAAACAAAACAAGTCTACCATGGAGTGAAGGATAACCCAATAATTGATCCCAGCAGTTAAATAATCTATTTATTACATGTTTAGTCAGTTTATATCTGTTTTACCAAAAGTGTTCGCTTTTCTGAACGTTATCGACGTTAACAACACTATTGACGACGTTAGTTATTATTGTGTTCGGAGTTAGTTATTAATATTTAGCGATTATGAATATTCTTGCACTAAGAAATCCCGATCTTTCACTCATAGAAATGTAATAAAGCGTTTTACCAGTTAATTATAAAGCAACTGTATTTATCTAAACCAAAGTCAGTTTGCTTTATTAGCTTTAAGGGACGCAGCTATGGATATACAGAAATCTTGAAGTCTGTATCAAGAATCAAATTTATAATAGCGACCAGTACTGTATAGTTTTAAATTTAAACCTGTTTGCATAAAATAAAACTTTGAGTATTATATTTTCTTCGGTATTCAACCAAGTGTTTAATATACTATTGGTGCTATATACTCTGCAGTTAGTAACATGTAGGAACAGTTTGTTTTGGACTATTTCAATAATTAATATTACTGATTGCAAATACGGAAATTATATAGAAAATATAACGGGACGCCGTATCAAGATTGTCGTATGTCCCTTTAATGTTTCACTTACGATAATCTTCGTGTCACTGTCGTTGAAGACACTCCGAGCATGGAGGCAATTTGTGTTGTTGAACAATCTAAACCAATAAAGAACTCCTACTGCTCCCTTGATATTGCAAATCGAGGTGCTCCATTGGTTCTTTCAGTTCTTTCAGCTGCATAACCATCGTGCGCTAAACAAGAAGGAACAATGGTATATTACTATAATATAAATAAGTGACTCGTCCAACAAGATGGTGATAAGACATTAAGACGTAGTCTGCTATAGTATATCTAGATTTTTTATTCCATCCACATACAGTAGCGACTACAAATGGGGGAAGGGCTGGGGGCGGAGCTATTCCATTGTGGACTAATTATGGAGAAGAAGCATCAGTGACATTTGGTCTTATATACCGGATGAGATGACCTGGTAAGACCCGATAAGTATAATATAGATGATAATGTTTCTTATTTATGGAGAAAAGACTAGCATGGATTTTATAACTAATGGTTAAACTAGCTTTTGTCTTAGTTGCCTTGTTTGAAATGTTTTGTATATAAAGGCCCCAGTCTATATTATATGCAATGGTAACCCTAACAGTTACGCAGAAGTAAGACTCTCCAGTATGTGTAGTCGTGTTATTACATGCCGTCCACCTGGTGCTTGGGTACTCTCATGGAATGGCAATGCAATTGGATACACTAAGCACCATAAGCCAATCCTGCTCAGATATATCTTCTAATTAGCTTCTGGCAATCTTTGGGACAGGTAATTATTCTGTACAGAACCGCATACCTAAAAACAAACAGAACAGTCGTCTGGCAGCAAATGAACGGATCGTTGATTATGACGACAGGGAGGTCGTTGATGAACAGTAGAAAGCGGATTGGCTCAAGGAGGGAGCCCTGAATGACACCCGACAGTATATCATTAGATAACGCCAAGCACACAAACTGCTGGGTATACACCAGGTTAACCATTAACAGTAACGGTCGCACCATAAGAGCCATATTCTCACGTCTAATACATTTGGTACTTTTTGTCGCCTGCATTGTTTCAGATGCTTATTGAGTGATACATGTGTCTCTATCGAACAGTAGTGTTTACAACAGAATTTGCAGTACCTCTGCAATTCTGCAGATAAGATTCAGAAGGTTAGATAGAATCATTTTAGCTGGATGTGCATGTGATTGCTGTTGGTGTCGTATTCTTTGGTGTTGGTCATTACGTGGTCCGAGTATTAACTTTCATAGCCCTAGGGAATTATCAAATTATGCTAAATACTCTGGTCTTAAAGTAAATTTTGATAAAACACAAGTTGTATGGATTGGTTTAAAAAAATACAGTAGCGATACAATAAAAACAAGATGGAAACTGACATGGGGTAAAACCGAGTTCAAGTTATTAGGAATTACATTTGATATTGATTTAAACAAAATTTCTAGCATACATTACAAAGAAAAAGTATTAAAGATAGAAAGACTTATCAACATTTGGAAAAGAAAAGTCTTAACACCGCTAGGGAAAATAACAGTTATAAAATCATTACTACTTCCAATATTAAACCATTTATTTATCGCATTATCAAATCCAAATGTAATCATCACTAAAGAAATAAACTCATTATTTTAAAACTTTTTGTGGAAAGGACCTTCAAAAATAAAACATACAGTACTTGTCAAACATTACTTTGAAGGTGGGTTACAAATGATAAATATTAAGGCATTTAATGTGGCCCTTAAAGTTGCATGGATAAGAAGAATGATTTTAAAAGAAGGAATTTGGAAAAATATAATAGAAGAACAAATAAATATAAAATACATAATAAACTTATGAAACGATCATCTAAGTTCATTAATAAAACAAATAACAAATCCTTTTTGGGCAGATGTACTAGAATCATTTTATACATTTAGTAAAATGAACAAACCTTCAATTGAAGAGGACAGTTTGAAAATCTCTATATTTCTAAATGACGAGATTTTAATTGGAGGAAAACCATTCTTTTATAAAGCGTGGTATAATAAAGGAATTATTCATATTAATGATCTATTTAAAGACTATGACAAATAACTCTCTCAGTTGGAATGTGAACAAAGATTTGGAATCAAAACAAATTTTATTCGATACAATGGTGTGGTAAATGCTATAAAAACATATTTAATGAAATATTATATTACTCTAATTGAAACAAAATGTAAAAATCCTGTACTGCCATAATATATATGCACTATATTGAAATCAACAACAGGATGTAGAGATATGTATAATATTTTTAATCAAAATGATGAGACACCTTCTTCAAAGGCAAAATGAGAACAAGAATACAATATTGATAGTGAAACATGGGAAGATATTTACAATGCACCATTTAAAAATAACTACAGTACATCCTTACAATGGTTCCCAATAAAAATTAATCATAGAATTCTTTTAACTAAAAAATATTTGTATACAATTAAAATTATAGACAATCCTCTATGTACATACTGCCAACAAGAAGAAACTTTAATCCATATGTTATGGACATGTCAAGCAACTCAGATTTTCTAAATCAAGTTAAATTATGGTTATCTGCTGCCCATAACATTACATTACTATTTACAGAAGAGCTATTTAGTTTTAACATTGGAAATGCCTATTCTCCAGCCGATTTACAAATTATGCTAGAAATTAAATACTACGTATATTCATCAAAGCACTTAAATAAACCCTTGTCAATCATCGCTTTACAAAGCAGACTAAGATACCAGTATAAATCTCTTAAATGTATCGCTTCCAAAAACAATAAAATAAATTTATTTACAAAAGTGTGGCAAAAATACATGAAAATAATAGTTTAAATCCTTAAAACGCACAAAAAACAACAAACACTTGACTGAAAGACCAAGATGCTGACAGTTGAACATTTCTAAAATGGACTAAATGAATAAAAAATTGCCCATCTAAGAGAAAATATTCTACTTCAGAAAACTTAGCAAGTCTTCTGTTCCCCATGTGTGCATGTATATTATTATATATTTTTTATTTTAATTTGGTACCTATTTATAATATATACAAAAAAACATACCAAAACTCATCCTACAAATTGTTAACCTTGACATATATGTTTTGTTTATATGTATCAAAAAATATGTATTAAGATATCTGAATAAATGGGTTATCAGAAGATAACTGGAAAAAAAAAGTTATTACATTTTAGTTTTATTACATTTTAGTGTGTTTCTCAGGGACTATATCAAGTGACAACCAAACTTGGATATCATTACGTGGTCCCGCCTTATTTCCATTAAGCGATGAAACCTTATATTAGCAGGATTATATAACGGATATTTCGACGATAAAATCCATCGAAAATCATATTTTACTGTAAAAATGCTATAACCTGTGTAAAATTACCTATTAAACGTTTTAATTTTACCAAAAAAAAAATTAAAAAAAAAATCATACCCCAACCAACCCCTTCTCAAAGAAGCGAAAAGGGGGTTTGTTGGGGTATAAAATAAAACCTTAATTTCGGCTTAAAAGGTTTGGATATTGTAAAATTAAAACATTTATTAGGTAATTTTAGACAGTTTATCGCAACTTTTCAGTAAAAAATGCTTTTAAACATGCTTTATTGTCGAAAATATCCGTTACAAAATCCTGCTAATATAAGCTTTACCATCGCTTAATGGAATAAAGGCAGGACCACGTAATGGCACCATAAAACATCATATAACAAACATAATATACAGTGTGATACAATATAATGTGTTGCGATGCAGTTACACCATAGTTAATTAATCATGTTCGATTATCACAATGTAAGGCACAGTGTAATTTAAAATAATTTACCATGACTTGGCTCTGACACTTTTTGAAACTCTTGCTTCAAAAAACTAAGATCTCTTTTCAGTGTTGCTGAAACACCCTCATCCAGTATGTTGCCACTAGCTCGGTCAATATTCCTTTCCAAGTCCTCCAATCTAAAAGATGATCGAAATAAAAATCATAAACCAAAAACTATTTAAAAACAACAGGGTATGTGGGCGCATTATACTCTTATAATAGGGGTTGGGGAGGGTCGGGGGTCCAGATGGGATGTCGGAGTTTCCGGGTCACGGCTAGAAAAAGAATACATGTGTTTGTGGTTACACGATCGTCATTATGTTTTAACTGTCATGGACTAATCATCATCATCATTGATGATTAGTCCATGACTTGTTATCATAAAAAAAGACATACATATATTTTGGAAATCGATATAAATATGTGTGTACGAAAAAATCTTTTATAAAGCAAATATTTACTTTCTTTCTGAAATTAACAAAAATTACACATTTGTCTGAAACTGATGAGGTCTTAAACATGTTCTTCACACTGCTTAGTTATGTCCCTTTAATTATCAGAAATAAGGTAAATGTATCACACCAAACTTGCACAAAACTTGAACGATAATATAGTTTGTGTTTTCTTTTCATAACCCTGTATGCACCAACACAAACAGCAATTCGATATGATGATGATGTTCCTTACCTCTTTATCCAACTTTGTACTATTTAAGAAAACATTTTCATGATTTTATTGAAGGCTTTACTTGCCAGAAACATACAATCTCTACTCGACTACATAGAACAAAACAAAAATATTAGTTTATAGTGTTTTCAGAGAAATCTTGAAAATCCTTCAGAAATATTACGATAACATCCGGAAAATCACATTTCACAAAAGCAGAATGGCTTAATCATGATAAAAGATACAGAAGAACATTGAACGATGGAATGGCCTCAATAGAGAATTAGAGTTCCCTCTCATTTTTCTTGCTTTCTTGTGTAATATATCAAAACCCCTCAACACACCTAGCTGTAAGATACATAACGTTCATCAGATGGAAGCCAGGAACAATGCTAACAATCTCATTCTGTAGATAGAGAAAGAATGGAATCGGAATCCGTCTCCTGTCTCTTTCTCTATATCCTCTCTCCTTATCCCAAACTCTCTCCTCTGTGTATTAAAACTACTTTTATGATTTAACAATTTTAGTTAAAGAGACATTGACGTTAACCTTGACGTTAACCTTGACCTTGGCGTTAACCTTGATCTTGACGTTATCCTTGATTTTTTACCGTACCTTAGTTTTCATAATGGTCAAAAATGAAAATCATTATTAAGTATGAATTAATGCTGACAAATAAATATAGTTTATATTGTACATGTTCGCCTAATGAATTGAATTGAATTGTATTTTATAATCGCACCAACAGCTAAGGTCATATTGCGACCCCAGTTGCCCCTACGGGCATTTTTCGTAAACGGGCGGGCACCCACGTAGAACCACCGACATTCCGCAAGCCAGCTGGATAGCTTCGACACATAAAGATTCCTTTTCCCATGTGGACTCGAACCCGCAGCGGTGAGGGGCAAGTGATTTCAAGTCAGAGGCTCTAACCACTCGGCCACGGACGACCCACTGAAACTGTGAAAATGTGTCTAAACATGGTCCGTTGTTGTTGATATATATAGCATCAATACTATTTTCTAGCAATGGACGAATTTAAATTGTATTTTTTTTTTGATAATAAAAAATAATATAGATGCATGCGTTTTATGTTCAATGTTCCGTTATTAAATAGTGTAGGGACAGTAACCTCTGAGTCATAGGGAGATTGTATATAACATATATATAGAAATATAGAAAAAATAATACATAGTCTATACACACATTATAAAATGAATCTTTTATTCAATGTTTACAATACCCCGCAGAGAATAGTGGTAGTCTTAGCCTCTCCATCCCTGAAAATAGAACAACGTTTCTTTTCCGCGTCGTTTTAAACTTACAATTGAAATACTTACCAATTTTGCATATATTTAGCAGAACTGGTTTATATCGATACGCAGAAACTCATGTCTTCCCGTTTTTCTTATGAAATGTAAAACGTTGCAAGACACACATTCAATTCTACCTAAGAAACGACTCGGTACAACACCGACATTTCACGCACTAGCGTTGGAGTTTTTACATCTAGATCTAGTCAACTGGTATTGTTTAGTGAAACAATGATGTGTGCATAATTTGTTCTTCAATGAGAAAATTCGACCAGCGACACCGGGTGTGGGGCGGGGCCACCCCCTCCCACAACCCTTTAGAATATTTGTCTTAGGGGTTGTGGATGGGGAGGTACCACACCCTGTGATAGTTTTGCTAAAACTGCGTCGATAGCAACGTTGTTGTTACCAAAAGCGCGTCAAGGATGCAGCGCGCGAGAGGCGCCGATGCGGCTCGATACAGTAGAGTTCAAATCACTCGCTGTTGTTATTGGTTCGGAATCGCTAGGAAAGATGTTCACTAGGCCTACTGGGCATATGTAGGAATGACACAGGAACCAATAAAACGTGTGCAAAATGGGTCATTTGTGACATTCTTACCGTGTTACACAATAGGTCCTTGTTTCATTTGGTAGCCGGTCTGAAAGGGCTAGGCGTACACAGTCATTTACAATGGCCTTTGCTCTACGAAAAAATGAGGATGTTGATTCATTTGTTGCATTTAAACGCTCCTGTATCGTCTGTACCCTGCGCGCCACCTTGTGCAACTTCTGGCCAATGAAATGATGTTCTTATGTTACTCGTAACTTAAGCAGCCAATGAAGTGACGAGCTTATGTTACGCGTATCTTAAGCAGCCACTGAGATGAATTCTTACGTTACGCGTAACTTAAGCAGCCAATGAAATGATGTTCTTATGTTACGCGTAACTTAAGCTTTGGTTACGCGTAACATAATATCTTATGGCCCTGGCGGCCAGAACGGCATCATTTACACTGCGTTAAGTGTGGTTACGCGTAACTAAGGCCTATGTTACGCGTAACTTAAGCCTTTGTTACGCGTAACATAAGAAGCTCATTTTAATGTCTACTTAAGTTACGCGTAACATAATTTGGTTACGCGTAACATCTTTAGCGTTATGACCCTGATGGCTAACCATAAACGTAAGAACATCATTTCATTGGCTGCTTAAATGACATACTTACGGTAATCTTTTGTTATGGTAAAACTCGTGGCATCTCGTTAGTTTTTCTGCATACATTTCATTTTTTCAATCATGGTCAGAAAAATAGGGCATTGGAATAACAATTGATATTAATTATATGAATATTGTACAGTAAATTGTTTAAATGGTTTATTAACTGTTGATTATATTGCACCAATAATATATTTAAACCTATGGTAGAGCAACGAAGAAATTGAAAACTCAAACTTGTATTTAACTATATGCAAGAAGGCGTAAAGTTAAAAACTGATATTGGATGAATAAATCGAAAAGCTAATGTTTATGCTTGATAAAGCCTTGAAGATTGCTGTGTGTCCCTTTAATTTTCCTATCTGTTTATTAATATGTCTGTGCTATGCATCATCAAAGGAAATTTCACCGACCATACTACAAAGGTGATTAACGAATACTATGTTGTTTTGGGTGGAGTATAAGAGCGTGCGTATGCAAATTGATATTCTTGTGTTACGCGTAATTTAAGCAGCCAATGAAATGATGTTTTTTTATGTTACTCGTAACTTAAGCAGCCAGTGAAATGATGTTCTTATGTTACGCGAAACTTAACTAACCAAAGAAGTGATATTCTTATGTTATGCGTAACTTAAGCAGCCAATGAAATGTTTGTTCTTAAGTTACGCGTAACATAGGCTTAAGTTACGCGTAACTTAACTTTGGTTACGCGTAACATAGGATATTATGACCTGGCGGCCAGAACGGCATCATTTACGCTACATTGACTGTGGTTACGCGTAACTTAAGCTTATGTTACGCGTAACATTAGAACGTGATTTCATTGGTTAGTTATGTTACACGTAACATAATTTGGTTACGCGTAACATCTTCAGCCTTATGACCCTGATGGCTAACCATACACGTCACGTCTTAATTGTTTAAAAACTCGAGGCGCTCCTTTATTTATTTATTTATTACATAACATCTTTTTTACAATCATTAATATTAATAATTACAATAGTTCAAAGCAAATTTACTTTT
Organism: Cyrtodaria siliqua; assembly: GCA_037043455.1. Taxonomy (NCBI): domain Eukaryota; kingdom Metazoa; phylum Mollusca; class Bivalvia; order Adapedonta; family Hiatellidae; genus Cyrtodaria; species Cyrtodaria siliqua. The sequence continues at coordinate 88,810 of JAWPHD010000305.1, read as the reverse complement.
TGCATGTTACTTAATATTACGTAGCACAAACAATATACAAACACTATATGCAAACCTACGGTACAGTAATAAAGAAGAAAATGGAACACCCAACATTTTATCTAATTATATACATGCAGGGACGAAGTCGAAATTATACTGAATTAATGAATAGAGTTTCTTAATTTAATGCATGATAAACAGACCTTTATATGTATCATATTTGAACTCTGCCTTTATACAATACGTATAAGTAACGTTAACATTGACTTAAAGAAACTAACCTGCCAAATAAAGGCAAAATTACACTACAGAACCGTTTATCAAAACTCTATCATCCAGGTGTTCAGGTCACATAATAATGTGTATGTGCCGATTAAAACTATAGGTTTGTTGACATGTTCTTAAAATACCCGTGATTAAATATGCGTAAAATGAAGTACTTTTCTTACTGTATTTACTTTACATACTGTATCTTACTGTAAGCGATTCGCTTCTAAGGTACTTCTTGGTCTTCCTGGGTAGAACCAGTACTAAGCAAATGCAGATAAAGTGTCTTGCTCAGGGACTCCACATATATGGTTATGGCGGGGACGCTCCAACGCTCTACCAGTAGACCACAGTGCTCCACTAATTATAAGTTGGTAATTCTTGAAGCTCCAGTTTTGCCGTTTATATTGTGTTATATAGTTTTGATTATCAAAATATGTAAGTTATATATATACCTGGTCGTCAGTAGGTTTAGAAACGGTGTACATAAGTTGTAACATTTGGTTGTTGTTGGCGGGATAGCTAATTTAAGGAGTTGTAAACGTTATGTGTAGTGCGAACGCGTTACTATCTCGAAACATAGCTGATGTTATTCGAATAACCAAAATATGCCATAATTTATTCGTAAATTGAGGTAAATTGACAACATCAACGTGAAATGTTTATGTCGTATTGGAGTTTTGTGATAAATCGAATCTTATATTCGTGAATGTATTTTTGACTTTAATAAACTAGCTGGTTAAAGAGCAGTAAATTCTACTATATGATCAAATTCGTTTATTTAGTTGCAGTGGAAGTTAATTAATACAATTGTCATTAATTAAGTGTTTTCATATTGTCCGAGTTATTGGTCCTCGGACTGTCATAATGGCTCAAGGCCGAACCTCGGACTGCCATATTGGCCCGCGGCCTCAGGCCTTGGGCCAATGAGGCCTTGGGCCAATATGACAGTCCTTGGACCAATAACTGGGTCCATATGAAATCACTTAAATTATAAGATCTATATAATACACAGTCACTCATGTGTAAGATCCTCTATCGTCTACATTCTTTGAGACTTATGTTTTTATGTTCTACCTAGAATATGATATTTTTATCTGGTGTGATTTTTTATAGTTTTTTTGCACTCTTCTTCCAGACTCGTATTTGGTGTTTTTCTACTAGACTATTGTTTGTTTAATATTTCGACCAATCTGACAGACTTAATATCAAGCCCAATATATGTGGCTTTAAAGCGGGGGCTAGTGGGCGTGATATGTGTTGCACCTTATATTACCTCTCATGAACAGACTCAATAAAACCGTGTCTGATAGATTTTTAATGTTTTGATATTTCTGCCAGACAGTCATAAGCATTTTGTAAAACTTTTTTTTCAAGACTATTGTATTTTACATGCTTTCTTTACATGTTTCGTTATTATTCCATGTTACTAGTATTTTTTGTATCCTCCCATGTAGGGCTAGCCTCTCCTAATGTCCATGTTACTTGTTATTTTTTGTATCCTCCCATGTAGGGCTACCCTCTCCTAATGTCCATGTTACTTGTTATTTTTTGTATCCTCCCGTGTAGGGCTATCCTCTCCTAATGTTTTTACATGAACAGTATGACGGGTATTGAAACATTTCAAAAGACAGTGAAAGTTGATTTGTATTCCAGGACAGGAGTGTTGTTATTGCGTCTTCCTGGTAACAGTTGCCAGTGCCACTGCACGTGTTCGTGTGCCTGAAAAAAAACACACAACAACAAATTAAAAGTTAGTAAACGAAACGTAGGCAGTAAGATGGGACTTTAACTAGTTTGATCTATTTCAATACATATTGGTGACTCTAATTAGACGTTGATACGCACATTACATGAGATAACGAATATTAGAATGTTGTACTTTGCCTTAAAGCCCCAAATACAACTGACAGGGAAGGCTGGTAGTGTTGACAGGGAAGGCTGGTAGTGTTGACAGGGAAGGCTGGTAGTGTTGACAGGGAAGGCTGGTAGTGTTGACAGGGAAGGCTGGTAGTGTTGACAGGGAAGGCTGGTAGTGTTGCAAATTAATGGGCAATTATCACAGTTTGTGGTCATTATTGACCATGCACTTGTCAGCAAAGTTCATACACTCAATAAGTACTGTATTTATCAGCATAAAAACTGTACAAGACATAATAAATTAACTAACAGTTATATATTTAAAATCAAGATAAAACTAAATGTTAGCATATACCTATAAAGTCTATGATGCTAGTTTATGCAGCAAATAAATGTAAAATAAAGTCAAGGGATTCCCTCAATAAAAGATAGACTGTTAGTATAAAAAATTATATATAAAAAAAATTCAATATGTTTACATTCAGGAAAAATGAGTTTTGAGATTCATAGTAATATATAGTATGATCTTGTGATGAATATCTCCAAACTATGTATCTGTATATGAGTCGTGCTGACGTCACTATAGAGAATGAAGTTTTGAGAGTTTTTATGTGTTTTTTATATTAAAAAACATAGTTGACCATACATAGTATATGTTTTTTTATTATTTTAACTATGATTTATTTCAATTCCTTCATTAGGTTTTGTTCAGTTCAATACCATTTGATATCTATACTATGCTGATATAAATGATCCATCTGTCTTACACAGTGATATTATGCAGTGGCATATTTTAAGAGACTTTGACCAGTAAATTCAGGTCAGCACGCTGCTACGACTGCCTAGAAACAATAACTCAAATTTTCTCCATGGGAGAAATATTTGGGGCTTTAAACCCCCAAATTCAAGTGACATTAATGCATGCTGGTGTTGCAGTTCAATCGGCAATTATCACAGTATGTGGTCATTTTTGACCATGCGCTTCTTTGTAATGTTTATACAACCAAGAAGTACTATATTTATCTGCATAAAAACTGAACAAGACAGAAATAATTAACATAATAGTTTATATACTTAAAATCAACATAAACTATGTGTTTGTAGATACCTATAAAGTCTATGATGCTAGTTTATGCAGAAAACAAATGTAAATACAGAAAATATGTTTTCTGAATAAAAGAATAAAACAAAATAATTTGTTTAAATCATTTTGTTCTGTTCATATTCGGACTAAATAAGTTTTGAGATTCATGGTATTATGTAGCATGATCTTGCAACTGGCAATGTATAGCAATGAATATCTCCAAACTACATGTATGTTATCTGCGTATGTGTTGTGCTGAAGTCATTACTGACTTTTTTGTTGCTGTTGATTGTGTTATATATATTCAACATATTTTGATTACGTTTTCTTTCAATACCTTCATACAGGTTTTGTGCAGTTCAATATTATTTATTTTCTACTATGCTGGTATGTCTTATGCAGAGCTGAAATGCAATCACATATTTTAGTAGTCTTTGACCTGTAAACGCAGGTCATCATGCTGCTAGGACCGTCTAGGAACACATTACTCAAATCTTCTCCATGGTAGAAGAATTTGGTGATTTACTATAATACCCAGAATGGTTTAATGTCCAATGTCTGCGTTAGCAGATGGTTCGTTCATTTTTCAATCAGTTATAGTTATAACAAGCGCCATTGACCAAGTGTGTTTAGTATCACAAACTACAAATCGGTACTGGTCCTTTGGGATCATCAAGCCTATTATGTGTTGCTTTAAAGTAGAATATCGCTTAAGCCGGTGCTAGGATGCGCGAGAGGTGTTGCATCTTATAATTACCTCTCATGACAGACTCAATATAGCCAAGTCTGCTACTTTTCTCTCTTGTTTGTGTTTGTTGCTTCCAAGGGATCACATTTTCAGTATTTATTGAACGGTCAATAGCATGATACTTGTATACATGTATTTGTATTGTAGATTAAACATGCCATCTGATTTAAAGTTACAAATATTTCGTTCAATATATTCTATATTTGGGCAATTTGTGTTGAATTTCGAACTTGTTTAAAGATATTGTACGGAAAAAAAGAGGTAATCCAATAAATAATACAAAACAAAGCAGCGCAAATCACATCTTAACACAGGTAGAATTATGATTTACAAAAATAAAATGTTTGCCACTTTCGTGACTCGAACACACGACCTTCTAATATACCGTCCAACGTGCTTACCACTCAGCTATGGCGATTCTTGAAAATATTGTATATTTAGTAACATATATTAAGATGCAAAATAACTTAATATATTTGAAAGACTCTCAAAATGTATCAGTGTATACTCCATCATTTCGCACTTGTAAATAAGCATGCATGGTGTAATACTATTTATTATCAATTTAACTAAGATTCCGCCTCAAAACGTTAGTCTCGAATTTATTTATCGTGTGTAGTTCCTGCGTACTGACTATTTAGTGTTAGAAATGCGACTACATGCCAACAAGATTCCATGGTGTAGTGGCAAAACCTTCATATTACAAATAAAACTGCAAGGTCCCTGGTTCAAATTCCGTTCCTGGCAACTCTTTTTTTTTTATAAAATGTATTTGGAAGCCGTAGATTATCGGAAGGCTAGATAAAACGTGATATTTTAATATAATTTTATGCATGGATTTATGGCTTATATATCGCCATTTTGGCCGTTCGTCGAATTGAAACTATTTCACCCGTGACTTATTCATATTCAGGAGTTAGTATCATTGAAGTATAGAGTCTGTAGCTTTAAGTGGATTGCTGAAACTTTGAACAATACAATCATCTGTCAGGTAATCACGGGTGTCGAGCTTTACGTTTTACGTTTCCTTTTCACGTGTTCACATCGCTGAACAAAATATGACCGATTTACCGAATATGGACTTCTACGCGTATCATTTTTTGTACCATGAATACCAGGGTAGTCCGACCTGAATGTTCTAATTTAAAATTAAAAAAAATTGTATTTTTCAATTTAAACATTTTTCACACAGATAACACTTGGCAATTTGGTAAAAATGGCACTACTTTCGCAATCGTAAGAATGTCCGTTATGTGTTATATGTCATTTCCATTAAATATGAAAGTAACACTATTAGTTGTCAAATTATCTGAATTTATTACGATTCGAAGCATATTTATTATTAAATTAATGTAAGAAGCAATACTACGTTTTTACCACTCAAAGATGCTTACATACTGGACTATGCACGCAAAAACGAACAAAAAAGACACGCATATCATTATTACTAATTTGTGAAACATTTATATCTGTGCTTCTATACGAGTCATTTCCCAAAATACTAGCAGTATTATATATAGGCCAACACTATTTGACTTTTTCATGACCCTGGTTTTCAATGTTGGGTAACGAAGTAGTTTAGGAAACGTAACTTTTGGATGAAGTTTTTTTTCATTTTGTATTAAAAATCCATTATAGTTGAAATAAAGCCTAGTGAGTGAAAACTTTATTTATGTTATTACGTTTTAAAAATAATAGATCTAAAATCTCTGTAATTATCTAAAATCACACATCGGATTGCGCATGTAAACTTGCGGACGATGGTTAATTTTTTTTGCATTAAAACAGTTAACAAGACCATGACTGGATGCACTAGAGGGAATGAAATAAAAATATCAATATATTTTGATGAATTACATTTATTCAGTGAACTAACAATAAAAATACTTCCTTATTAATATTACATGCTATGTGAGTATGGACAGTGGCAAGACAATTAAACTTTTTCTCAAAAAAAAAATGGCATGTCGTTTTTTAACCACACCTTACCATATTTGTACAATTTGCGACTTCTTAAACAAGATAAGCATGCCAAACTATAATTTGAATTAAACTTACTCGCATAACCCTACTGTGTAAAACTGGCTAACATTCCAAGCTGGAATGTGTATAATATAACACTCTTCGCCATCAACGTTTATTAGCAACTCTGAAACTGTGGTACTGCGAAAGGACCGTAGTCTGCAAACAAACAAAATCGGATATCTGTCATATACCCATAAACGATATATATACAATATGTAGTCATAGTTACGTTATTAAAACCTTTAAAGGGCCACAACTCTGAAAAAGTTCATTCAGCTGGAACACGGGGATGACATGCGCAATTAGGCTTGGTACTGATCAAGTTTCTCTGAAATACGGCCAAGGGTTCTGGAGAAATAGTCTGTACAAATTTAGTGTATTAAAACCGTTAAAGGGCAATAACTCTGCCAAAATCATTAAATCGGAACACGGCGATGACATGTGCAACTAGGCTTGGTACTGATCATCCCTGCAGTTTCGTTGAAATCCGGCCTACTGTTCAGGAGAACTAGTCTAGAAAAAATGTGTGTACTAAAACCTTTAAATGGCAATATCTCCACCAAAATCATTCAACCGTCACACGACGACGACATGCACAACTAGGATTGATTCTGATCAACCTTGCCATGTTTCAATGAGTTCAGGAGAGCTAGTCCGGAAAATGTTTGTGCATTAAAACCTGTAAAGGGACATAACTCCGCCAAAAACCTTTCAACAGGAACCCAGCGGTGGTATGCACAACTAGGCTTGAAACTGATCATCCCTAACAAGTTCCGCTGAAATCTGACCAGAAGTTCAGAAGAGACTAATCTGGACACAGTTTGTGTATCGAAACCTTTAAAGGGCAATAACTCCGCCAAAAAACATTTACCTGGAACACGGCAATGATATGCACAACTAGGCTTGATACTGATCGACATTGCCAAGTTTCGATGAAATCCGTCCAGGGGTTCAGGAGAACTAGTCCGGAAAATGTTTGTGCATTAAAACTTGTAAATGGTCATAACACTGCCGAAAATCTTTTAACCAGAACCCAGCGATGGTATGCACTAATAGGCTTGGTACTGATCATTCCTGCAAGGTTTCTTTGGAATCCGACCAGGGGTTCAGGAGACCAAATGTAGGCCTTATCGTCTTAACGAGGCAGAATACAGAATGTTTTAACTACATCAAGGGCCATAACTCTGGTGTATCTAATCCGATTTATCTGGTTTTTGAACTCGTCCAAGCTTTCATTGATATTAACACTATGTGCAAGTTTGGTAAAATGGTAAAGATCAAATAATAAGTGAAGGTACTAGAGTGTTCACAAGGCAGAAAATGGCATTTTTCAGAAAAACAAGGCTCATAACTCTAGTGCTACTAATCCGATCTGGCTGTTTTTCGAACTTGTCCGAGCTTTCATTGATATTAACAATCTGTGCAAGCTTGGTAAAGATCAAATAATAAATGATGGTGCTAGAGTGTTTAAACGGCAGAAAATGGCATTTACAAAAACAACAACAAGGGCCATACCACTAGTGTTACTTATCCCATCTGGCTGATTTTCGAATTTATCCGAGCTTTCATTGGCATTAACAATCTCTGCAGATTTGGTAAAGATCAAATAATAAATGAAGGTGCTAGAGTGTTCACAAGGCAGAAAACGGCATTTTTTCAGGAAAACAAGGGCCATAACTAATTACTGATCCGATCTGGTTGGTTTTCGGACTTGTTTGAGCTTTTATTGATTTTAACAATATATGCAAGTTTGGTAAAGATCAATAAATGAAGGTGCTATAATGTTCACAATGCAAAAAATGGCATTTTTCAGAAAAACAAGGGCCAAACCATTAGCGTTACTGATCCGATCTGGCTGATTTTTTCGAATTTATCCGAGCTTTCATTGACATTAACAATCTATGCAGATTTGGAAAGATCAAATAATAAATGAAGGTGCTAGAGTGTTCACAAGGCAGAAAATGGCATTTTCAGAAAAACAAGGACCATAACTAATTACTGATCCGATCTGGTTGGTTTTCGGACTAGTCCGAGCTATTATTGATATTAACAATATGTGCAAGTTTGTAAAGATCAAATAACAAGGCTGAATATGGCATTTTTTAGCAAATCTTGCAACTAATCTGATCTGGCTGGTTTTCGATCTTATCCGAGCTTTCATTGATATAATGACCCTGGTGAAGTTTGGTAAAGATCCGTACTAGAGTGTTCACAATGCAAAAGTTAACGGACGACGACGGACGACGGACGACGGACTACTCACCATCCCATAAGCTCTGCTGGCCTCTGGCCAGTAGAGCTAAAAATCAGCTTACGTTGGACAACATAAATCGAAGTCACTAACGCCTTTATTGCAACCCTCTTTTTTCCTTCTTTTGTTTTGCTTATCCTCTCTTACATCGTGGTTGTCAGGGTTACACACCGTAGCGTTGCTGTCAACAAATGGAAGTCCCGTTTTTCGCGAATACTCGTCTACTGAGTAGAATACTCCCTGGTAAGTAGTGTTTATCGTGGAGTATCTAAAATAGTATCATGAGCATATCATGTATCATTATTTATTATATACCTATCAATAATTATATACATAGTACCTTCATTTTCTTACAGTGGAATACAAAAACCTGCTTCACCTCTAGAGGTTTTCTGAATCCGTATCAGTATGCTACTAAAATAGATTCCTTATCACTATCCTACTTAAAATAGAACAGGGACATTTCTAATAATTCTCGCAGTTACACCAGTTTGAACGAGAACGTCAAGACGACAAACAAAACAAGTACGTCACACCAATGAACTTTAACTTGTAAGCTGTAGATACACCCCAAATATATTAAGATACGCCCATTTCCCTTCTACGCTTTATCAAAAAATAAGCCTTGACACATTTAGAAACCTTCCTTTTTGCATACGTTTGCAACAGAAATGTAAATATTTCTATTTTTTAATCATATGTAGGAGGTATATTATAAAAGGATCATGACTAGAGTAGCGTGGTCTGGAAGTGTGTATTACCTCTCGTAGGTAAATTCCAGATCAAGGATAACACACGAGGCTCCGCCTCTCGTGAGATCCTTGATCTGTCATTTACCTACTCGAGGTGATACAAACTTTCAGAACACGTTACTCTAGTAATAATCATATTATATCAAATAATATAAGGTAAAATAGTTTTACACTGGTCTAGAAATATGCCAGTCTTTCAATAGTTCATTCCATAACCGTGCATTGTAGCATGGTCGTTGACATTTCCTTTGATGCATGCAGAGCATTAAATCGTTTAATTTAAGGTAACTAAAGGGGCGTGGCTATACCGTACTACAACTACCAGATATTGAAATTTAGAGTACGGTCACTATGACATCACAGTGTTACTAAGTACACCATGCTACAAAAAAGATAGTCTGTCTCAGCTCGTTGGTTATTTAAACACCTCGATGGGCTAGGCCCATCTCTCCATCTCGGTGTCTAAATAAGCCAACTCGCTGAGACCAGACTCTATCTATTACATAGTGTATGTGTCATTAAAAAAAAAGAAAAAAAGAATCAACTTTAAAACAATGAATTTAAGAAGGCAGCTATTTAGTTCCTTATATTTTATGATATGTAATAAAAACAATTAATTGATTCCTTAGAAGTCAATAATGTATACTAGTGTAGACTGTTCCCATCTACAGTTCAAGTAATAACGTATATTACAAAACAATTGCATCGTGCACTTGTTTATTCATAGCGTGGGTTCGAATTCACCTGGAAGCTCTACTTGTAAGTGAGAACGTGTCGATTCTTACGGATAGGGGAGTTGTAAACTACTATTTCTACCAAGGGAAAGGTAAGTGGTCTGCCTCTACCAATAAAACATCGACTGTCATGTATAGCCTAAAATGTGCTGAATATTACGTTAGACACCATGCAGTTGACGTCTGGGGTGCTTTTATAGATACACCCCGTGACGTCTCATTGCGTTTGACCAAAAACCGTGTAGACCGTTTTGTAAACGTTTCTTGTATGACGTCACTGCGCAAGACACCCAAACAATGCATATGACACAGATTTAAACTAATGTATTTCATATCAAAATGTTTTTTGGATTAAAATCTTCGTGTGAAATGGATAACAAATGCTCATTCTTCACTTTGGGTTAGTTGCACATTTATAAATGTCGATGTAGCAGTTTAAATTGACTGTTTATTTTAAAGCGCATAGTCTCTCTCGCTCTCGCAGAGAAAGTCCACACATAAAACAAATCAAACGCGTATGCACTTCGGAGGACGGCGCATATCAACGTATATTTTATGCACTACCATGCAACCAACTATTTATATTGTGTAGAGTATTGCCTTAAGACCGTTGAGTTTGTTTACCATACAACACCTGTCACAGTCCTTTGTTTAAGTATTCCATTATCATTCAGGAATGGACAATATAAGAATCAATCATGGGTATCCGGTGAAGACAGAGAAATTCCAGCACAAGGTAGATCTATACTTGTTTTTATCGGAACCGAGGCTTTGTCGAGGTTCCCGTTAAAACAATTATACCGAGTGTTGGAATTGAATTTCTCTATCTGAATCGGAAACCCATGATTGATTCTTTTTCTTGCATATCATTTATAGTCTGCGCGTTGAATTCGCCAACTACTAGCGTTTTGCATGTTCATTTACACAATGACGTCATGCAACTGTCATTGTGAATATCAGCGCGTGACATTTATCTTCCCCCATGTGTAAGATCAGATTTTCCATCACCCATGTAAAACGCGGACAACGTTTTCCGGTATGCAAGAAAATATTCTTGATAAGAAATATGTTTATAAATATTATTATATTACGTGTGTCTAGCCTGGAGTTGTAAATACACTTGCACAAATCCTTTACCATGAGTATAGGCAATCGTGAACGCTCGGCCAATCCCGTCATTCCTCGGGATCCCGCCTCGTGTGTATCACGGCTTCGGTATGTTCAAAATCTAACATTCTGTTAGCCGGAAGGCAACGGCACAGAAAATAGTGCACTGTTGCTAAGCTGTTGCTACATACACAATATGGCCGCTTGCCACACGTGTTGATGTGTAATTTGCGTTGCATGTTTGTTATTTACAATACAGATGAAGGTTTTATCAATGCTTTCAAGTAAATAAACTATAGATGGAGAATCGGCTAAATGACATTGCAAAATGTTGAAGATAACTTTGATTTTGAATTCAAATTCGTTTTGGCGGGAATCTGACGCGCGTCACGCTAATATGACGTAACCAATATGGAAACCTGCGTATTACATACGAGTCATGCTGCGAAGCAGTGTACGAGATGTTGCGAATGGAGTATAGGCTACAGAATATTCATAAGAATTGAACTGAATGATTTGAAACAGCACATCAACACATTATAGGTTTTGACAGAGAGAGAGAGAGAGAGAGAGAGAGAGAGAGAGAGAGAGAGAGAGAGAGAGAGAGAGAGAGAGAGAAGGAAGAGAGGGAGGGAGGGAGAGATAAAGATAGAGAGACGGAGAGAGAGAGAAGAGAATGAGGGAGGGAGAGAGAGAAAGAGAGCGATAAAAAGAGAGAGAGAGAGAGCGAGCGAGAGGGGGAGGGAGGGAGGGAGGGAGAGAGAGAGAGAGAGAGAGAGAGAGAGAGAGAGAGAGAGAGAATGGGGGCAAGGTTACATATGAATTCGGGAACCTGCCTTAATCTTACTGAAGCATCGATTCCTAAGGTTCTATAACGTGCTTGCAGGAAAGATTCGGACACACGATAACTTTAATCTGAGCCCGATACTTATATTTAGTTCTGCTTAACCCGGGGCTAGCGGGCGTGAGCGGTAGCTAGAATATTTCACTACCGCTCATGAACAGTCTCAATCAAACCGAGACTGCAATATTTCGTATGTGTCGTGCTCGGCCGTTTCCAAAGGTCCATTATCATACTCTTTTTTTTAACGCATTGATAGTATTTACACTTTAAACACTTACGAATATACTTTACAAATCCCCTTGGGACATACAGCTAGACTGTTATCCATATAATACACGCTGTTTCCTTCTGTCGATTTTGGTCTCCTCGCACCCATAGCCAGGACACAAGTTAGAATAACCTGAAGTGAATGAATACATACGAGGGGTGTCTCAAATGTAATGCAATTTATTGTTTTCTCGATAATCACGTGGAGTTGTACAGCGACATTTATATGCACGGGTAGCCTTCTATACATGTATGTATCATTGTCCAACTCACGATATATGTATGGAAAATAGTCATTTCAACACAAGCAGTCGTTGACCGCTGTTGTAAATATGGTTGGAAAACGAGTTGCTAATTGTGAAGAAATTAGAGCCTATATAAAGGTTCGCTCAAAACTTGGAATGTCTGTGAAGCAGATATATGATGAACTTGGACATGCATTTGGGGATACTGGGGTATCGTACTCTACAGTGTTTAGGTGGGTGAAGAGGTTTTCAGCAGGTATAGAAGCTGTTAAAGACTCTGTAAATTCAGGGCGTCCAAAATCTGCGACGAGTAAGTATGTAGAGTCCAGAGTAAGAAAACTAATCTCGAAAGATGTGAGATATACTGTGCGACAGCTTGAACGTATGGTAGGGGTTTCACGATCCTCGGTACATCGTATTCTGAGGAAGGTTATGAAAGTTAGGAAGATATCTGCCCGCTGGATTTCCCACTTGCATACAGCTGAGCAGAACAGGACACGTGTAGAAGTGGCTACAAAATTGCTAAAATCATTTCCAAAATACAGTAAAAGGAAGTTTGCAAATGTCATCATAGGCGATGAAAATTGGGTGCATTTCTATGAGCCTGTTAGGAATATTGGTAATACAATATGGGCCACAAAACACAGTCAAAGATCGATTGTTGCAAAACGAACTCAAAGTGTGAAGAAGGTTTTGTGTGCCATTTTCTTCACAGATAAAGGACTTGCTGTTCAAATTACTATACCAAGGGGTAAATCTGTGACAGGAAAATTCCATCGTGACGTAGTACTGAAAAAGTTTTGAGAAATATTTTGTAAAACGTCGCCCAAAAACAGGCATCAGACATGTCCGCTTGTTACACGACAACGCCCCAGCACACACATCTGTCATTGTTAAGGACTTTCTGAAGTCCAAGAAGATCACTGTGCTTCCCCATCCACTTATTCTCCAGATTTAGCCCCGTGCGATTTTGTTTTGTTTCCAAAACTGAAATAAAAACCCTCTCTGGTCGAAGATATTATACAAGATCAGCACGTGGTTCTGCTGTTTATCAGTGGCTTAAGAGTGTGCCAGAATCAGCGTACCGTGACGCATTCCAGAATTGTTTGGCTGAAATTATGTATTTTCCACAAGGGGAAATACTTTAAAGGGATGAAATGAAAAAAAAGGCACAGTTTCAATCCAATTTCAAATCATAAATGAAATTGCAATACATTTGAGACACCCCTCATACAAGGCAGATACCAGGGAAAACATAAGTGAATGAACAATAAAAATTGATCTACAAACTGGAATTTCTGGTCTCCTACTATTTGATACTGTTACACATTTTGGAGTCACAATTTGTAGCTAAGACTTTCTTAGCTCTGTTTCTCTTCATGGCTGCATTTATATGTTCAGATAAGACCGTACAAGTTATAAGTGGAGATATTTGCCTCTTTCAATGCTAAGGAAATTCTATAATAATAGTTAAAAGATTATAATATTAAGGACTGATGCCAGTCTAAGTAAAATCCTTCAGTCAAAAAATATATACTCATTTTCAGAAATTAGGGCATTGGATATACAGACCAATAATTTGGCTTGGTGGTGTTGATTGTTCAACTGTTGGGATGTTGCTATTTGACGTATTGCCCAAGGTCAAGACCGTTTGTTCTGCTACTTGTTAATCAATATTTCGACATGTCCAGCATCAATATTTCGACATGTCCAGCATCAATATTTCGACATGTCCAGCATCAATATTTCGACATGTCCAGCATCAACATTTCGACATGTCCAGCATCAATATTTCGGCATGTCCAGCATCAATATTTCGACATGTCCAGCATCAATATTTCGACATGTCCTGCATCAATATTTCGACATGTCCAGCATCAATATTTCGACATGTCCAGCATCAATATTTCGACATGTCCTGCATCAATATTTCGACATGTCCAGCATCAATATTTCGACATGTCCAGCATCAATATTTCGACATGTCCAGCATCAATATTTCGACATGTCCTGCATCAACATTTCGACATGTTCAGCAATTACAAGTTTGGTTATGACTTTTGATTGGCACTTAAGTACAGATGTGGAAAAGAATGCATTATTAATACATGTAGTTAGATTTCTGTAATTTAAACAGTAAAACGATACACTATTTCTGTATTAGTATCTATGCGTATGTAGTTTCATAGATAAATAGTATTGATTAGTTTGCATAGTTATTGTTAATTTTGATATTATTGATAGTTTGTTAGTGTTGATAGTTATTGTAGTTTTGTTAGTTGTGTTATTATTAGGTTGATAGTTTTCAATAGTCTAGTTAATTATTAGTTTTAAAATTAGATAGTTCTTACTTTCTGTTAATTACTAATTGTCCATTGGTGAGAATGCAGAATTCAACATGTGCAGTCTTTTGTTTCTAATAGAAGTCGTTGTGCAGCAAATATCAGTGTGTTTTGATCAGTTCTGGGTAATTGTTCCACATTAAATCAGTTGTTTTAAGAAATGCTACAAAGGCACTCTGTATACTTTACATCTTATATTCGAGGCTTTTGTAGAATCATCCATTCATGTTCAATACTTTGTTTTGGTCATGATATAACTGTCTTCTTTGTACCAAATTAATGTCGTTGAAGCTTACAAGTTCGTTGAAACTAACTGTTGTTGTTGCTCACATGATCCAAATTAAGGCCGTTTAAGCATGCAGGTTGAAAGTGTTTTCTTTGTATCAAAGGGATGTCGTTGAAGCTTACAATTTCGTTAAAACTAACTGCTGTTGTTGCCCACATGGTCCAACAGCGTGCAGGTTGAGAACCGTTGGTTGGGTGCAAGGATTGATCTAAATGTTGCAACTGGTGTTGATATAAATGTTTTCATTGTATCAAATTGATGTCGTTGGTTGAGAACTTGTTGTTGCTTGCATGAAGCCTATTACTATTGTTGATAAATGCATGTTGAGGGGTCAATCGTTGATGTTCATAGGTCGATCGTTGGATGTTGGGGTCCACAATTTACAAATTAATGCCGTTGATGTTGAAGCATGGTTTATCTACAGAAATTTTGATTGGTTGGACTTCTGAAGGGTAATTAAGAGGAGTCACTTTCATTGTTAGGGTAGGGGTGGTGGGGGGATATAGAGATAAATAGAAAAATAAAAGCTAGAGTGCTGATCTTGAGGTTTTGCTTAATCTTGATATTTTTTACTGTATTGACGCCTACATTACGTCAATGTTTTATCTCTGGAACTCGGTAGCACTAATTCGTATACTCCAGGTCAATCTACTGAGGATGATGTTGTTTCCACACATATAACTCGGTGCACAACTTTCAAGACTGGGGTAGGCGAAAAGCAAAAAAAACTGCCAACTATGTGCTGGTTTTCTAAATTACATACAAATCCGTATGAAGCCCGCTTTATTTCGGCTTTTAGTGCCCGCACCACCACAAATATCTCCAAGCTCTTATTGCCGTTAAAGATCACGTTTAACAATATTGTACTAAAACTCATGAAAACTCTGAGATTAATTATTTTGGTTTATTAAAAATACAGAAGATGTTCTTGATAAAATTTGCAATAAACGTCAAGTTTCATCTATAAGTACTTATAACTTCTCTACATTATATACAACCTTATACCACATCTCCCTATAAAAGACAAGCTTATTGCTCTTATTCAAAACACATTCGCTAGGGAACAAACTACATTGTTGGCCTGTAACAATATATTTGGATGCATTGACAATCCTTTCTTTTCTACTATGGTTAATTCTATCTATCTTAAGGAACTTCAACTCGTAAAATCTGTCTTAACGGTTTCTTTTATTGATTTACATCTCTCTATTGAAAATGGCGAAATAATTAGTAAAATCTATGATAAGAGAGATGATTTTAATTTTGATATTGTTAAGTATATATCTTTTTATGGGGTCTATGTTTCTCAACTTATTCTAGAGATTGTAGACGTGTTGAGGACTTTAATATTCGTAATATTTGTATAACTAAAAAGCTACTCCAGCAGGGCTGCCGTTACCATAAACTTCGAAAAACATTTTTAAATTTAATTATCGTAACCATGAATTGCTTTTAAAATATAAAAACATAATTTGAGAACTCTTGCGACAAGGATTATCAAAACCTGACTTCTGTGGTGATGTGATTTACAAACTTCGTACGATCCTTGGTTATAATCACGTTCATACAACGTGTATTAAACTTGTTATAAAGTTTATCAAATAAGGTTATGACCCATTTACGCCACTATGCTTTCCTCCGTGATTGTGCGATGACCGGACAGATTGTGGACCCTATGATGACGTCTACCTAAATCCTTATAGGACGGACCGGTAGCGTTTGATGTTTGTCTTTAATATTGTCTTGTCGTACCCTTAATGTTTTGTTCTCTTCTTGCTCTGGTTTCTGTCAAGTTACTGAGTACTTACTTTGTGGCTTTCTAGGCTTTTGTTTTTTTATATTATATGTACATGATCATTTATATGTTTTACTTATATTGCCTAGTAATGCTGCCTTGTTTGTTAGAGATTATAACCTGGCGGGGATAACTTTATTTACACTGTCCCGTTTATTGTGATGACAATAGGGTAAGAGTGAAGTTTGGTGCACCCAAGAACCTTGTTTAAACCCCGAACGGCCATTTTTGCCGCTGACCGTTCAAGGCGGTGTGTTCTAAACATATTTATTTTACATCGATTGCGAAACAAGTTCTTGCAACTTAGATTAATCACTCTCGATGGCTTCCTGGGTAGAACCAGTACTAAGCAATGTGGATTAATTATCTTGCTCAAGGATAAATAACTTGGCCGCGACGGAGGATCGAACCCACGACCTCTCGATCAGGAGTTCGGCGCTCTACCACTGGACCACGCACTCAACAAGGCGGTAGCCCTGTTGTCATCCTTTTTGTCTCTGTGATGTCTTATCTTGACTTTTAGCCATCTTTAAAATTGTTTTTAGTTTCTGTGTGTGTTTGTGGTTGATTGTCGTCCTTGAATGCTACTTTTCCTCTTCGATTTTATATCTACCCTTACTGTTAATATGCATACAAGTTACACACTATTATATGTTAGCAGATAGTATTGGCTTTTAGGTCAAAGTAGAGGTATGTCTCCAATGTGTACAACTAGCTCATAGTTACAACCTTCAATAAGATTGTCAGTAAGGAATATGTAGGTAACATAATGTTACGGAAACGACAAAACATGTATGTCTGACCCAACAGTTGAGTGAATTTTACGCACGGAACATTAAAAAGGTAAAACTAAAAGTTCGGAAAATGAGTATTTAATGAGATTCTGTCCTTGTTTATTATATATACATATACTATGCCATTATCTCTTCTTCTCTATATCCTTCTTTCTATCTTCTTTTGTGAGCACTCATGTAAACCAAACTCTCTCTCTCTCTCTCTCTCTCTCTCTGTTTAATAGGGACCCATGCGAACAACTAAGGACAGACACAACCGTTAGACGAACTACCGCAGGGCGCTTAGCTGTGGCAAGGCACACATAAATCAAACGTATGTATTATGTACTGCCTTAAAAGAACCGGCTCAACACACGCTGATAAACTGTATCACATCATGATAACACATTCTCCTGAAGGCACAATTAACATAAACATGCGTACGTACCATCATAGCTCATATAAGAGGATTCAGCCAAACAAACTACATGACAATTATCCACAAACTAAATATGTACAGACAGTGACAATTATCCACAAATTAAATGTGTACAAACAATGACAATTATCCACAAACTAAATATGTACAGACAGCGACAATTATCAACAAATTAAATGTGTACAAACAGTGACAATTATCCACAAACTAAATATGTACAGACAGCGACAATTATTCACAAACTAAATGTATACAGACACACAAACTAAATGTGTACAAATATTGACAATTATCCACAAACTAAATGTGTACAGACAGTGACAATTATCCACAAGCTAAATGTGTACAGACCCACAAACTAAATTGTACAAACAGTGACAATTATCCGCAAGCTAAATGTGTACAGACAGTGACAATTATCCACAAACTAACTGTGTACATACCAACAAACTCTCATTTGTACATACCCACATACTAAATGTGTACAGACAGTGACAATAATCTACAAACTAAATGTGTCCAGATAGTGACAATTATCCACTAATTAAATGTGTACAGACAGTGACAATTATCCACAAACTAAATGTGTACAGACAGTGACAATTATCCACAAACTAAATGTGTAAAGACAGTGACAATTATCCACAACCTAATGTGAACATACCCACAAACTAAATGTGTACAGACAGTGACAATTATCCACAAACTAAATGTGTCCAGACACTGACAATTATCCACTAATTAAATGTGTACAGACAGTGACAATTATCCACAAACTAAATGTGTACAGACAGCGACAATTATCCACAAACTAAATGTGTACAGACAGCGACAATTATCCACAAACTAAATGTGTCCAGACAGTGACAATTATCCACTAATTAAATGTGTACAGACAGTGACAATTATCCACAAACTAAATGTGTACAGACAGTGACAATAATCCACAAACTAAATGTGTCCAGACAGTGACAATTATCCACTAATTAAATGTGTACAGACAGTGACAATTATCCACAAACTAAATGTGTACAGACAGCGACAATTATCCACAAACTAAATGTGTAAAGACAGTGACAATTATCCACAACCTAATGTGAACATACCCACAAACTAAATGTGTACAGACAGTGACAATTATCCACAAAATAAGTGTATAAACAGTAACCATTATCCACAAACTAAATGTGCACAGACCCACAAACTAAATGTGTACATACCCACAAACTAAATATGTACAGACAGCGACAATTATCCAGAAACTAAATGTGTACAGACAGCGACAATTGTCCACAAACTAAATGTGTACAGACAGTGACAATTATCCACAACCTAATGTGTACAACATACCCACAAACTAAATGTGTACAGACAGTGACAATTATCCACAAAATAAGTGTATAAACAGTGACCATTATCCACAAACTAAATGTGCACAGACCCACAAACTAAATGTGTACATATCCACAAACTAAATGTGTACAGACAGCGACCATTATCCACAAACTAAATGTGTACAGACAGTGACAATTATCCACAAACTAAATGTGTACAGACAGCGACAATTATCCACAAACTAAATGTGTACAGACAGTGACAATTATCCACAAACTAAATGTATAAACAGTGACAATTATCCACAAACTAAATGTGCACAGACCCACAAACTAAATGTGTACATACCAACAAACTAAATGTGTACAGACAGCGACAATTATCCAGAAACTAAATGTGTACAGACAGCGACAATTGTCCACAAACTAAATGTGTACAGACAGTGACAATTATCCACAACCTAATATTACAACATACCCACAAACTAAATGTGTACAGACAGTGACAATTATCCCCAAAATAAATGTATAAACAGTGACAATTATCCACAAATTAAATGTGCACAGACCCACAAACTAAATGTGTACATACCCACAAACTAAATGTGTACAGACAGCGACAATTATCCACAAACTAAATGTGTACAGACAGTGACAATTATCCACAAACTAAATGTGTACAGACAGCGACAGTTATCCACAAATTAAATGCAGTCACAGACAGTGACAATTATCCACAAACTTAATGTGTACAGACTCACAAACCAAATGTGTACAAACATTGACAATTATCCACACACTAAATGTGTACAGACAGTGACAATTATCCACAAACTAAATATGTACAGACCTACAAACTAAATTGTACAAACAGTGACAATTATTCACAAACTAAATGTGTACATACTGTGACAATTATTCACAAACTAAATGTGTACAGACTCACAAACTAAATGTGTACAAATATTGGCAATTATCCACAAACTAAATGTGTACAGACAGTGACAATTATCTACAAACTAAATGTGAACAGACCCACAAACTTAATTGTACAAACAGTGACAATTATCCGCAAACTAAATGTGTACAGACAGTGACAATTATCCACAAACTAAATGTGTACATACCCACAAACTCTCAGTTGTACATACCCACAAACTAAATGTGTACAGACAGTGACAATAATCCACAAACTAAATGTGTACAGACAGTGACAATTATCCACTAACTAAATGTGTACAGACAGCGACAATTATCCACAAATTAAATGTGTACAGACAGTGACAATTATCCACAAACTAAATGTGTACAGACAGTGACACTTATCCACAAACTAAATGTGTACAGACAGCGACACTTATCCACAAACTAAATGTGTACAGACAGTGACAATTATCCACAAACTAAATGTGTACATACCCACAAACTCTCAGTTGTACATACCAACAAACTAAATCTGTACAGACAGTGACAATAATCCACAAACTAAATGTGTACAGACAGTGACAATTATCCACTAACTAAATGTGTACAGACAGCGACAATTATCCACAAATTAAATGTGTACAGACAGTGACAATTATCCACAAATTAAATGTGTACAAACAGTGACAATTATCCGCAAACTAAATGTGTACAGACAGTGACAATTATCCACAAATTAAATGTGTACAAACAGTGACAATTATCCGCAAACTAAATGTGTACAGACAGTGACAATTATCCACAAACTAAAGTTGTACATACCCACAAACTCTCAGTTGTACATACCCACAAACTAAATGTGTACAGACAGTGACAATAATCCACAAACTAAATGTGTACAGACAGTGACAATTACCCACTAACTAAATGTGTACAGACAGCGACAATTATCTACAAATTAAATGTGTACAGACAGTGACAATTATCCACAAACTAAATGTGTACAGACAGTGACAATTATCCCCAAAATAAATGTATAAACAGTGACAATTATCCACAAATTAAATGTGCACAGACCCACAAACTAAATGTGTACATACACACAAACTAAATTTCTACAGACAGTGACAATTATCCACAAACTAAATGTGTACAGACAGCGACAATTATCCACAAACTAAATGTGTACAGACAATGACAATTATCCACAAACTAAATGTGTACACACAGTGACAATTATCCACAAAATAAATGTATAAACAGTGACAATTATCCGCAAACTAAATGTGCACAGACCCACAAACTAAATGTGTACATACCCACAAACTAAATGTGTACAGACAGCGACAATTATCCACAAACTAAATGTGTACAGACAGCGACAATTGTCCACAAACTAAATGTGTACAGACAGTGACAATGATCCACAACCTAATGTGTACATACCCACAAACTAAATGTGTACAGACAGCGACAATTATCCACAAACTAAATGTGTACAGACATTGACAATTATCCACAAACTAAACGTGTACAGACAGTGACAATTATCCACAAACTAAATGTATAAACAATGACAATTATCCACAAACTAAATGTGCACAGACCCA
Organism: Cyrtodaria siliqua; assembly: GCA_037043455.1. Taxonomy (NCBI): domain Eukaryota; kingdom Metazoa; phylum Mollusca; class Bivalvia; order Adapedonta; family Hiatellidae; genus Cyrtodaria; species Cyrtodaria siliqua. The sequence continues at coordinate 67,141 of JAWPHD010000305.1, read as the reverse complement.
CACACTAAATGTGTACATACCCACAAACTAAATGTGTACAGACAATGACAATTATCCACAAACTAAATGTGTACAGACAGTGACAATTATCCACAGACTAAATGTGTATAAACAGTGACAATTATCCACAAACTAAATGTGCACAGACCCACAAACTAAATGTGTACATACCCACAAACTAAATGTGTACAGACAGCGACAATTATCCACAAATTAAATGTGTACAGACAGTGACAATTATCCACAAACTAAATGTGTACAGACAGTGACACATATCCACAAACTAAATGTGTACAGACAGCGACACTTATCCACAAACTAAATGTGTACAGACAGTGACAATTATCCACAAACTAAATGTGTACATACCCACAAACTCTCAGTTGTACATACCCACAAACTAAATGTGTACAGACAGTGACAATAATCCACAAACTAAATGTGTACAGACAGTGACAATTATCCACTAACTAAATGTGTACAGACAGCGACAATTATCCACAAATTAAATGTGTACAGACATTGACAATTATCCACAAATTAAATGTGTACAAACAGTGACAATTATCCGCAAACTAAATGTGTACAGACAGTGACAATTATCCACAAATTAAATGTGTACAAACAGTGACAATTATCTGCAAACTAAATGTGTACAGACAGTGACAATTATCCACAAACTAAATGTGTACATACCCACAAACTCTCAGTTGTACATACCCACAAACTAAATGTGTACAGACAGTGACAATAATCCACAAACTAAATGTGTACAGACAGTGACAATTATCCACTAACTAAATGTGTACAGACAGCGACAATTATCCACAAATTAAATGTGTACAGACAGTGACAATTATCCACAAACTAAATGTGTACAGACAGTGACATTTATCCCCAAAATAAATGTATAAACAGTGACAATTATCCGCAAACTAAATTTGCACAGACCCACAAACTAAATGTGTACATACACACAAACTAAATTTCTACAGACAGTGACAATTATCCACAAACTAAATGTGTACAGACAGCGACAATTATCCACAAACTAAATGTGTACAGACAATGACAATTATCCACAAACTAAATGTGTACACACAGTGATAATTATCCACAAAATAAATGTATAAACAGTGACAATTATCCGCAAACTAAATGTGCACAGACCCACAAACTAAATGTGTACATACCCACAAACTAAATGTGTACAGACAGCGACAATTATCCACAAACTAAATGTGTACAGACAGCGACAATTGTCCACAAACTAAATGTGTACAGACAGTGACAATGATCCACAACCTAATGTGTACATACCCACAAACTAAATGTGTACAGACAGCGACAATTATCCACAAACTAAATGTGTACAGACAGTGACAATTATCCACAAACTAAACGTGTACAGACAGTGACAATTATCCACAAAGTAAATGTGTACAGACAGCGACAATTATCCACAAACTAAATGTGTACAGACAGCGACAATTGTCCACAAACTAAATGTGTATAGACAGTGACAATGATCCACAACCTAATGTGTACATACCCACAAACTAAATGTGTACAGACAGCGACAATTATCTACAAACTAAATGTGTACAGACAGTGACAATTATCCACAAACTAAACGTGTACAGACAGTGACAATTATCCACAAACTAAATGTATAAACAATGACAATTATCCACAAACTAAATGTGCACAGACCCACAAACTAAATGTGTACAGACAGCAACAATTATCCACAAACTAAATGTGTACATACCCACAAACTAAATGTGTACAGACAGCAACAATTATCCACAAACTAAATGTGTACAGACAGCGACAATTGTCCACAAACTAAATGTGTACAGACAGTGACAATGATCCACAACCTAATGTGTACACACCCACAAACTAAATGTGTACAGACAGCGACAATTATCCACAAACTAAATGTATACAGACAGTGACAATTATCCACAAACTAAACGTGTACAGACAGTGACAATTATCCACAAACTAAATGTGCACAGACCCACAAACTAAATGTGTACATACCCACAAACTAAATGTATAAACAATGACAATTATCCACAAACTAAATGTGCACAGACCCACAAACTAAATGTGTACAGACCCACAAACTAAATGTGTACAGACAGCGACAATTATCCACAAACTAAATGTGTACATACCCACAAACTAAATGTGTACAGACAGCGACAATTATCCACAAACTAAATGTGTACAGACAGCGACAATTGTCCACAAACTAAATGTGTACAGACAGTGACAATGATCCACAACCTAATGTGTACATACCCACAAACTAAATGTGTACAGACAGCGACAATTATCCCCAAACTAAATGTGTACAGACAGTGACAATTATCCACAAACTAAACGTGTACAGACAGTGACAATTATCCACAAACTAAATGTGCACAGACCCACAAACTAAATGTGTACATACCCACAAACTAAATGTGTACAGACAATGACAATTATCCACAGACTAAATGTGTATAAACAGTGACAATTATCCACAAACTAAATGTGCACAGACCCACAAACTAAATGTGTACATACCCACAAACTAAATGTGTACAGACAGTGACAATTATCCCCCTTAATTTAATATTAACTGTATTCCCAGTAACCGAGTTTTCAGGCTTCTAAGCAATTTGTTTTAATGTGTTACTTAATCATGTCAGAAGATATATCATTATAATGACTTCTAGAAAATAGATTGTACAATAACTGTATCATACTGTTTACTTATAATCATGTGTGAAATTATGATGACTTACGAAGTACTATGTACAAGCTGAATCATGTGTCTCTTCTGTTCTTAACCCTTTTGTTGCCATAGTTGAACACATTGCTTTAACCAGTCAGGCCAAACCACAAAACTGGATCCTCCAATTAACAGTTACCAACTCATAATTTATTATACGCATATTCAATCACGGGTATTTGTCATTATTAGGCGGGTTAGTCGCTTTAAAGTTGTCTTGTCGTCATCTAACGTCCACTGACACATTAAGTTTCACCTTTGTATAGATTTTGATTGCAATTTATTTTTCACATCAAACCTTCAATAACTCAATTTATGTTTTAACATCAAGCCTCTATTGACTTTAAGCGTTATTCAACATTAAACCTCAGGCTTTAACTTCAAGCCGCTTTTTTCTACATCAAACCTCCTTTGATTTCAAGGACTATCGCAACCTGACTATGGTGATGTGATTTACAAACTTCGTAAGATCCTTGGTCATAATCACGTTCATACAATGTTTATTAAACTTGTTAAACAGTTTATCAAAAGACGTTATGACCCTATCATTTTGTAACGCGCTGCATGTTTAGTGGTGGACCCATTTACAGTTCACCACTATGCTCTCCTTTTTGATTGTGTGATGACCGGACAAATTGTGGACCCTATGATGACGTCTACCAAACAGGACGGTAGTGTTTGCTGTTTCTCTTAAATCTTGTCTTGTCGTACCTTTAACGCTTTGTTCTCTATTTGCTCTGGCTTCTTCCAAGTCATTGATTACTTGTTTTGTGGCTTTCTAGGTTTTTTTGTTTTAAATATTATATATACATGATTATTTATGTGCTATAGGTATATTGCCTACTAGTGCTACCCTGTTTGTTAGAGAATATAACCTGGCGGTGATCTTTATTTACACTGTCCATTTTCATTGGAATGACAATATGATAAGAGTTAGGTTCGGTGCAACCTAGAACCTTGTTCAAACGCCAGCGGCCTTTTTTGCCACTGACCGTTACAAGGCGGTAGCCCTTTTGTCAATACCTTTGTGTTTGGGGTATCATATCTTGCCTCATCTTTGTTATTCATCTTTGTGGTTGTTGTTTGTTCTGTGTTTTTGGTTGACTGTGGCCCTTTAATTCTACATTCCCTGTTTGACTGTTATATCTACTACTTTTATTCAACATCAAGCCTCATTTCTTATACCAAGCAACCTTGATTTAAAGTTATTTAAAATCTAGCATCCATTTTTCTACATCAATCATCCTTTCATTTATCGTTATTCAACATTAAACATGCTTTTTACTGAAAACAAAGTTAAACAAATATCAAACCACGACGTTTTAAACAATACTGAGAACCCAATTTTTTAAAGGAGACATAAATGGGTGAACCTTTTTTCTTTCTAGACACATTATTCCCCATTTTTACCATCAGTTCCTTCTTCTAAACTTTTTATGTTCAAGCCATACCTTATTCAAGGCATACCATACATATCTACCCTTGAAACACGACGTGCTAGAAGTACACATCAGCAGAGAAATACGCAACGCTGTGTTGATAAAAATCGGTTTATGTTCGGCGTGTTTGTATCAAAACTTGTTCGAAATGCTTTCAAAAGATTTTAGGGCAAAATGCTTTGTTTTTGACCCCAGGGTAGTTGTTTACATGTAAGAGATGCGTGTGCATTAGCATTACAACCCAAAAAACATGTACGCTACCATACCATGCGCAATTATGAAGAGCATTATAAACCTTGAATAACAAACAAGTGAAATTATATATTTCTCCATCAGCAAGGGAGCGAACCCACATTGGGCATATGCCTGTCCGGGCATTATCCACTGAGCTACCGAATCCGCTATATCATACAACGACTGAGGATCAATGAGCAGTTAACTTAAATGACATAGTTTGTGAACAGCTGAAATTAAATATGCGCATTTTAACGTGAAATCGATCACGTGTTTTAGATACTTACGTTAGTAGAAAACGTGCTGTGATTTTAAAGCATTTTCCGAAATGATTGTGCTTCAGACCATTGTACCGTTTATGTTAGCCTGAGATATACAAAAGGGCTCAATGCAACACCGTTGCATCTTATTCTTTGTTTATATGTAGGTACAACAGTATTGCGTTGAACAATCGATACGTTATTTTGTACAGCACAAACAAATAATGCATACATTTGAAGTTTTAAGCAAGCTTTTTGAATTTGTTCCTAATGTCTGAAGCTGTCAAAGGCATGACTTAAAAAGTCACCCCGAGTACAAATCAGTAGTGTTATTACTTACTGGTCCTTTGGCACCATCAAGTCCATTCTGTGTTGCTTTAAAGTAGAATATCGCTTAAGTCGGTTATTATTTACTGGTCATTCGGCAAATCCATTTCCATTCATTGTTGCTTTAAAGTAGAATCGCTTAAGCCGGCGCTAGGAGGCGTAAGAGGTGTTGCATCTTCAAATTACCTCTCATGAACACTGGAAGATCTGGAAGACTCACATTACGTGGACGCAGCTTTATCTTTAAGACCCCAAGGTCGCATCTTGGCTTATATGGCGAAACGGGGTACCTTGGGGTCTTCATTTTAATCGTCTTGATCTGCCTTCAGTGGCCCCAACCTTTGATTTTATCGATATATCGTTTGTATATTTTTGAAGAGTTTACATATGTGTTTAAGACGTAAAATTATCCATTAGTACGAACGCAGCTCCTGACCGAAAACATAAGGCACGCCTTGTTTTTGACGTCATAATTTGTTCATCCCAAAACCCGCGCCATTGTTCAGTTACACGTTCACTGTTTAGCGTGCTAAATTGTTCATGAGATGGAGCGGGTCGTTGGAATAGGGCCCGTGTCATCGAATTCTAAGATCGCTTTCATTACAATAACACGGATAAGAAAACAGAAAGAGACAAGACGATATAGTGTTATAGCACACGCATGTACACGTACATGTACGTAACACTTATCTCTTTATATATATTTATCCGTTGAAATGAAAGCATTTGGTTTAGACGTAGCGCATTCTAAATTTGTAAAGTAGTGGAGGGCCTGTAATCCTTAAATAACACACCATTACATTTAATTTGTCAAATGGATACAAATGTATGATCAACGTATCTGCAACATGCGTATTTACATGTGAGAATGTAGAAGCAAACACATTTCAAGTCAAAATGATATTGGGTTAATCAAACCGGCGTGATTATTTTGATTATTCATCCCATTTCAAGAGTCCATGTGTCTCTTTAAATAATGCATTATAGGCTAGGCGATCATAATTATGTTCACTTATGGTAGGATAAGATAAAAAAAAAAATGAAAACTCAAAACTATATTATTTATTATTTTAATTACATGCAGAGGCAAGCAGGGTTAAAATGATACTGGATAAATAAATTGAGACGCTAATGTCAAGGCTTGATAAACATTTCTCCGATATAAGGAGGAAATACATAGCTCAATATTATTGTAATAGACCAAGTATGTTTAAATTCATCGAATTATTGCAAACTGAAAACAAAATGATTCTTTTAAAATTGGCTTTATATCTCAAATGTGCGATGTCACATAGAATATCTATAACGCATGTGTGAACACTTTATAGATCATCCTGTTTAGAGCTGATATAAATCATATACTTTGTATGTTACACGTGATTTAATTATGTTTTTTGTAATTGTTGTATATATATTATGATGATGTACTTAACGTACAAGTCAATAAAAGTATGTTCTGTTCTGTTCTGTTCATTTCAAGATTTCCGTGTGTTTCTTTAATATAATTATGTAAACATCTAACCGGGCGTATACCAGTTTGACACGTCCAAAGGCTTGACGTGTAAAGGATCAAAGAATGTGTTGCGTCATAATTGTGGTAAACATTTGCACAGATGTGAAACTGAGATAAGTATCTACGTGACAGACGGCATTTTCAAAGATCGCGATAAATGTCATTGAGCGGTAGCGCGCGTGGCTTGAGTAGACCTGTATTTGTGTCTACAAATTGGACATAGACAATGTACACGATTAAACAGTAATATAAACATAAATCATTGGTCTACACTGGTGTCTTTAATATAACAGCGATGCACGCGCTTTCGACGACTAGGGGGACCCAGTTTGTTAAAAAAAACTTGAAAAGATACAGTTGTTATTTATACTGGCTATAATTTTAAAATGGACACGTTTACCTATTTTCTTTAAATGGTTCTAGCTTTATATCACAGTTTATATTGATTAATTATAAACCATTACCACTCAAAACTGTGAAACAGTTTGCGGTTCGCATTTAATTTCAAACAATTTAGTATAATCCGTGAACGCCGATGATAGTTTATAATTATTAAACGCCGCTCACAAAATGATTGAGGCTTCCTTCTTTTTCACTAGATGTATATCATGTTTTAATTCAGTTTGTAATATAAATACCGAGACAATTATCGATCTTTTAGTAGACTTGATTGTGAAATAAGCTGTGTCCACGTAATCTGAGACTCAGTAAAACCGAGTCTGCTACTTTTCTCTCTTGTTTGTGTTTGTTGCTTCCAAGGATCACATTTTCAGTATTTATTAATGACTTAATGTAAACATATTTTTATTTGATAATATATCTATCTTACCAAATCAATTTTGTGACAGTTTGACTTCCGTGTATACTTGTTAAATTAATGTACTTCAGGTATAAAATAATTTGTTTTGCAATACCTATTAGGTAGTTAAATACAACTGTTTGACAGCGATACTATGTACCAAGTGTTAAAGCATTTGAAGTTTTACGCGTTTTCAAATGAGCCACATATGTGAAATAAATTATATTTTCAAACAGAATTAAAAAAAATCGTCCATTTTTAATATTTCTTTTCATGAAAGATGTTCGTAAATTGATAATTTAATATATCATGTTATATTAATTTAACATATTTCCTCTTTATGTTTTTTTTTCAAGTAGGTTTCATATCTATGTTGACAAGTTCCATTTAGTCATACTTTGTCCTTTACTTTTAATTTAGTATCAACATCGAGCCTCATGTTGTGCGTTTCACTTTTGAACCTCCTTCAATTTGAAGTTTTTTAGTCATCATCGAATTCGAACGTCCGCTGTCAAGTTAAATCTCATTTTTGATATATTGTATACATGAACATTTCTGGTTTTTTTCTTATTACACCTATCTAAGTTTTCTCAAATCTGGGCTTTATATGAATATGTCATATAAAGCCCTGCTCCAATGTAAGTTGTTAACTCGGCGGGGATTATTTTTATTTACACTGTCCTGTTGTTTAGGGATGATGACAGGGTAAGAGTGAGGTCTGGTGCACCCTTGAACCGGTTTAAACTCCCCGGTGGTCTCTTTTGCCACTAACCGTTCGAATGCAGTATCCCCGTTGTCAACCCGTATACGTTTGTGATGTGCTTTTTTACTGAATGTGTTTGTGATGTACTTTTTGTATCATCTTTGCATTGTAATACTTGTTGGAATGACTGTATTGTGTGAATGCTACTCTTCCTGTTAGACTTTTAACCTTTTCTTTATTGATGTAGCGAAACGGAAGTTTTTCTGTTGGAATATACATTGCAATCAAAGAAGATAAAAAATGAGATTTAACTTGACAGCGGACGTTCGAATTCGATGATGACTAAAAAACTTCAAATTGAAGGAGGTTCAAAAGTGAAACGCACAACATGAGGCTCGATGTTGATACAAATGGCGAAAACTAGAAAAATAATTTATGAAATGTTCATGTATACAATATATCAAAAATAAGTTAAACCTAAGAAGCTAATCTCATATGTACATCAAGCCTTCTTTGATTTCATGTCATGCTTCATAGATATAAAGCGTCTGTGTCTGTGTCAGAAGCGTAATCATTGGGGGCACTCCACAGTTTAATGTACATTTCTCAATCATCAAACCAATGACAAGCCCTTAGCCTGAACATGGATTTAAATGTACACTGGATTCATAACTCCCTATACTCCCCTTGTTAATTCCCGATTCATCCGCCGAATGGTCAATAAGCTGGTTCCCTGATTATTCTGCGGTAAACAACAGGATACCTGCCAGGGTAACTGGAGCGCGGCGGCCATTTTTGACGCGATCGATTATCCTGAAATGAGTTGATGTTGACATAAACCTGAGTTATTAACATACTACTTCACGATCTATTTCAAATATAGAGATAAGTTATTTAAGTCTGATGTATTGCTTTTAATTTATTGAAAGAAAATATGGAATTCATACTATAACTTGGGTTTTAACGGCGAAAACACGCTCGATAGCCGTGTTGATTTTTTTTTTTTTTTTTTTTTTTACAGTTTTCGCCATTTGCGGCATGAAATCGAGAATGTACATTTTGGAAAATTTAACTTCTCTTTCATTTACGTTACGATATTCAAAGTAATTATTCCTTCGTAATGCTATTATTGTGTAGCGTTGGTTGCCTGTCTTGGATTTCTGTATAGCCTTTGTTTTGTTCGCAAATTACGCAGTTGAATTTGGTTGAAAATTCATAAATTATTTTTCTAGTTTTCGCCATTTGCGGCTTGAAATCGAGAATGTACATTTTGGAAAATTTAACTTCTCTTTCATTTACGTTACGATATTCAAAGTAATTATTCCTTCGTAATGCCATTATTGTGTAGCGTTGATTGCCTGTCTTGGATTTCTGTATAGCCATCGTTTTGTTCGCAAATTACGCAGTTGAATTTGGTTGAAAATTCATCAATGAAATCGCCTTCATTTTTCATAAATGTATAAACGTTCTATGTGAAACTCCTGTTTTATTTATGGTTCGATATTCGAAATAATTATTCCTTTGTATTGTCATTATTGTATAGTTTTGAATGACGGCCTTGGATTTATGTATAGCCTTTGTTTTCGTCTCAAATTTTGCTGTTTAAGTTGGTTTAGAAATAGTATTACCATGCGATACCTGTGTATTCGATATGACACGTTTGACTTTTGGGGTACTTGCGTGCAATAAAACAGAAATAGTATATCGATCACAAACATCCTGTTATTTGGAACACAAAACAACCCTTTGAATTACATCTGTTATCGCCCTTCTAGGGGGACAATATGCCGAAATATCGCGCACGACCACCTTGTGTATTCGGTATGACACCTCTGACTTAGGGGTGGAAGGGTGTAATAAAAACAGACCCGTCGACCGCACTGTATATTCGGTATCGAACGATGTTAATTAGAAGGCGCCAGATGTGCAATATGGAACAATAGACCACTAAATACATCATAGTTTAATTAAACAAGGCAACTGAAGCCAAAATCAAGTCGAATTACCTAATGAGCCAGCGAACTTATGTACTTACATGTATCATTATGCATGTATATATTTACAATTTGCAGAGTCACATGATCATTGTCGCAGTTTCACCTACGGTCATATTATTTATTTCGTTAATTAAAGTTAAAACAGAAATCACTTATAGACTGATGAATAATCTCTCAGCTCGTATTTGAATTAGCCAGCTAGTTTAAATACTTTTCCCAAAATAAACAAATCAGCAACGATATGTATATTTATTTATTTTTATTTGCCGAGTCACGTCACTGTCGCAGTTTCACATACGGTCAAATGAACGTAATTGTTCTTATTAAGTGCGTTTTTAGTAAAGCTAAAACCATCATCACTGTATAGAATAAAGAATTATATTTCAGCTCGTATTTGAATTAACCAGCTAGCTTAAAAACTTTTCCCAAAATAAACAAATCAGCAACGATATGTATATCTATTTTTTTTTATTTGCCGAGTCGCGTCACTGTCACAGTTTCACATACGGTCAAATGAACGTAATTGTTCTTATTAAGTTCGTTTTTAGTAAAGCTAAAATCAACATCACTGTATAGAATAAAGAATTATCTTTCAACTCGTATTTGAATTAACCAGCTAGCTTAAAAACTTTTCCCAAAATAAACAAATCAGCAACGATATGTATATCTATTTTTTTTTATTTGCCGAGTCGCGTCACTGTCACAGTTTCACATACGGTCAAATGAACGTAATTGTTCTTATTAAGTTCGTTTTTAGTAAAGCTAAAATCAACATCACTGTATAGAATAAAGAATTATCTTTCAACTCGTTTTTGAAATAGCCGGCTATCGTAAATACTTTTCCCAAAACAAATAAATTAACAACGATATGTATACTAGGTTTTCTTACATTTGATCAATTCGTAAGACGGTGCGTAACTTGGCGCAGTGCGCATGCGCCATAATACCTTACCTGTATGCGCAAGTATTCATGGGTAAATTATTATTCGGCGGATAAATTGGATTTACCATATGTTTCAAATCCAGTGTTATGTAGGTCCATGGCCTGAATCCTTGAGCAAAAATAAATCACATCATCATTGTGTCATACATTTCTTAGAAGACAGTAAAATTACCCATGTTTACATACCAAATAAAAGTATCAAAAAGCATTTTCTGTACAACTTTAGTCCCATTTCTTTAAGATTACCCCACCACTCAAAACATGCTAAAAAAGCAATTTTAGCAATATTTCAAATGTCAATAAATAATAAATAAAAATTCCTACGCATATCAGGGTCATGGCGGCACTCATAATGCTCTTGCATATTAGGAAATGCTAAATTTTACATACCGACTCCGGCGTTTAAAAAGTTATTCCATGCTGATCACCCCGTGAGTCAAAATCAGCCACTTTAAGTACATTTTGGAAGTTTTTGATAGGTTCACATTTTTCTATTTATAGCCTCCAAAAAACCCAAAGAATGCATATTCCAAAATAAACTTAGAAGTACTCAAATCTGAAAAAAACATCAAACATGTGCTTCATAATGATTATAAATACCATCCATGAACCTAAAAGATGCTTAGTTGATTTCTTTCTGATTTCAAGCCAGCCAGTTAAAATGCTCTGAGCTACTATGATTCATGATGATGAACTACACGCGTAATTAGATTATACTGGCTTCCAAGCCAGCCAATTAAAATGCTCTTAGCTACTATGTTTCATGATGAACTACAGGAAGTGATAAATTCACACTTTACGAATCAGTTCATAGTTTGCAAAGCTGTGCAGTTGAAAATCGCTGATAGAATATTAATTCATGACCTAAACCATTATATAAATAATTAGGACCTGTATCATTATGTGAATGCCTTTTAAACAAACACGGATGTGTCTTTAATAACACTTCTCGATAACAATGGATTCATGTGTTAAGTCTAAAGTCAAATATTGTAACCAATTGAGCGATGAATTTTATTGTGTTATTGGCGTTAGGCAAGGGGAATGTCTATCCCCGTTGTTGTTTTCCATGTATTTAAATGACATAGAAGATGAGTTCATTCATAGTGGTCTTGAAGGTCTCGATATTAATATGTTTAAGATGTTTATGCTTTTATATGCAGACGACATAGTTTTGTTTGCTAATACTGCAGTAGAGTTACAAGATGGACTTAATATATTATCTAATTATTGTAAAGAATGGAGATTAAAAGTGAATTGCACTAAAACAAAAGTAATGGTGTTTAGAAAAGGTGGAATATTACCACACAATTTAGTTTTTATTTATGATGGCGTTTCATTAGATATAGTTTGCAAGTTTACATACTTAGGTATAGTTTTCTCTACGGGAGGATCTTCATCAGATGCAGAAACTATCCTTGCTGGTCAAGCACAAAAAGCTATTTTTAAAATGAATAGGTATTTGTATAAATTTACATTTGTATCACCAAAACATAAATTAGATTTGTTTGATAAATTGATAACTCCAATTTTAAATTACGGAAGTGAGGTGTGGGGATTCGTACAAGCTATATCAATTGAAAGAATGCATTTACAGTTCTGCAAACATATTTTGGGTGTTAAAAAGACAACACAAAATGATTTTATATATGGGGAATTTGGTAGAACATCATTTATTACAAGAAGATATTTTATAATTGTTAAATATTGGTTAAAAATCATGAGCGTACATGAACGTAAATATATAAAAATAGTGTATAACATGATGTTAAATGACTGTGAAATATATCCTCGCAAAACAAAACTGGGTTTCACAGTTGAAACACTTATTGTCCTCTCCTGGGTTTTATGATGTATGGCTACAACAAAGTGTTGGTAATTGTAATTTATTTCTTGCAGTATTAAAGCAACGGTTAAATGACAATTTCGCTCAAAATTGGCATAGTCGATTAGATATCTCCACCAGAGCAGTGTTTTATAGAAGCTTTGCATCTTTTCAGTTTCAACCATATCTTGATAATATAAATATTTTCAAAATGTGTCAAGCACTTACCAAATTACGGGTGTCATCTCATAGGTTGCAAATTGAAGCGGGAAGATGGGTTAAACCAAACAGAATTCCTGTTATCGATAGATTATGTTTATTTTGTAATAAACTTGAAGATGAATTTCATTTTGTGTTGGAATGCCAAACGTATACTGTCTTAAGAAAGCAATACATTCCACAATATTTTTACAGGAGGCCAAACATGATGAAATTTTTGGAATTACTAAATTCACAAAATAAAGTATATATTCACAAGCTTTGTACCTTTTTTTAAAAGCATTTAAATTACGAAACGAAACATTGTATAGAACTTAGTAAATATAGGTAATTTATTGTACCGAATGTGTTATGAAGTGTATGGTTCAGTATTTATTTATAGTATGTAGTAATACGCCTTCTCAATGCTTAAGTCCACTTGATAGAAATTGTTGTGCGCGTGAGTGCGTAAGTGATTGAGTGAGTGCATGCGTGCGTGCCAGTATACGTGCATTTTGCATAATTTGTACATACAAGGGATAAATCACAAATTGAGTAATGTATCTAAATACTGAAGGTTATTATATATGAACATAAATAGATTCTGTCTGTAAAAACATGTCAAGTAATTCCTATCAAAGGTCAACTGGACATTATATATATAAAGGTATGTGATTGGTCCTGGACCGTTGTGCCTGCGTTGTCATCTGACTCAAAAATCGCCCCAACGCGTCCACCGGATCAGTCCCATATCATAACTGTATTAATTAAGTAGTTTATAATAATCATATGAAGAATAACGTACGTCTCTGTGTTGACTACCACCCAGAGAGCCAGTACAACGACCGTCTAACCAGGTGGCAGTCAGCACTGAGTATGACCCAAATTTAAGTAGACTATGTTATGCATACGAAGTTTATATATTATGTTGTTACTAATATAAAGGGTTTACAATTTGGTACAATTATACTGAACGAACGAATTTAAATCAAACCATCAGTGATTTCGAGCCCAGAAGACAAAACATACAAGCTAATCCACTGGGCCGTTCAACATTATAGTTTTAGTCTAAATCTAAAGGTTTATGCTCTTATATTACTATTAGGATAGGTACCATGTCAGTTAAATCCTATTTATGGTCAGCTAAACATGTATAATAATCACTTCCTTGGCGCCGTGAGGTAGGGCAGTCCCCACACTCACTTAGTCGTGGCGCATTATATATATAAGAGTATGTGATTGGTCCTGGACCGTTGTGCCTGCGTTGTCATCAGACTAAAAAATCGCCCCAACGCGTCCACCGGATCAGTCCCATATCCTATCTGTATCAAGTATTCAATTGTAATTCGGCCACTTACATTATTAGTGGGGTTGGGTGGTATATATTTAATCACAAGCAGAATAACTGTCTTTTTCTGATGATGATTATACACAGGATATTGCCATTACAACGTGCATATATATGAAAGTATGGACAATATAGTCATAAATGCGTAAATAGGTTAGATTTTTTTTTCGAAATGGGTGGCCTTAACATAATCACTAAGGGCGCTGAAAGTCAATTGCCTATATTTTTTCTGTGGGTCGTGTAGATTATTTAGATTAAAAGGTATAGCGCTTTGTTGTAATTTTAACTTTAAATCTTCCCTTTTTATATCGAGCTGACTGCATTCAAGTAAAAAATGTTCAGTGGTGTATGGGACACAACAGGAAGTACAATTTTTATCAAGATCTTTAATGATATGACTTCCTAAACTCGACGGTAATAAGTTGTATCCCATTCTGAGTCGTGTTATGGTTTTATTAAGGATTTTATTATCAGAGAATAAGGCATGATTTCTGAAATTACAACTAAGTCTAGTAAACGTATTAAATTTATTGGCTTGATTGGTTAAATAAGTGTTTAATTTTTCCTTTATTTTTTTACGAATGCCAGAATAAACTTTTGAAGGTCCGAAGGGAAAATCCTTATCGATAGCAGGGTGATCCAGCCCTGCCTTGCAGGCAATATCGGCCTTTTCATTGCCTGCGATATTTACGTGGGTTGGACACCATTCCAAGTTAACTATGAGATTTAGGATATTACATTCATTGAGTAGAATTAAAATGTTAGAAATAAGGTCTGGTCTAGTCTTACTTGTCCTATCTTTAATTGAAGTAAGGCTAGAGAGGGAATCCGAGAAGATAACTGATTTGGGAGGTTTATTTTGGATGATCCATTTCAGGGACTTGATTATTGCGATCAGCTCTGCAGTAAAAATAGAGAGTCCATCAGAAATTCTATTTATTTTAATAATATTTTTCGAGGGGATAACGAAGGCAGATGCCACACGCTCTGTGACAGGATCCTTAGATCTGTCAGTGTAAATGTTTATATAGGAACTATATTTATTGTCAATATGTTCATTAAAAACTTGTTTAATAAGTAAAGGGTTGTCTTGTTTTTTAATAATGTTTGTAATGGAGATATCAACTTTTGGTAGGGCTAGAGTCCAAGGTGGAATATCTCTAGAATTAAAGTCCGCTATATTTATATTGTCTATTTTATAATCCTGCGTTAAATTAAGTATTGTTGTGCCAAACGGTTTTGGTTTATTGCGAATTTTATTTTTGCAGTGTGTTGTTTTAAAGATCTCATTAACAGGATTAAATAATTTTCTCGTTTGGGTCCTGGCCCAGAAACGCAGCATCTGCTCCTCTCTATGTAAATGTAGTTTTCTTTTTCACTACGATTATCACTATTTATTCTAAAGAACTTCAACTCAACAAAGCAGATATTTCTGATATTGTCGCTTCTTTTCTCGTTTGATATCTCTCAATTGAAAATGGAGAAATAATTAGCAAAATCTATGACATGAGAGATGATTTTAATTTTGATATTGTTAATTTTTATTACGTGGTCCTGCCTTAATTCCATTAAGAGATGGGAAAGATTATATTAGCAGGACTTTATAACGGATATTTTGACAATAAAACCTGTTTAAGAACAGTTTTTACTGAAAAAATGCGAAAACCTCTTTAAAATTACATATTAAATGTTTTAATTTTAAAATATGAAAAAGTTTTAAGCCGAAATTAAGGTTTTCTTTCATATCCCCAGCCAACCCCGTGTTCGCTTCTTGGAGAAGGGGTTGGATGGGGTATGCAAGTTAATACTCGGACCACGTAATGTCCTTTTGGCCTGTTGCACAGTAAATGGGCCAATTCAGTTAGCACCAGAGGTAAACAATAAAAGTGTAAGTATCCCAAAAATGTTGATGTTTTATGAAAGATATGTACATATCATAATATTATGAAATCAAGCAAAGATAAGTTTTTGTCCAAATAAATATTTATTACATTTTTTGTGTGATTTTTCGGTTAGGGGATGGGCATTACATAACATTATATTTTCATTACTAGGATTGACAAACAAGCAATGTTTTCATGTTTGTTTGCTTTTATTTTATAGAACTTATCACATATACAAGTATATTTTTTAAGACGTGTATATACCGGATGCATACATTTGTAATATAAACAAGATGTATTTTCTGTTATGAAGATGTTTTTAAATAAGCCTCTTTTCACATTATTAAAAAAACACAGACTCAGTACAAATACCATACATAAAATATGTCGTTGTCATTTATTAATTGGTTGTGTTCCAAAATATAGTGTTTTTGTAAAAGATTTATACATGAGGACAGACATTACATTAACTGAGAACGCCATTACAAAAAATTATGTCACATTGTTTGGCAAATAAACATTAGAATAGTTGTAATTTTGATCAGGGTCGATATACATTAACGTTTATATATCGACCCTGTTTTGATGTAGTTTCATAAAACAAGTTTCATATTATGCATAAATACTGTTTCCATCTAAAAAACAAATTTTTTTTTTTTTACTTTTCTATAGTCTGAGTTTCAAGTATAAAACATAAACGTGTTAAATTTGCTTGCTTAACATTTTCTTTTATTCTTTATTATTGCAAAAATATTTTGAAATACATTACTAACACAGTAATGAAATAAGAAACGCATATAATCTTTAATTTATTTAATGTGTATGGTCCAATTTATGTGGTTGTTAAAACATATATACATGGGGACGGACATTACATTAACTGGGGACACACATTACACAAATTAATATCACCCTTTCTTCTTAATTAACATTAGTACAGTTGTTATTTTGATTAAATTCACAAAACGGATTACTTGTGTATTAATATCTGTCACCTCCTTTTGTTTATTGCCATAATTGACAATCCCACTACTCCCACAGTACACAGACATGGCTTCAGTTTCCTGAGGACTGGTAATCCACTGTCATACTATTAAAGCCTAGACATAATAGTTATAATTTCTAATATGCAGTGTCATATACCCCCACAGACACCCATATCTCACATAACACATTTGGCGCTTAGAGGAATCTTCTTATTGGCAAGTAAACCAAACACACTAAAATGTATGTAATGTCCGTCCCTTTTTGGTAATGTCCGTCCCCTCCTTAGTTTATGTAATGAGAGTTGCATTTATTTATAATAAACTTTAAATTGAGTACCTATTTGTTCACATTCACCGTAACTACATACTGTATATATAGTGTTTGTTTTTATTTATTTTGATAATATTACTTATTTTTAAAATAAAACAGAAAAAAAACATTTAAAAAAAGTTGGCAAAATGGGCACATTATAAAAAAACAAAGAGTAAATATCATATTTTTTTCCCATTTTTATACTTTTTATTGTTTATAAACGTGTTAAGTTAAATACCAACACAGAAAATAAAAATACCTAAATGAGTAAGCTTTAAAGTAACACTTTCTCTGAATGGACGGACATTACAGGGACGGATATTGCATGTAACATTTGGTAAATATTTGTAGCAATATAGTAAAAATGTTTATATTGTTTATATTAATTATGGAATGTCTATCCTACCTTTGGATTAATCCGATCCGAGGTATGTGTTTTTATCGGACCCGAGGCTCTGCCGAGGTTCCGATTAAAACACTTATACCAAGGGTTGGAATTCCCTATCCAAACCGAATACCCATGCTAGATTCTTTTTCTTGCATATCAAAGACATGTTGTGCGTTGACGCCATCAGCTACTAACGTTTTGCATGTTTTCTATGGAACGCCAAACACGACGTTGATGGTCGATTTCCATTATGATGTGGTCACGTTCATTATGATGTGGTCACTTTCCATTATGATGTGGTCACTTTCCATTATGATGTGATCGCTCTTCATTATGATGTGGTCACTTTCCATTATGATGTGGTTACTTTATATTATGATGTGGTCACTTTCTATTATGATGTGGTCGCTTTTCATTATGATGTTGTCACTTTTCATTATGATGTGATTACTTTGCATTTTGATGTGGTCGCTTTTCATTATGATGTGGTCACATTATGATGTGGTCGCCTTTCATTATGATGTGGCTACTTTGCATTATGATGTGGTCGCTTTTAATTATGATGTGCTCTTTTTTCATTATGATGTGGTCGCTTTTCATTATGATGTTGTCACTTTTCATTATGATGTGGTTACTTTGCATTTTGATGTAGTTGCTTTTCATTATGATGTGGTCACATAATGATATGGTCGCTTTTCATTATGATGTGCCTACTTTGCATTATGATGTGGTCGCTTTTAATTATGATGTGGTCTTTTTTCATTATGATGTGGTCGCTTTTCATTATGATGTGGTCACTTTCCATTATGATGTGATTACTTTGCATAATGATTTGGTCGCTTTCCATTATGATGTGGTCGCTTTTCATTATGATATGGTCACTTTTCATTATGATGTGGTCGCTTTTTATTACGCGTTTCATTATGATGTGGTCGCTTTCCATTATGATGTGGTCGCTTTTCATTATGATGTGGTCGCTTTTTATTATGATGTGGTCGCTTTTCGTTATGATGTGGTTACCTTGTATTATAATGTGGTCGCTTTTCATTATGATGTGGTCACTTTTCATTATGATATGGTCGCTTTTCATTATGATGTGGTCACTTTACATTTTGATGTGGTCTGTTTTCATTATGATGTGGTAAGTTCCTGTTATGATGTGGTCATTTGCATTATGATGTGACCTTTGGGATCACGTGGTTTTACTGCAATTAGCGACATCTATTGACAGGTAGCTGCTTGCAAAATTCAAAATGGCGACAATGATATAAATCCTAAATTATGTTAAAGTATCCGATGAAGTATATTTTCATGCGATTAAATAGTCTAAATGTATGCAACACTGACTGTTTACAACTTTTTAAAACTGTAAAGATGCAATGCTAGTTTGTACACATGTTACAGTCATAACAGTAACTCGATACTGTTTAATCTATGTAGCCCTGTGATATGCATGGTAGACTGCGAGTGTGTAGTAAGTACATAGCTTGAGTGTTAGAGTTAAAGGGACTGGAGGCGATCTGGAAATGTCTTACTTGTGGAAGTTAGAAGTTGGTGATGGTGTAGAGGGTGCGGGGTGGGGTAGTCAGTTAATATATATACCAAATATCAAAGCAAGACCTTCAATATCTCAGAAAGAATGCAGACATGGTAACTGAAGAGAAACCAAGAAGAACAGAACAAATATGTGTCTATTTATCTGGGGTGATGGTGGTGGTGGTGCAGGAGTGGGGAAGGTGTGTGGTTTATGGGGCTAATGAAATTTACAGGCTTGTCATTGTTATTTGATGTATGCAGTGAGTTTCATTGAAATGTATGAAGCTGCTTAAAAAACTTCAACCTTAAACTCTAAGTTGAATTTTTGCTATCATCTGGCTAAAATGAAATAAAAAGTTATGAAACATGTGTCTGAATGTGTCCTTGATGACACTTGTCAAGCTCCTTTGACAGAGATATATGGCTAGTGGGTATTGAAATAAACGGACTTGCCAACAAATAAGAAATTCTAAGTCGAAAAGGGGCTATACCTTTTCTAAAATACAATACACAAACTATTTATCCAGAAAAAGGGCCATAATTTTGATTTTAATTTTTTAAAATGCAATACAGAGTTATGGAACATGTGTCTACTAGCATCCACGCTTTACTGAAGTTTTATTGATACTTTGCAATCAACTATTGAAATACAAGGACTTGACTAAAAACTTTAAGCAGAATTTTGAAGTTGAAAAAGGGACGTAACTTTGCTTAAGTGCAATACAGAGTTAATATGGAACATGTGTCAACTAGTGTCCTTGATATTCCTAGCTTTACTGAAGTTTTGTTGATGTAAGACTTTCAGTTGTTAAAATACATGGACTTGTCAAACAGAACGTTAACCAGAAATTCAAAGTATGAAAAGGGCCAAGTTTTTGCTTCAATGCATGTGTCTACCAGTGCCATTGGTGATACTGATGACATATTTCAAGTTTCACACGTCACCGCAGACGTTGATTAGATCTACAATAGCTCTTCTATTCTACGAACAGTAAAACCTAAAAAAAAGCTCGGCTTTCAAGTTGACAAAAACAATCTGGTCAGTGTACTAGGCGAGATAGAAATCCAGGCTTTAAAGAAACGACCCCCATCCACACACACACACACACACACACACACACACACACGAAATCAAAGTGGTCGGTCTCTAATAAAATAGGAACAGTACACTCGATTCGTGCTAGTAGGTCATCAAGATGGAGAGAATGGTGTCGGTAAATCCGCGCGCGTCGCAAAACAATTTCGCATTTCTGACATTAAATAGCAAGTTAAAAATATTGACTGTTTTTGATTATTTTAAATAGTAACCCCCTCATCTAAACGTCTTACAAGAGCTTCACCACGACTTAAAAAATAATTTAGAATTTCTATCATTGGCGTCATTTTGAATTCTGCAATTAGCCTACCTGTCAATAGACGGCGCTATCTGTAGTAAAGCCGCGTGATCACAAAGACCACATCATAATAGAAACTTACCACATCATAATGAAAACAGACCATATCATAATGTAAAGTGACCACATCATAATGGAAAGTGAATACATCATAATATAAAGTTACCGCATCATAATGGAAAGTGACCACATCATAAATGGAAAGTGACCACATCATGATGGAAAGTGACCACAGCATAATGGATTGCGACCACATCATAATGCAAAGTAACCACATTATAATGGAAAGTGACCACATCATAATGTAAAGTGACCACATCATAATAGAAACTTAACACATCATAATGGAAAATGACCGCATCATAATGGAAAGTGACCACATCATAAATGGAAAGTGACCACATCATAATGGAAAGTGACCGCATTATAATGAAAAGTGACCACATCATAATGAAAGTGACCACATCATAATAGAACACGACCATCAAAGTCGGGTTTGGCGTTCCATAGTTTTCCTGCATACCGGATGATGCTTCGCGCGTGACTTTTATCTTTACCCATAAAGATAAGACTTAGGTATGCACGATTTTTTTTTTGTTTCTTCAAATTGACATTGAAAAAAGGCAGTGGGGATGGACATTACAGGTTTTCTGACACAAACCAAAAATAACCAGTATTTTTTTTTTAAAGCTAAATCTTAATTTCAGGGAAGAAATAAATTCTTATTTCAAACGAATATTATTTTGTTGGGACAAAACTATATTAACAGTGATAAATACTGAATACTAAGTCATTATTTTATGTGCTAATATGAATATGGGTATACACATTATTGAGGTCATTACAGTGGTAGTATTTTTGTTCAAACGTTCATTAAA
Source organism: Cyrtodaria siliqua (assembly GCA_037043455.1). Taxonomy (NCBI): domain Eukaryota; kingdom Metazoa; phylum Mollusca; class Bivalvia; order Adapedonta; family Hiatellidae; genus Cyrtodaria; species Cyrtodaria siliqua. The sequence goes on along the minus strand of JAWPHD010000305.1, from coordinate 45,389 downwards.
ATACTATTTCATGAACAATTTTCATGTGCATTACATCAAAATATTTCTTATTAAAATCTCCATACAGTTAGTATAAAACTTCTGCTTTAAATGGAATAGATCATGGCTTAAATTGACTTTTAAAATGTCATGTGTGATGGTAATTCATTATAGGCAAAATATGGCCCATTTTGACAGCTTGAACGTAAAGATTATCGACTTAGGATTATCAGATTTTTACGAAATTTGAAGAACATTATTTTTTTTATTAAGACTATTAAGTCTTTAAACTTCAAGATATTTGCTTTAAATTATAAGTAATAACAGTTCAGGATTCAGCTTGTACATGTTTTTTTTGCCATAGGCCCATTTACTGTGCAGCAGGCCTTCTGACCTTTTGGCCAGGTGTTAGTATAAAGCTGAAGAAAACTTTCTTCAAACCCCGACTTCTTTGCTTATGTTTAACAGCAGACATGTTTATTTGCATGATAAAGTAAGTTTTCCAAAATTCTCAACATTTTCACTTTACTATGGAAGGGCGTGGACACTCATTTACGCTTTCATAACGTTGAAAGTGGTGCACCGAGTGATATGCGTGGAAACAACATCATCCTCAGCAGATTGATATGTAGTATACGAATTAGTGCCCACGAGTTCTAGAGTTAAACAAAAATTACATTATTAGCAGCTTTATCAGCAGAAACTTTAAAAAATGTGTTATGAATTCCCGTTTTTTTAATTACAAAACTTAAACCTAGGTCCCGGAGGAAGTAAAGAGGGGTTAGCATTATAAAAGTTAATATGGGTATTTATGATTTTAAGAAATAACCTTTTCCAAGAGGAACGGGAGTTCTGGTCCGCCTGCTGTCTATGACACCATTTTATACTAAAATCCTGATTAAATTGGACGATCATGCATTAACATCTACGATTGAAAGTAATTTATACTTCGGACCTTTAAAAACAAATTTCGAATACGTGTATCTATCATATAAAAATTATCAGTGATGACACGACCTGCCGGAGCATAGCAACAGTTGGATGTTTTACACTCACATTCCTTAGGAGTGTAATTTACAATGCTAAGGTCAGACATTGTTTTCAAAATTTACTTATTTAAAATATGATGTGTCAAAATAGTAAACGTATCATAAAACAATCCTAGAGCGTTCACGTCAATCTAGCAATTACGTGAAATTATATTCAGGTGACATTTCTGCTAAATACATATTTCCTTTAATTAAACACTTAAGAGAAGTTAAATGATGGATATGTTGATGATTTAAGCAACATCATTAAACATATAAAAATTACCTGAACAAATGAGAAATATTCCATGTTTTAAAACACAAAAGCGGTTGCGATTTCACACTTTTATTTCTCTTCGTATTACATCAACTCGATTCGCACAGTTAAACGTATTCAAAAATGCCCACGGTATATTGATAAGACATTGGGATTTAGCTATGCGTAACACATTATTGATGTGTTTACATGTATTGTGGGTAAATTCTGCACTACCTCAGTGTATTAGCCAGCCAACCGTGCAGCCGTCTTTTGCACTGTCGTTTTTGAAAAACCGCGGCCAATATTTGGAGGAGTGGTGGGGTAAAAACCCCACTAAATAACACTTCCAAACTCTTATTTAAACTCTTACTTTCTCAATATTTTTATGTTTTGTATACATTTATAGAAGAATGATGATCTAAAATGCACTTTTTTAGCTTTATCTGTGAAAATAAATTACTCCCTGAGACATCCACTTGTCGCGAATTGGCGCGTAACGAGTGTTAGCAAATTATTTTGCACACCCAGTTCCTGAATTTCTGCCTAAAATACTGACTACCTATATTGAGCTGAATCCTGTCACAGCACTAGTTGATCGTCGTTCTTTTATCACCACATCGATGGTTCAACGCAACCCTGTTGTAACTGCATATAATTAAAGAAGAAGATACAGCAGTGTTGAGTTAAACCATCGACATGTAAACAGTGCGATAAACGGCTGTAAATTCAAAATTCAATATAGCAGGCATACCATCATTGCGTACTTGCTTTGTGACTTTCTAAACTTTTTCTGGCTCCATATATACATGATCCTTTTTGTGTTTTACTTATATCGCCTATTAATTCTGCCTAGTTTCTTAGAGGATAAAGTATATTGGGGATTTATTTATTTACAGTGTTCCGTTTAACTGGGATGTCAGTTTGGTAAGAGTAAGGTTTTGTGACCATAGAACCTGGGTTAAACCACCAGCGGCCATTTTGCCACCGAGCGTTTCAAGGCGGTACTTCTATTGTCAAGCCTTTTATGTTTGTGGTGTCGCATACTTTATTTCTATTTACCCATGTAACTTGTAAGTGATGTTTGTCTGAACGCATGGTTTTGGTTGACTGCGTTCTGTGATTGCTACATTACATACGTATTTGTCCTAACATAGTAATTTGTCCTTAATAATCATGTAATTTGAAGCAGATGTGCTATGAGATAAAAGTAAGTTTAAAAGTCGAACAGGAAACGCCGCTTTCACAGAACACAGTAAACCCAAAAACACGCAAAAAGACAAACAAGAATGGCAATAGTAATAATAAAGGCATATGACGTCACAAACACAAAAAGGTTGACAGTACCGCATTAGAACGGTCAATGGGAAAATGGCTAATCCTGCGCCGTTGCGTTGTAGTTTGATACAGCTTTATTTTGCAGGTGCACTAGTTTAATCCGGTGTAAGCGCTTGCTGAGTAAGGTTTAAAGTATTACATTTATCGAGTTTATATTGTTTATCATGCCCTCCAAAACCATCAATCATATAGGTTAAAATGTTCACGTAGACGTACGGACGGACAAGATCAAACCAGTATACCCAACTGTATGTATACTGGTTTAATGTTTTCCGTCCATCCTTCTGTTCGACCGTCCGTCGATCACTCCTCATTTATCTGTAAGTCGATTGTTTTCGCATTTGGAATGGTAACTTGATATACGTATCATAAAGATTCGATTGTTTTTAGTAAGAGCCTTTTTCGACTTAGCTTCACTTGCTATTGAGGTGCATCACTCTTCATTTAGTCATTTATTTTTAAGTAGATTGTTTTCAACTTTGGCATGGTTACTTGACAGAATTTACTTTTAGCTGAATTATGGCACTTTTTCGTCTTGGTCATTCTAAGATTCAAATGATGCACACGTCATACCTTGTGTGGCCAACTCCTCAGTTCCTATTCTCCTATGTATATGTATAACCTTTATAATTGGTCATCTGGGTTTTATGGATATAATTTGAAAACAATAATAAAATAATTCAATTCACGTTTTTGCTAAATATTTCAAAGTAAAAATGCCAATTGTTCAAACACAACGAAGGTATTCAATTTTACACCCTCAAACCAAAAGTGACAATTTCAAAATGGCGACTATTGTTTCCATGACAACGGTAACGTTAATGTTAGGCAAAAACAAGATGAAATTTTGCATCTCTTTGTACACAGCAAATAAATTGATGTCCTTTGTTGCTGAAAATGTTTCCTCATGTATTGTTGTTAGAACCTACCGACAATGCCAGAAGCCAACCATATTAGAGTTCTTCCATAGCTTTCGAAATGTCCGGATCTAAATTCAATTAAACACGTATGAGACTTGTTAAAACGTCGCGTGCGAGAACTTCCACAGCAACTCTTTCTCAGAGAAATATGGTCAGTGTCATTCAAACATGGATTACTATTCCAAAATGATACCTCCAACGCTGTATTGTGTCAATAAGAACCCGATGCCAAGTTGAAATTTCTGTTTATGGAGGTCACACCAGATATTAAATGTCATTTGGAAAGTTTGACGTTTGAGTTTGAGGGTGTTGAATTTCATACCCATGTTATGATTTGTTATGATTAACTATTAGTGATTTTACAATAAATTTTCCGCCAATATGTGAACAGAATTGTTTCATACAACATATTATGAAATAGCATTCATGTATCGTTTGTTTTCGAATTATATCTATAAAATACAGTTGGCCAATTATAAAAAAAATAAATATAAAAATCGAACATGAAAAGTAGCATTCAAGGACGACAGTCAACCACAAACACACACAGAAACAAAAAAACACAGAAACAAAAAACACTTTAAAGATGAATAAAAGGCAAGAAAAGACATCACAAACACAAAAGGGTTGGCAATAGGTCTAACGCCTTGGAACAGCCAGTGGCAAACAAGCTGCTGGGGTTGGTCGTGGTGGGGGGGGGGGGAGTGGGGGGGGGAGTGTGGGGGGGGGGGGGGGTAAACCAGGTTCTAGGGTGCACCAAACCTAACTCTGACCCAGTTGTCATCCAATAAACGGGACAGTGTAAATAAAAAAATCCCCGCCAAGTTATAATAACAAACAAGGCAGCATTAATAGGCAATATAAGTAAAACACATAAATGATCCTATATACATAATATAAAAAAACAAAAGCCGAGAAAGCCGCAAAGTAAGTACTCAATGACTTGGCAGAAGCCAGAGCAACAAGAGAACACACCGTTAAGGGTACGAAAAGACAAGATGAAAGACAAATAGCAAACGCTACCGTCCTATAAGGATTTAGATAGAATTCATCATATCGTCCACAATCAAAGAGGAAAGCATAGTGGCGAACTGTAAATGGGTCAACCGCTAAACATGCAGTACCTCTTTTGATAAACGTTTTAACAAGTTTAATACAGATTGTATGAAAGTGATTATGAACAGGATCTGACGGAGTTTGTAAATCACATCACCATATAAGTCAGGATGTGATAGTCCTTGTCGCAGAAGAGTTCTTAAATTACTTTTATATTTTAAAATTAGATCAGGGTTACGATAACAAAATTTAAAAATGTTTTTCGAAGTTTATGGTAACGGTAGCCCTGCTGGAGAAGCTTTTTATACTGAAACGAAAAAGAAACGCAGGGTGCGTATTTCCGCTATATATTGCAACACACTTAATATATTCCAAGGAAATCCCAAGATGTTTTAAGTGCAGTTAGTTAGAGAAAGGACACAACTATGATGTTGTAGACGTTATAATCACAGTACACGTTGTTATAAGAAATTCATAAATGCTGAAGTTTCTCTTTGAAAAATTGAGCCAGTTCAGTACTGTATTTAATGTTAAGTGGTTGCAACATTTAAAGCCTAAGTTTGCTCACTTGCTTGAGCCAAATGCGCATTCTGACGATAATGAAACTTTAAAGGGGTAACCATTGGTGTGTTCAGTGCTGTTTAAACCTACTTTCTATAGTTATACAAATATTACGAATATTAAAGTCCCCAACACGACTACAAATTCTAAAGAAAAGAATAAGTTGAGAAACGTAGACCCCATAAGAAGTAGCTCGGGGAACATCCCCATCTAAATGGGGGTAATTAACAATATCAAAATTAAAATTTTCTCACCTGTCATAGATTTTACTAATAAGGTAAAGCCAGATTTTTTTATTTTTAGATTTACGGGAGAGCCTACCCTAAATTTTGCAAAACTGAAATAAAAATAAAAGTCGAAACTGTGATTTTATTTTATTTTTTCCTCCTGTTCGATCTGCTACATCTTTTTTTTAAAAAAAAGTTGTGCCTATCCTAAAACTTATTTTCTCAATAACGTAAAATTGCACACTTTCTTTTTGAAAATTTGGATTTGACTTAGTATTTACTTTGTAAGGTCGAAAATCGAAGTATTTATTTAGTCTCTTTAATATACATGTTTACAAACACAATTTAATGTATATCATTGAACACCACAATACCTATTTTGCTCTACTAGGCATTGAGTTCATAAACCTGTCTTGAGAATATTCTTAGTCTTGACTTTTGTCAGGGAAAAATATGTCTCTTATTCTTGCAACTATGAAAGATAAACATTCAATAATTTCCAGTTTATATATTACATTTTGTTTCGATTTGAAGTGTATTCAATAGAAAATTTGTGATAATTTCTGTAAAATACATAAAAATATATTAATCTGACAGTCAATCAAACCAATTCTCAAGAGTGGAAGGTATTTTCAAGAACGGTTTGTAATGTAGGCGTCAAACAATAATTATATTATTAGCTGCTTTATCAGCAGGAACTAAAACAGATTTATTATGAAATTCTTGAATTCCCGATTTTAACTTACGAAACGAAAACCTAGGTCTCGGTGCAAGTATAGTGGCGTTAGCATTATAACAATTAAAGCGTGTATCTATAATTTTAAAAATTGACTTTTTCCAAGTAGAAAGAGAGTTTGAGTCCGCAAGTTCTCTACGACTTCATTGTGTTCAGTGTATATATATATATATATATATACAAATTGAAAACAATGTTGTCGTAGAGTTTCAATGTCTTAGTTTCAATGTCTTATATAAGGACATTGGAACCAGAAATTGTGAAATTATGTACCTATCCCTTACAAGAAAAGCTATAATACATGTATTATAGCATGGGGAGTACGGACATATTTGAAAGGCAGTGAAAGGATAATATGATTAGCATGACATATTAGCAAGAATTTGACCGATCGATTATCAGTCAAGTGAGACATGTCCAAAATTGGGGAGGGGACACAATCTGTGTTTGCCGACTTCAGTACTTTATAAATAAAACAAAGAAGTTATATAATAAGTGTATTCAAAGCCTTATAGTTACATTGTCTTTTGTCTTTTGGTTTTGTCTGATTTCAAAATGTCAGTTTGGATGAATGTATTATATACAGTAACAAACATTGTATTATATACAGTAACAAACATTTCCATATTTCACGATAAGGGTAACACTACGTATAGCCGCTTCACGTTCATGGAAGCGCAAATAAATATTATGGAATGATTTTTTAACACTAGTATAATTGTGTAATGAACAATGTTATATGTATTTATTCTAAAGTTGTGATTATCCCAGAACTAAGTTTGTACAGCTCAGTAAGTGTGCCAGGTTCCCTGCCAGGACTTGAACCTGAATCTCTCTTCTCGAAAGAAAAGCATGCTTCCTTACACTACAGAGATGTTCCCAACAGCACAGAGCGTACAAAAAATTAATCAGCCAACTTAAATTTAGATTAAACATATTTTACTTCAAATTATGTATATTTACATGATCCATTCTAGTCACTGATCTTAACTCTTACAGTATTGTTTATAAATTAATTCCAACACTTCATTAAAAAGAAACCCAGTGAAAACAAGCAAATTCAGCGAAGTACCAAGTCCACTATATGTGAAATCACACATCGTAAAATAATGGATACTCCTCAATCCTGCCAAATTTCATAAGACATCATTTTTTTATTTAAATTAACAGCATCCTAGAACTTTGACCAACTGACCTGAATAACAATGCAGTGCTTCCTTTCAATGAGTTTCACATTTTGAGGAAGTTTTGATGAACTCCATTTAGGCTGTTGTGAGTGCCACCTTGTGAAATGCATCTGGCAAAGAGAAGGAAGGCTTGGATTATTGTTTATATCTCTGAAAACAAACAAGAACAGGAGGTCAATGACCCTGAAGCTCTATTGTTAGGAGTTGATAGATTAGCATTCATGTGAATTTTTATGAAAATCTGTCAAGTAGTTTCAGAGGAGTAGTCGCTACAAAACAGTTAAGGGCGGACACCGCACCACAGTAAGACTCTGCTGATCTTTGATCAGTAGAGCTAAAAACAAACAAAAACTTGTGATTTAACGAGCATTTAACGTTTTAAAATCAAATACGGATCTGTTTCACAATTTACTAGAACATGTAAACGCAAGAGTTAGCAAGCTTGTATACCTTTTTAAAAGAGCATACATTTTAAATCAGTTTAATGCAAAAGTGACGGTGACATATTATACAAAAAGTCAATGATCTTTAGTTCATTATCAGTCGGGTTTACATTGCGGTATTGATTCATACTAAATATTGCTCATTCGTCCCCAACGTCGTTCGTAAATAGCAAATCTGTTCTGAAACCGAGAGTTGTTTCCGGCGATGCATATGTATAAACAAAACAAGAGGTCAATGACCTTGAAGCTCTACTGATAGATTTTTGATAGCTAGGTCAACATTCCTGTGAAGTTTCATGAAAATCCATCAAGTAGTTTCATAGGAGTAGTCCTACAAGTTTTCATTATATAACTCTATGTTAACAAAGATGGCCGCTGGCGGCCATGTCTAATGTCAAATCAAAATAATTTTTGACAAGGATCAACATCATGTCATACTGATCATTTTAGAAAAAGTCCCATATCAATATCACATAGTTTTCAAGAAGAAGTCGCTACAAACTTGTTTTTTTGAAAATCTACTTTTAGCCGTGGCGGCCATCTTGAATTTCCAGCCGACCTGAAGTTTTGTTAAGATCAATTAGACATCAAGAGCAACATTCGTGTGAAGTTTCATGAAAATCCATCAAGTAGTTTTAGAGGAGAAGTCGCTACAGTTTTCATTATATAACTCTATGTAAACAAAGATGGTCGCTGGCAGCCATGTTTAACGTCGAATCAAAATAATTTTCGACAAGGATCAACATCATGTCATACTGATCATTTTAGGAAAAGACGCTGATCAATATCACTTACAGTTTTCAAGAAGTAGGCGCTACAAACTTGTTTCTTGAAAATTTATTTTTAGCCGTGGCAGCCATCTTGAATTTCCGGTCGACCTGAAATTTTGCTAGGATCAACTAGACATCAAGAGCAACATTCCTGTGAAGATTCATGAAAATCCGCCAAGTAGTTTCAGAGGAGTAGTCGCTACAATCTTTTACTATACAAACTCTATGTAAACAAAGATGGTCACTGGCGCCCATGTTTAATGTCGAATCAAAATAATGTTCGACTCGGATCAACATCATGTCATGTTGATCATTTTAGAAAAAGTCCCACATAAATATCACTTATAGTTTTCAAGAAGTAGTCACTACAAACTTATCTTTTAAAAATCTATTTTTAGCTGTGGTGGCCATCTTGAATTTCAGGCCGACCTGAAATTTTGCTAGGATCAATTAAACATCAAGAGCAACATTCCTGTAAAGTTTCATGAAAATCCGCCAAGTAGTTTCAGAGGAGTAGTCACTGCAAGTTTTAACAATATAACTCTATGTAAACAAAGATGGCCACAGGCAGCCATGTTTAACGTCGAATCAAAAATATTTTTTGACTTTGACAAGGACCAACATCATGACATGCTGATCATTTTAGAAAAAGTCCATTATCAATATCACTTATAGTTTTCAAGAAGTGGTCGCTACAAACTCGTATTTTAAAAATCTATTTTTAGCTTTGGTGACCATCTTGGATTTCACATCAACATGAATTTTTGCTAAGATCAACTAGACTTCATGGGCAACATTTCTGTTAAGTTTCATGAATATTCATCCCGTAGTTTCAGAGGAGTAGTCGCTAAAAATAAAATTTAGGACAGACGGACAGACAGACGGACGACGGACACCGCACCACGGCATAAGCTCTGATGATCAGAGATCAGTCGAGCTAATAACAAGAGGCCCAAGAGGGCCTGTGAACGCTCTACTGGCTGTTATACCATTGATGAATCGAGTCGTACTACATGGTGTCTAGAGTGTACACAAGGTTTTTCAAGTATTTGACCTAGTGACCTAGTTTTTGACCCCATGGGACCCATTTTCGAACTTGACCAAAATATAATTAAGACAACATTTCGACAAAGTTTCATCAAGATCGGGTCAAAAATATGGCCTCTAGAGTGTACTAGTGACCTAGTTTTTGACCCTGTGTGACCCTGTGTGACCCATTTTCGAACTTTAGCAAGCTATAATTGAGACAAATATTCTGACAAAATTGCATCAAGATCGGGTCAAAAATATGGCCTCTAGAGTGTACACACGGTTTTTCCAAAGTTTGACCTAGTGACCTAGTGACCTAGTTTTTGACCCCACATGACCCATTTTTGAACTTGACCGAGATTTCATTGAGACAAACATTCTGACAAAGTTTCATCAAGATCGGGTCAAAAATATGGCCTCTAGAGTGTACACACGGTTAATCCAAAGTTTGACCTAGTGACCTAGTTTTTAACCCCATGTGACCCATTTTCAAACTTGACCAAGATATATTTAAGATAAACATTCTGACAAAGTTGCATCAAGCTCGGGTCAAAAATATGGCCTCTAGCGTGTACAAAATGTTTTTCCAATATTTGACCTAGTGACCTAGTTTTTTACCCCACATGACCCATTTTCGAACTTGACCGAGATTTCATTGAGACAAACAATTAAGATAAACATTCTGACAAAGTTGCATCAAGCTCGGGTCAAAAATATGGCCTCTAGAGTGTACACAAGGTTTTTCCAATATTTGACCTAGTGACCTAGTTTTAACTTCATGTGACCCATTTTCGAACTTGATCAAGATACAATTAAGATAAACAATTTGACAAAGTTTCATCAAGATTGGGTAACAAATATGACCTCCAGAGTGTACACAAGTTTTTTCAAGTATTTGACCTAGTGACCTAGTTTCTGACCCCACATGACCCATTTTTACACTTGACCGATATTTCATTAAGACAAACATTCTGACAAAGTTTCATCAAGATCAGGTCAAAAATATGGCCTCTAGAGTGTACAGACGGTTTTTCCACAGTTTGACCTAGTGACCTAGTTTTTAACACCATGTGACCCATTTTTGAACTTGACTAAGATATAATTAAGACAAACATTTTGACAAAGTTTCATCAAGATTGGGTCAGAAATACGGCTTCTAGAGTGTACACAATGTTTTTCAAGTATTTGACCTAGTGACCTAGTTTTTAACTTCATGTGACCTATTTCCGAACTTGATCAAGATATAATTAAGATAAACATTCTGACAAAGTTGCATCAAGCTCGGGTCAAAAATATGGCCTTTAGAGTGTACACAAGGTTTTTCAATATTTGACCTAGTGACCTAGTTTTTGACCCCACATGACCCATTTTCGAACTTGACCGAGATTTTATTGAGACAAACATTCTGACAAAGTTTCATGATGATTGCATTAGAAATGTGGCCTCTAGAGTGTACACAAGCAAAAGTTAACCGACGACGGACGACGGACGACGGAAGACGGACAACACACCATCCCATAAGCTCTGCTGGCCCTTGGCCAGTAGAGCTAAAAACCGACTTTTAATTTAGTATACAAGCTGTCGTTAATTTTTGTGTCTGATTTCATTCCGATTTATTTTGGCATTTTCGTCTTGTTTTTAACATGCCCGCTTGTAAAATTTACATGCCCGACATGATTTTTACTAACTGCGGGCTCCAAAAAACCCAAAGAATGCATAATCCAATACACCAAAATAAACTTAGAACTACTCAAACCTGTAAACATCAAACATGTGCTTCAAAATTATTATAAATGTCATCCATGCCGAACAGCACATTTTTAAGATAACCCTGAAGTAGCCCGTTTAACAGCTTTTTTGCATTTTTTTCTTTCTGTCTGTTTTTTTTCCATAGCATGAAAAAGGTCCGAAATGTGCGATCAGAAGTCATTTCCACTCTAAAAGGTTGCCTCCTTTAACTCAATTTATATAAAGCTGCTATATTATGCGATTTTTTTTTTAACGCGACGAGACATAATGACGTCATGTGAAATGACGTCACGCCACATGCTATTCTATATTTAACGTCATCTTACTATGACATCGAAATACCATAGCAACCAGTACTTAAACGGGACATTAGCGATAGCATACTGTCAATATAATGAAACAGTACTAAGGCAAACCCAAGAATTACATCAATGGTTAGTTTTTAAATGCATAAAGCCCAACTCAAACTTAGAAAATCCTACTAAAATTGCATATACCGACCCCAAGACACATGGGATCTTGAGATATCACAAGTTAGATATCTCACGATAAGTTGCGATACATCTTGAGAAATTGTAAAATATATCTCAATTTATTTGGAGATATCAATGACTCAAGACTCATTGAGATATCTGAAGATAATTATCTCAAAACAACTTAAGATGTCTCAAGACAGTTATCTCAAGATAAATTGAGATATACATAGAGATTTATGGGGATTAACTGAGATATCTCAATACAAATATATCGATGTAAATTGAGATATCTCAAGATAAAATGTGATAAATTAAGACATATATTGAGATATCTCAAGATACGGTGCATCCGGGAGTATTACAATATACATATTTACTGAGTTGTTCATAATCTGGGTTTCGTAACAATGCGTGTTTGCCTTATCGACAAATTACATTCTAACCGAAGCAGGGGTGTAAACATTTGGAAAAATCAACTCGCGCTGCAGGACTAGTGGAACCAAATAGCTACTCGCCCTTACCAATTTACCACTCGCCCTGCAGCATATAACCTGAACATTATTTTCACCACTCTAGTAAGCTACAATAAGTACATTTGTGTACTCACAGACACTGTAGTAGCTGACAGGCAGTATGTGGATATTTTATTGTTATTCATATAAAGAAAGTGCCATATTATCTAACAACACATTTAATATTATGGTCTGCAACCTGTACTCGTACACTGTCATTAAGATTTATTCCCTTCCACGCAGACATTCGTCAGGGAGTGGGCAAAAGAAATAAGCGCAGAAAATTAACTTCTACAACAACAACAAACAAGAGGTCAATGACCTTGAAGCTCTACTGATTGATTTTGATGTCCGGAAGTAGTCGGTACAAACTCGTTTTTTGAAAATTTATTTTTAGCCATGGCCGCTGACAGCCATGTTTAACATCGAATCAAAACGATTTTTGACGAGGACCAACATCATGTCATGCTGATCATTTTCGAAAAAGTCCCATATCAATATCACTTATAGTTTTCAAGAAGTAGTCGCTACAAACTTATTTTTTAAAAATCTATTTTTAGCTGTGGCGGCCATCTTGAATTTCTGGCTGATCTGAAATGTTGCTAGGATCGATAAGACATTAAGAGCAACATTCCTGTAAAGTTTCATGAAAATCCGCCAAGTTGTTTCAGAGCAGTAGTCGCTACAAGTTTTTACTATATAACTCTATGTAAACAAAGACGGCCGCTGATCATTTTAGAAAAAGTCCCATATCAATATCACTTATAGTTTTCAAGAAGTAGTCGCTACAAACTTGTATTTTGAAAATTTATTATAAGCCGTGGCGGCCATCTTGAATTTCCGGCCGACCTCAAATTTTGCTAGGATCAATGAGACATCAAGAGCAACATTCCTGTGAAGTTTCATGAAAATCCGTCAAGTAGTTCAGAGGAGTAGTCGCTAAGTTTTCATTATATAACTCTATGTAAACAAAGATGGACGCTGGCAGCCATGTTTAACGTGGAATCAAAACGATTTTCGACAAGGACCAACATCATGTCATACTGATCATTTTAGAAAAAGTCCCATATCAATATCACTTATAGTTTTCAAGAAGTAGTCGCTACAAACTTGTTTTTTAAAAACCTATTTTTATATTTGGTGGCCATCTTGGATTTCACATCAACATGAATTTTTGCTAGAATCACCTAGACTTCATGGGCAACATTTCTGTAAAGTTTCATAAAAATCCATTTAGTAGTTTCAGAGGAGTAGTCGCTACAAAAAAGGTTTACGGACAGACAGACGGACGCAGCACCACGGCATAAGCTCTGCTGATCTCTTCAGTATTTTGTCTCCATTGGACCAATAATAGATGCCATAACTAATTATTAGCGGTTTGTAACTACGCTTGTTGTTCAGCCATACCCTTTCAGATTCGCCGACATCGCTTGCAGGGTCGCGGACGCAGACTTTCCGAACAGCGACCTCATGTATGTTCGTTCACCCGCCATTTACGGTGTCGATATAAAAAAAAACACAGTCTGACTGGTTAGCGATATATTGCATCACACTCCAATTGATTTTAGCGTGAATTGAATTTCTGAACCCATGCAGGTTTCGATATGTTTGTGTCAGACATGAATAATAGGTAACTTATAAAGTGTTTATAATCAATACTCATGTCACCGACTACATCAGAGATCTCGCAATTAGGCGAAGTCGCTTTAAACTTCGCTCTAATTTGACCGACTTTGTTTTTTATCCATGTTGGGCGAAATCTGAGTCGTCGCAATAAGCAAAACTGCGAACTTCTGTGAGTTTTATTGACGGCGAATTATTTTGTATGGCATGTTTCATCTTAAAATCCATTTCTAACCGTGGCCGCCGTTTTTATTTTCAGTCCGACCTGAAATTTTGCTAGAAACAACTACACATCATCAGCAACATTTCTGTGAAGCTTCATGACAATCTGTCAAGTTCTTTCACAGGAGTGGTCGTTACAGTTTTTAAATTGTTAACTGTGTAAACAGACAAGGCTGCTCCCAGTCATGTTTCATCAAAATGATTTCTGACAATGACCAACATCATGTGATGTACATCATGTTACAGAAAGTCCCATATCAATATCAGTTATACTTTTTAGGAAGTTGTCGCTACAAATTTGTTTTGTTTTAAGCTTACTTTTAACAGTGCCGGCCGTCTTGCATTTTTTGCCCAGCCTGAAGATTTGCCAGGTTCGACTGGGCTGCAAGAGCAACATCCCTCTGCAGTGTCATGAAGGTCCACCAAGTAGTTTCAGAGTAGGCGCAACAAATTTTTATACAAGTCCTTATTATATCACTCCATGTCTGGCGGGCATGTTTGATGTGGAATCAAATTAGTTTTCGACATGGCTCAACATCACGTCATGGTGATCATTTTAAAAAAAACAGCTAACCTTTGTCCATACATATGGTCTTTTGTTCATTTAAGCTTGTAAGAACATGTTCCACCACCATGTAGGCTGTTAAGGAAAAAAAAAATAGGTGTGTTTCCTATTGCATGCTTTAAAAATTAGGGTCGGTAGGTAGGAAATTTATATAAGTTTGTTTCGAGCAAGATATTTTGAGATGCTACATGTATTTATCTCATAAACCCCATACAAGTTGATGATACAACTGAAAGTTCCTCTGTAATGTAAGTTTACCTCGATATATTGCAATAAATCATTGTTCAGAACATTATTTTCTTTTCATTGAAAGTTTTAGGGTTGGCCCCTTAAAAATAGGGTGGGTCGGGCCATCGGAAACACGTTGTTTTTGGCATAACACAGACCAGCCACTTGTTCTTCGGTAGATCCTATAATGTATACCTACCTAGTGATATGCATGAGGCAACATGTCTTCAACTGATGCCCCTTTCCAATCTGGGTCATGCCAGTTTACACACATAAATATCACACATACAATGCACGTCCACATATACGATATATAACTAAGACCTTCAGCACATACCTGATTACGAAGCCAAGGACGCCAGAACGCAGACAGCGTGCAATATCCCCAATTTTCTATCAGCCTGGCAACAGATGTTAAACTCTGCAAAGACAAGGAAACACGAGATGTTATAAAAAAATGATTTCTCCACATACACAAAGAAAAGACACATACACGACATAAAATGTCCTGTATCACACACGTCAGTCAACCTTTATGGCAGGACGTGCAATGGAATTACCCCTGATTTGTCCATGACAACAAGCAACATCGGTAATGCTCTTGAAAGCAGTTTCGAACCATCTGTGTACAGTTTTAACATTAGACATCCTGTGCCTTTCCCATCCGGGTCATACCAGTTCAACCAACAAAGCTGCAAACCGTTCAATATGCCATCTGGGTCATGCCACTTCAACAACGCAGCTGTAAGACGTTCAATATGCCATCTCGGTCATGCCGGTTTACCCAAGACACTATCACACATGCAATGCACTATAACATATAAGGTACACAGCGACTACCATCAGGACATACCTTAATAGAAAGCAAAGGGCGCCAAAATGCAAACAGGCTGCAAAATCCACAATCGCCTAGCACCTGCCATCTGAAGCAGATCACTGCAAAGACAAGGAAACACAGTATCGTATAATACAGGCTTTCTCCACAAACGCAAAGAAGATAAACATACACGAGATCAGACAATATTTCCAGTGATAAACATACACGAGATCAGACAATATTTCCAGTATCATACACGTCAATCCATGGCTTTTCGAGACCTTTCTCACCCTGTTGCGAACAAGCGTTTACATGGCCATGCTCACATTTTAAAGCGCACAAAGAACCTGCTTTTACAGCTCAAGTGGTATTTCAGACAGCAAACCCTTTAAGACGATCTCTTTCTCTCTCTATCATTCTATACTATCGCGGAGACAACATTATCGCAGTTATGAGCAACTACCGTTCAATGCTTCGATGTGTTTGCTCTGTGATCTGTCTCTGCGTCACTTTTGGTCAATGACATTTCAACGTTACCAGGTTGACTTTCCAAAATGCGCAGCAACCATTTACTTTGCCTTTTCATTGATAAGCATCGGGAGGTGTACAGAACTGGTTCTACCCGGGAAAACTGGTGGTCCGTCTCCACCAAAAAATAAATCGACCGTCAGATATAATCTTACATGTGTTGACAATGACGTAAACTACCATACCAAAACAAACAATCAATTTCGACATGGCTGGGAAGAGATTGACAGCAGTCTCTCACGAGGAAAACCACCCATCAAGGTCTGTCGCGTGCGGAAATCTGTTTAACTTCAGCTTTCACAAAAACATAATTTCTTCACTTATTGTGCAAGACATAGTAATGCTCTTGAAAGGTATTTCGAACCATCTATGCGAGCAAACGAATGAACAAGAAAACCCAAAAGACTTCCTCGAAAAAACAAAACGACAGCTATTCAGATAACGAATCATAGTTACGTCACCTGCACACTAAATGAATGTTGCATCTACCCACCTGTCCTTTCAAATGAACTCTTCACCAACACTTCCTGCTTGAACTAAAACTTACATCCAAAAAAAAACAAATTTTCAAGATGGCTGTGACAAAGTGACAGAGTGATCCTAACTTATGCGCATGCGCAAACAATAGCAACCATAACAACAATAACAAACTCTTGCCCCACATAGGCCAACTTTTTCTCACTCAACATCATCTTATAAATCCATTTAGACACTCCACAACATCCTTTTCAAATAAGCCCCGTAATGGTGTGTGACAAGTTCTCAACACTGCCCACAGCCATTGCCACACATTCATGAACTTGTGGACAGCCTCGTGGCCGTGAAGCATGAACTACTTCTCCACCATAACAATAATATGCCATATTACCTACCAAAACTTATCTACGGTACTTAACTTTCGCCCAAAAAATATTCTCGCCCACGATTTAGCAATGATTACAATGGCTTGAAATGTCCAATGTAACGTATAACGTCGACCTACTGTACACCAGGATCCGTCGCAAAATGGCGTTCGTTATTAAAGCGTAATACATAGCCTGCTGCGCGCGCAAGTAAACCGGAACTCAACATTCAATTTATATTTACCAAAAATATACAGACGTTAAAGGAGCTACTTATGTAAGAGCCAACTATTACGTCTCGTTCATGTATCTACATCCATTAGTGATTTTCCGTACTAGAAAACAATATACATTTTGTACACATCCATTGGCACAATATAATCCATGTGTATTCTATTTTATGACATAGAGGTCATTGGGGTTAAATCTTACTTTGATTTGTTTTGTCTGAATGGTGTTTTACGTCTGGAGTTTTAGCACATTTTAGGCCATATATGACGGTCGATTATTTTGTGGTAGAGGCAGACCACTTAATTTTTCTTGGGTAGAACCAGTTCTGTTTACCTCCAGCCATCCGTAAGACTCAACATTTTCTCACTTGCAAATTGCGTTCCCAGTGGGATTCGAACCAGCAGCGGTGAGAGGCGAGAAAGTTTACAACGCAACGTCGTTAACCCATCGAACACGGAGGCGCTTACCATTGAATCAGTTACACTGATTTCAGTGAATGGTATATTGCGTATAAACATTACAAGTGTATTTACATTATTATTGTTATTACACAATATACATGTATATAATTTGATTGTATATTGATGAATGACATATGATGCTTTTTTTTTTTTGCTTTTATTTTATAAAATTCTAAACAAAACGTACAGAATTTCCCAATTTCTGGTGCCAGTGACTTGGAAGACTTTGAAGCTTATGTTGCTGTTAATAGTTCGTGTTACTGATGCATGGATAGTTAATCAATTATAACTCTTTTTTTAACAGTTTTTCTCTCTATTTTTTAAAAAATAATATGTGATCAAGTTAAGAATTCAAACGAGTAACACAGACATATTCACCATAGATAGTTCGGATCCTAGTATTTTAATAAAACTGTTTTTGAGTTTCAAAAGAAGACCTCTAATGTGACAGCATGTTTTGAACAGATATTTACCGTTCCACGAGCAGACGTTAGTCAATAATCTGGTAGAAACGTACCGTTTACCATGTTTTAAGGTATTGATGTTTTACCATATATCAACATATTGGCATTTTATCAGGTTTCAAGAAAAAGGACCGCCTACATCATTGTTTGAGTGAAACGACAATGTGTATGATATGTGTATTTAAATATGGCTATATATCGGCTAGTAATTTTACCGTTTAAACATTTATATAACGCCATTAAACCACACTATGTTTCACGTTATAATAATAAAAAAATTGTTGTAGTATATACAACATATGTTAGACAACTCGTATGTTTTTAATAACTGTGGATACCAGCATATGAAGGTGAAGCAGTAAGCAGTAAGTATCCTGTCATCACTTCTTAGTCAAATCGTATGATTTTACAATGTACCCAGAAGACAGAATCCATATTCCCCAGGAAGTTTTAACCGACACTATATTTTACGATATCGGTTGGGTTCGCGTCCAGTTGTATTCACACCGCTGGTAAACGCGCAAATCATACAGCACCGTTGATTTACTTAAATGAGTTGAGCAACTTCCGGGGATGTATTTGAGTGTTCGAAATTTCAAAAAGTCAAGGTGAGTTGTATTGTTGTTTCTACAATCTTTTCGTTTTGCAACACCGCATCAAACATTTTAGATCGTACTTATATGTGTCTATAATTAAAGTATGTCCATGTACAATGTCTACTTTGAAATCTGAAAAACGACTGAGTTTTCCCCAAAATTCCGAAGAAGCGGAAACGTCCAAAACGAAAACGAATACATATAAATGTACCTTTTTTCCCTATAGCCAATTTGCATCTTTTTTGATGAACAGTGACACATTGTTTGACGAAATGCATGCATTACAATACTTTAAATTGAACGTATCATAAAGCGAGGAAATAGGGCCAACATCACCTGGTGCAAGATTTGCGGCTTCGGTGCAAGTTGTGAGCTAATTAACTGTATATACTGTGCTTTCGCCTTTTTTAGAGTTAGTTATATCATACCGATGTATAATCCATATAAACATATAATTCGATGTAACATGATTTGTTTTATACAGCAGTGTTGCCTTTAACCATCGATATGTAAACCTTCCGGCAGTTAGCAGTTATACCATCATTGCGTACTTGCTTTGTGACTTTCTAAACTTGTTCTGTCTCCATATATACATGATCCTTTTTGTGTTTTACTTATATCGCCTATTAATTCTACCTAGTTTCTTAGAGGATAAAGTATATTGGGGATTTATTTATTTAGTGTTCCGTTTAATTGGGATATCAGTTGGGTAAGAGTAAAGTTTTGTGACCACAGAACCTGGTTAAAACCACCAGCAGCCATTTTTCCACTGACCGTTTCAAGGCGGTACCCCTGTTGTCAAGCCTTTTATGTTTGTGGTGTCGCATACTTTGTTTCTATTTACCCATGTCTGAACGCATGTTTTTGGTTGACTGTGTTCTGTGAATGCTACATTACATAAGTATTTGTCTTAACGTAGTAATTTGTCCGTAATAAATTGAAGTAGATGTCCTATGAGTTAATCCTGTGTATGTGCTAGATTACTGCCGTTGCGTTGTAGTTTGATACAGTGTTATTTTGCAGGTGCACTAGTTTAATCCGGTGTAAGCGCTTGCTGAGTAACGTTTTAAGTATTACATTCTTATCCAGTTAACATTGCCCTCACGTAGACGTACAAACGGACAAAATCAGACCACTATACCCAACTGTAGGTAAGCTGGTTTAATGTTTTCCGTCCATCCTTCTGTTCGACCGTCCGTCTGTATACGGTGTATCTGTGTTCTGTGTATCACTCCTCATTTATATGTAAACACCAAAACACGCGAAAAGACAAACAAAGAATGGCAATAGTAATAATAAAGGAACATGACACAAAAAGGCTTGACAGTAGGGCTACCGCCTTGGAACGGTCAGTAGCAAAATGGCCGCTAGGGGTTTAATTCGATTGTTTAAGTAAGAGTTATGGCCTTTTTCGACTTAGTCATTATCAGATTCACTTGCTATTGAGGTGCATAACTCCTCATTTAGTCATTTATCTTTAAGTAGATTGTTTTCAACTTTGGCATGGTTTCTTGACAGAATATGAGGATGCTTTCATTACGTTTAGATGAATTATGGCACTTTTTCGTCTTGGGCATTCTAAGATTCAAATGATGCTCACGGTCATATATTGTGTGATAATTGGTCACCTGGGTTTTATGGGTATAATTTAAAAACAATCAAGTCATGCTAAGCCTTGTAATTTAATGTTCTATCGGTGTAAAACAATTCAATTCACATTTTTTGCTAAACATTTCAAAGTAAAAATGCTAATAGTTCAAACATAACAAAGGTATTCAATTTTACACCCTCAAACCAAAAGTGACAATTTCAAAATGGCGACTATTGTCCATGACAACGGTAACGTTTATGCTAGGCGATACCATGATGAAATTTTGCAGCCAGTCTTTGTACAGAGAAAATAAATTGATGTCCTTTGTTGCTGAACATGTTTCCTCATGTAATGTTGTTAGAACCAACCGACAATGCCAGAAGCCAACCGTGTTAGAGTTCTTCCATGGTCTTCGAAATGTCCGGATCTAAATCCAATTGAACACGTATAAGACTTGTTAAAACGTCGCGTGCGAGAACTTTCACAGCAACACTTTCTCTGAGAAATTGGCCAGTGTGTCACTCAAACATGGAATGATATTCCACAACGATACCTCCAACGCTGTATTGTGTCAATAAGAGCCCGATGCCAAGTTGAAATTTCTGTTAATGGAGGTCACACCAGATATTAAGTGTCATTTGGGAAATGTGACGTTTGAATTTGAGTGTGTTAAATTTCATACCCATGTTATGTTTGAACTATTAGTGATTTTACAATACAATACGGTTGAAATTTCACTATCCTTTAGACTATTGAACTCTATGTTTCTGTCAGACCATTTTACTCATCCGTACTGTGCACTCAAATAAAGCCATACAACCATGATGTATTTATCGTGATACACTAACTATGCAAATGAGGCCCGAACTACTGATTTGTAAAACATTAAGTAAGAAAGTATGTGCATGTTATATAATACAATACAGTCAGACATACCATAATATTTATTTTTAATCTTACTTGCAATCATGTTTGGTTTAATGTATTTTCAAATGTTGAGTTGTTGACATGCTTCGCCCGTGACAATAACAGGTGTTTTGCTGAATTATTTATGAAAAATAAGAGAAATAATGCAAGAAATAGATTCCTATTATATCTAACATTTATGCATATTAGAGGAAAATGAAACAGCATTTGTTTAAAAAATATATATACAATTGAAGTATAATCTTACCTTAAAATCCACACAGTGTCTCAACCTGCAACTATCCATGCATCAAAATAGACAAGCTATTAACATTAACATAAGTTTCAATGTCTTATATAAAGACATTTGAAGCAGAAATTGTGAAATTATGTACCAATCACTAAAACAATATACATTGTGTACACATTCTTTGGCTTAATATAATCCTTGTGTATTTTATTTTATGACATAGAGGTCGTTGAGGGTAAATCTTACTCTTTATGTATTTTGTTTGAATGGTGTTTTACGTCATTTTTAGCACATTTTAGGCATATATGACGATCGATTTTTTTGTGGTAGAGGCAGACCACTCCGTTTTTCCTGGGTAGAACCAGTACTGTATACCTCCCGCCATCCGTAAGAATCAACACTTTCTCACTTGCAAGTTTCTTCCCAGTGGGATTCTAACTAGCAGCGATGAGAGGCGATAAGGTCTACAGCGTAACGTCGTTAACACATTACTTTAAACATATTTTATTGCTTTTCTTCCATATACAAGCAAAAAGGGTTGGGCCAACATTAATAAAGGCCCGTCTCAACAATATTGTAATTAACAGTTGACAAGATGGCAATATAATATCACATAAAATATTCAAATACATTTTTCGGTGAACAAAAGAAGAAAAAAAAGGAGAGGAGTTAATAGAATAAAATTCCATGAAATATCAAACAGAAGGAATGCATGATTATGCTGTGGTTGAATGCTGCCCCGAGCCGGTGTCATAATAGTGTATATAATCTCTAGTCGTTATCAAATGATTTAGTATATTTAATGTATAGTTGAATATGATTAAAAATAGCGCTATTATCTTTATCTTTTCCAGATAGAAATATACGAACGCTAAGCGGGTGAAATGGACGGATAGCATGAAAAAGACGAAGTCGTTCATTTAAATAAAACGGACATTGCTTAAACTAATGTTCAGCGTCCTCTTATTCATGTCAACTTTTCTCACAGGTTGCGTTTTCTTTGATTTTGTTTATAAACAAATCATATTTCAGGTTACTGCATTTGTTTCTTATCCGTGCATGAAATACAGACAATCTACGACATCCAGAAAAATAGAAAATAGGTATTTTGGGCGAAATTAAAGTATTGATTTGTCATAAGAGTTTTAAAAGCAAAGAGGGAGTCTTAATTTCGTATGTGTTCAGGTATTGTATTATAACGATATACACGAAGGAATGAACGAATTACTAAATATCTGAGTTCTCGTATGAATAGATACGTAATCATTTGTATTTCTTAAGTTATAAGGAGCAACTCTGCCAACTATGTCAGTGACTAAATTTGCAAAATATTCAGGCAAATAACCAGCCTTAACCTTATCAGCAATTATCAGTTTTTGGTATTTTCTTTTAGCCCCGTGTGGTTCTCGGGGGGCCCCGTTTGGTCACGGGGCAAAGAATAGTGCCACTGCAGATCCCTTTGGAGGGATAGGCAGAGGGGTAGAATCCCCCCAGATTCATGTTCATTTTATCATTTTTTGTTCATGTTCATTAAAGGTCTTCATCATGACCCCTGCATTGTTTCAGGTGCTGTCTCGCTCGCATCAAAAGAGCAGTGGCAGAAAAACAATAACGTGGCTCCAGCGTAAATGGAGTTTCTACGATAGAATTTGCAGCAACTCTGCAGTTCAGGGTGAGAAGGTTCTAGGCCCATTTTCCATATTTTATCTCGATGTACATGGAATATGAGCCTGGCATGTTCATGCCTTTTAGGCGCCATATAACCTGTTCATGTGTTGGTGCGCCTTAAAACCCCAATTCAATTCAATTCAATTCTGTCTTTTAATGGTAACCACCAATTTTGGTATATAAAGAAATATAAAAAGATCGGACAGGGTAAGTACCATTCAAGGAGGACAGTCAACAACAGAACACAGAAACAAACACGCAAACAGACAAAACAAGAAGGCAAAAGTAATAATAAATGCAAACGACATCAAAAACACAAAAGGGTTGACAATAGGGCTACCGCATTGGAACGGTCAGTGGCAAAGTAGGCCACTGGGGTTTAAACCGGTTCTAGTGTGCACCAAACCTCACACTTAAGCTACTGTCATCCCATTAAAACAGGACAGTGTAAATAAAGAAATACCCGCCATGATCTAATCTCTAACCAACAAGGCAGCATCAATAGGCAATATAAGTAAAACGCAAATATGCTCGTGTAAATATAATACAAAAAACAACAAAAAACAATAACCTAGAAAGCTACTATGAAGGTACTCAATGCAGAAGCCAGAGCAACAAGAGAATAAACCATTAAGGGCACGGCAAGAAAGATCATAGACAACATCAAACGCCACCGTCCCAATGGGCTTTAGCTTTGCGTCATCATAGGGTCCAAAGCCTGTCCGGTCATCGTACAATTAAAGTGAAAAGCATAGTGGCGAACTGTAAAAGGGTCCACCACCAAGCATGCAGTACGTTGCAAAATGATAGGATCATAACCTCCTAAATAGTACGAAAGTGATCATGACCAAGAATCATACGAAGTTTATAAATCACATCACCATAGAAGTCAGTTTGTGATAGTCCTTGTCGCAGAAGAGTTCTTAAATTAATTTTATATTTGGAAAGAAGATCAGGGTTACGATAATAAAATTTTGCAAAGGTTTTACGAAGTTTATGGTAACGGTAACCCTGATTGAGTAGCTTTTTAGTTATACAAAGATTACAAGCTCTCGAAAAACGTATAAGTTGAGACACATACCCCCCATAAGAAGTTGTTCGGGAAACATCCCCATCCAAGTGGGGACAATTAACAATGTCAAAATTAAAAGCATCTCTCTTGTCATAGATTTTGCTAATTATTTCACCATTTTCAATCGAGAGATATAAATCAAGAAAAGAAGCGTTATTATCAGATATATTAGCTTTGTTAAGCTGAAGTTCATTAGGATAAATAGTATTAACCATAGTTGGAAAGAAAGGATTGTCAATGTTCAATATGTCATCCAGATACCGAGAGGTGTCATTAAAGGCTTTAATAGTATCTGCCTGGTTATCTGGTGAAAGACTCAACTTGAAATCTCTTTCATAGCAAAATGAAAACAAATCCGCGATAAGTGGTGCACAGTTCGTAACCATAGGGATACCAACAATTTGTCTATAAATGGTGGTTCCATACTGACGAAAATATTATCTAAAAGGAAGATGAGTGCTTCACCAACTTCATAGCAAGTCCACATAGTATAATTGTCTAAACTGCCGTTAGTATAAAAATGCTTTAATATTATTACATGCCAAATATGTAGTATTTTCTCTAGCGAATTTTGTTTTGGAATAAGAGAAATTATCTTGTCTTTAATAAGTTGATGTGGTAAGGTTGAATATAAAGTAGAGAAGTCATAAGTGCTTATTGATGAAACTTGACCTTCATTGAAAATGTTATCAAGAACGTCTCTTGAATTTTTATAGACCCAAAATAAATTAATCCCAGAGTTTTCATAAGTTTTATCACAATATAGTTTAACGTGATCTTTAACGGCAGTAAGACAGGAAGTTAAAGGTTTGGAGATGTTTGTTGTGGTGCAGGCACTAGAATTCGAAACAAAGCGAGCCTTATTCGGATTTTTATGTAATTTAGGAATCCAGTACATAGTAGGCAGTTTATTTTGCTTATCGTTTACACCAGCCTTGAAAGTAGTGCACCGAGTGATATGTGCGGAAACAACATTATCCTCAGTAGAAGTAACTGGAGTATACGAATTGGTACTGCCCAGTTGACGTAACGTAGGCGTCAAACAATAATTACATTATTAGCTGCTTTATCTACAGAAACTAAAACAAATTTATTATGAAATTCCTGAATTCCCGATTTTAAATTACGAAAGGAAAACCTAGGACTCGGAGGAATTAAAGAGGGTTTAGCATTATAAAAGTTAATACGTGTATCTATAATATCAAGAATTGACTTTTTCCAAGTAGAAAGCGAGTTTGGGTCCGCATGTTCTCTACGACACCATTTTATATTAAAAGTGTCAATGGAGTGGGCGATCTGGGCACGACAGGCATTAAAATCAATAGTTCAAGGTAATCTATATTTAGGACCTTTTGAAAACAAATGTCGAATACGTTTATCAACAATATCAAAAGTACCAGTGATGACATGACCTGCTGGAGCGTAGCAAAATGTTGATGTGTTGCATTCACATTCCTTAGGAGTATAATGTACTATATTAAGGTCAGAAACTATTTTGTTGTAGTTGAAAATAATATTTCTAATAGGCTTTTTATACTTATAACAAATTACAGGACTTTCGGAATTCTTGAAATATTTTGGGATAGAATCAACTGCATGAGTATTTCGAAAAATACTAGGCATGTCAATGAAATCAATACATTCATCGTGTTAATCCAGTGACGATGCGAGCTGCTTCATGTTGAATTTTGTCTAAAGTGTCTTTTCAGTATTGGGCGCAGCCGTCCCAAATAACAGAAGAATATTCAAGTATTGGTCTCAAAAACGATAAATATATTTGGTTTAAAGCTTTACGATTGATTAAAAACTTTATTTACAGCATCATTCCTAATATTTTAGAGACTGACGTAGTAATATTGGTAATATGTTCGCGCCATTTACCGTCATGACTAAGCGTTAAACACAAGTGTCTATGGTGTTCGACAAAGTTAACTGGCATATTACTAAAACTCAGCGAGGGCGTTTGTATATTTCTTTTGAGAGTAAAATCAATATCTTTAATTTTAGTTAGATTGAAATCAACAAAAGAAATATAAAAAGATCGGACAGGGATAGTAGCATTCAAGGAGGACAGTCAACCACAAAACACAGAAACAAACATGGAAACAGACAAACAAGAAGACAAAAGTAATAATAAAAGTAAACGACATCACAAACACAAAAGGGTTGACAACAGGGCTACCGCATTGGAACGGTCAGTGGCAAAGTAGGCCACTGGGGGTTTAAACCGGTTCTAGAGTGCACCAAACCTCCGTTCTAGGGTGCACCAAGCCACTGTTTAGACCAAGCATATATAATATTAAGATCGTGATTTAAGATTCCCTCAAGATCTGCAATATTAGACGAAGTAAGTTCAAGAGATGTATCATCTGCAAAAATATAAGTTATACTAAGAAGATTGTCAGAAATGTCGTTGTTATATATAACAAATAATAATGGACCCAAGACTAACCCTTGAGGGACACCAGCAGATATTCCTTTACTGTTCAAGTAACTAGAACCGATAAATACCTTTTGTTAAATAACTTTCGATCCATTTTAGCATATTGTCATTAATACCATTTTGTCTGAGCTTAAAAAGTAGGCCTTTGATCCATACTCGATCAAATGCCCTCGGCACATCACCGAGAATTTCACATGTGAATTGGTTAGAATCAATACCTTGACAAATTTTGTGATACATATCAATCAGTTGACAAACAGTAGAATGTCCTTTTAAAAACCCGGATTGCAGCTTATAAATAAGAGTATTTGCCTTGAAAAAATTATACAAGTGTTTATAAACAACCATTTCCATTAATTTACCAATATAAAATTAACAACGCTATTGGTCTAATTTGAGGCTAAGTTTGAGTCTCCTTTCTTAAAAAGTGACATTATAATGGCAAATTTCCAATTATCTGGAAATTTACTTCTAGTAAGTGATTCATTAAACAGTAATGCCAAAGGTTTAGAAATAGATTTGTTTTTGTATTTTGTAAAATGTTTGGCTTATTTTGTCCTACCAATTTTATTTGGATTTAATGTAGAAATTATGTCTAAAATTTCATTTTCGTTAATTTGCAAATTTGTAAAAGAATTTTGTTTTTAAGAGTATATTCTGGAAGACAGCAAATTATCTTCATTCTCATTTGTTGAAGAAATAGAAACAATATAGTTGTTTAAACAATTAGCTTGATCTATATTACTGAAACAATACTCTTCTTCGCCGGTTGACGATGTGGTTTTTAATGGGGGAACACTTGATTTTCAGAGTTTTTATTAGACTTAACTAACTGTGTAGTATAGGGTCGATTAATCCTGGTAGCAGGCACCAGAAGTTTTAATGTAATATAGCGATGTGAAAATATCTAACTCAAGAATAGTCTTTAATATGTATTATATTAAACTACTATCTAATTATATTTCACAATAAAACTATACACAGTTAAAAAACCAGAGTAAATATTCAACTTTGATTGAATGTACAAGTTACAATTCGTAAGCAGTTCTAACGTTCAAAAGTGCAAGCTTAGCAATATCTATCAATCTGTTAGAATCTCGGACCAGTCTATATGAATCTGCACCAGTCTATAAGGTTCTGTCGAATGAAGGCAATCTCGTATCTTATATAGCGTGGCTATGTCCCACCTTTGAACTGTCACGTATACCCTCGACCATGAACTCTAACCTCGGAAACTGGTTCTATGACGCCAAATTTGGGGTCAATCGTACAAAACACCTCTTTTTGGAGTAAACAAAATATTTAACTTACTTTCCAAAATGCTGATACAGGGTATTTATATAATTCTCCCAAAGTTGCCCGGTCATTCCATTGTTTCAACAGACAAACCTCTACTTAACTAAAGGTTATTGTCATACTGTTACTAAATATATACTTAATTGGATTAATTAACTTTCATGCGCATCAGTCATGAACATTCAGAGGAAATGGTCAAACCCAGGCCTCTACACAAACAACGTAATTAAGCTACTTCTGAGACAAATGACAGAGGCCGTGAATGAATGTTGGTCACCTAGTTTTTCATGTACATGTTATGATCAGCCATGGGTGCAATATTATATCTTACTTTAAGACCCCCCGAAGCTCACTATAACACAATCCATTCATACACACATATGAATTATACACTATAATTTCTTACAAGGCTAACACATCAAGGTATATAGATCAGAGAATAATCAAATCAAAACATGTTATCACATACATAAGTTTACACAATGTCAGTTAGTCCAAATTGTTCATATGTTTAGAGTCTATACTGATTGCAATGATTAATGTTGTAGTCCACAATTGTTCAGTGTTAATTGTTATGTATAGTTCATCACTGTTTTAGTTAATGATATCCCGTTGATATGACATCTGACATCTGGTTGGTATGACATCATGTAGGTATGACATCATGTAGGTATAAAATCATGTAGGTATGACATCTGATTGGTGTGACATCATGTTGGTATGACATCACATTGGTATGACATCTCATTGGTGTGACATCTCATTAGTATGACATCATGTTGGTATGACATTACGTTGGTATGACATCACGTTGGTATGACATCACGTTGTTTCGCCAGTGTACCAGTATATATTTGGTACACATACGCCTCGTCAAGTAATATCCAATTTTGATTACTTGAAGTTGTCTCCTTACTGCCTTTAATTCCATTACGCACACCCGTGGTGTGTATGATTGTGTCTGCTGTCCGCACTGGTTATTTCCCTTTCTCCATAAAATGAGACTACAAGTTCATTACTCTGAATGCATTGTCTATTTACAAGGTTACAAAATGTCTCAAGTGTGTTCTTAGCTTAACTTTCTTCTGCCTTAAGTCACGTTGAGCGCCACCCAAGGTCTTTTCAGCATCTTAAGTTTACGCGTAATCTCTTCACCAATCAAACCTTTGAGAGAAATGAGAGGACTTGGTTATATAAATAAACACACTTGAACATATATTTACATACTGCTTCTGAGCCACTCTGTTTTGTTCGAGGAGAACCTCAGTTGTCGGTAGTCCCCTGCTGTACGTCAAATCCACGATACAGCGGTCTCAAAACCATTGGCTTGTCCCTTTTCCCATTTGACAGAGTCAGGTGTTTGTCCGCTCGACTCTGAGACTCGGATAATGACGCCGCTTCGCCACGTATCTCTGGAATATCGCAATGTACGTCTTCTTCGTATGGGTCTGGACTCTGCAGTGGAATGACATTCATACGCCCCCTATAAGACCATTTTCTAATTTTAGAGAGTAACCATTTTTTTAAATGTTTGGCTAAGTATTTAATAATAATTAGAAATATTAGAAAACCCACTATTGCTAAAACAAGTTTTACATAATCCCAATTTGAGTATTTCTCATCATTTGGCATATCTTCAATCTCTTGAATATTACCTAATTTACTTTTTAAGTTCTGATATTGGGAATTCGCCAAGAGCACTTAAACTCTTAGGTACTATAATTTATATGAACGGTCAGTTCTTCATTGGTCATTAAAAAGTATGTCGTTTCAGTAACATAGATAGCTTTGGGCAAATCCATTGATGATGCATACAGTTCGCAGTATTTAGACGACCGGTCTGTATTTTTAATAAATATATTTACTAAACAAGAAGTTGATTGGTATGTACTTTGGATGCCTCTTTTTAAACTACATGACCTTATCAATGGATCTTAACAGTAACCTGCCTCTGTTTCTGATAGAAAGAAGTAAAGCGTTATTTCCTGACTGATAGCTAGAAAATCACTTTCTAGCTTATAGTATGTTACAATACCTTTTGAGTCAGTGGTTTTCACGTCACTGTAAGGGAAGAACAAACTGTTTGCGTAATATAACTCAAGCAATCTAGTATGTTCTACTAACATAATTTCGGTGACTACAATTATCTGTTCGCCGTCTAAATAAGTTGTGCATTTCAAGTGTTTGTAGTAATCAAACAAGTTTTCGTATGGGTCAATGGGCAATGAGAGAGTTGCAGGAAGTTGAGCACTTATCCCTAAGAGAGCCTCTTAAAATTGACTTGCTGGAATGATATTCGCACTTAGACGACCTGTCACTGCTTTGATTTAATTCATCTATGATTAGACTCATTTTCATGAAAATATAAAAACTTATCAATGTTTCCTATATGTCTATTAAGGTAACCTTTAGTCTTTACAAATTCTGCACTTAACGTCCGCAGAGTTTCCAAAACCTCATTAATTTTTGCCTATTTTCTGATACCGCAATGATATTGTGTTCATTACTTACATACTATCTAAAAGTGAATGCTCCAATACTTTCTGATTTCCTGAATAGCAGTTCCTAAGTAGTATCTAATCAACCATTAATAATAAATATCAAACAATTGCGAAGAGTACTTAAACCTCTCTCATATTTATAGTAATGGCCTTTTCCGTTGGATTTACTACACCACCTAATTTACTATAAAGGAAATGTCCCGTCAATGAACTGTCCGTCACTAGGTCAATATCTAGTACATAGTAGTCTGTCCATTCTACGTCATATGTCATTACTGTATTACTGTATTACTGTCATGGCCTTATAAACCTAATGAATACTGTCGCTACTTAAAACCATAGTCACACGCGTAACATATTATTACGTATCATATGCATTACGTTGTATTACTTCAATTGTTTACAGAAAAGTGAAAGGCCTTACTTAAATTGATTTTAACATCAATAATTAGCCATTTTTCGTCGCGTAACCTGTACTGCCCCTAATCTATCCCCATGTCACCTAATTTACCATCTACCATAATCATAATACACATTACTCCACTAGTTATCTACTAACTTAGTATCTCACTATAACTCAATCGAGCGCCTAATTAATACAGACGGTACCGATAATCACGATACAATACATGATGTATATCTCGATTCCTCCCTTAGTTTTACCTTGCCGTAAAACACCGTTCCTAACCTATCTTAAGGTTCGTCTCCGCTAGTTATCAACTTAACTAGCATATCGCCTATAGCTCAGTTCGAGTGTGTATGGGGCGACTCGAGTGTTCGACCACCAACTCGACGACTTAGCAAAACAATACTGTTAAACACAGTACATAGCATAGCTTCTACCCCGATAGCTCAATTAGTTTTACCTTCCCGTAAAACACAGCACCTAACCTAACTTAAGGTACTCTTCCACTATTTCTCCACTAAAACCTAACCTATCGCCTATGACTCTGTCGAGTGCCTTACCAGACAGGCAATACCGTTAAACACAGTACAATACGATATCGTATATCCCGACTTCTCAGTCGCCAGTGTATTTGAATGAGGATCTAAACGCCATACGATGACTATTAATTCAAGATCAATATCGCAAACACACGATATAAATACCTAGACAGGTATTTCTCGGTGGACCGTACCTTGACGGTCCTACACTAAGCTAATTTATCTCGGTGACCCTTTCCCCCTAGAGCCCCGCTACGCTAACTTCCATATCCTCTCCGTTCTGGCACAAACCTTCAGAACTACTCCATATCCTCCCCGTTCTGGCACAAACCTTCAGAACTACATTGTCGTCTTAGAGGAGATATACCTTCAGGCCGTATCAACCTCTCAGCATCACCGACAACCATACCGCTACTACTACTACTACTACTACTACTATTACTATCACTATCACTACTACGACTACCCTATATTTGTCCAGACGACAATACCTACTATCTACCCTACCACTATCACTACCATTACTATTTCTCCTACTGCTCCTATAACTCCTTCCACTGGGCTGCTTTTCAGCCTTTAGACTATTGTTTCTTTCAATAGAGTGCATATCCATTTTGTTTGATTATCCGATACACTACTTACATAATAATTATGTTGAACCATGATGTTTACCCTACACCTCATAAACTAACTACACTACAAGTGTTTAATTTTTCTACCTTGAGTTTGTGTATGTCCTACCATTACCCAATGTATTGTGAATACATAGTCAAAAGAAACACACTTGTATATGAAAATACTTTACTAATTACACGCCAGTAACCACTTCTTACTTAAGGTCAACTAATCTATTTCAGTTTAATAGACGTACGTGCTTCTACAAGCTTTTGACCTTTTGACCATAATTACCAGACAAATGCGTCTAATTTAATCTGTTTACTATATCTACACATATTGAGGTGACAATTATTTCCGCTTTCAAATATATTGAAGCCAACCATCATTCATAAAACTGTGCGTCTACTATCTGTTATGACTAAAACTACTTCTACCAATACTATAACTACACACAAACCAATATTTTATTTATAACGTCATATTCGTTTTTGTCGTTTATTTAAGAAACTAAATTTATCTTATACCGGTATTCTGTTCCTTTCGGCTATTTAACATAACTATGTCAATTACAAGACCTTGTTTGACATGTCAACCATTGTGGTCAAGAACTCTTTAAAGGTACAGTTACCCTTTTCTACATTTGTTTACAGACTAAACGAATTTCAACTAGTCTATCCTATCCACCATAGCCGTTATTTGTATTATCTAAGCTAACATGGATGCTATTTTTCGTGGTTTAAAAACAAGTCCTTTTTTCATTTTAAAATAAGTTAATAAGTAAATTGATCAAAACAATGTGTATAACATGTCCCAAAACATTTTGTTTTTGGTGTTTTTTAAACAAATAATTTGTATAAGCAAAACTTTATTAAATTGTTTTATCACATTTCTTTTGCTTTTTGTAGTACCTAGCTTCCTTAATATTAAATGTTGTACATGTTTTAATGATTGATACATTTTTCATTTAATAGCGAGCAATTAGCGCGCGTGTCAATGTGAGCTCTAAATTGAACTTTTCTTATTTTTATAATGCATGAAATTTAAACTACTAAATTGTCGAAATCCTAAATGTAGGTATTCTTTTTCTTTTCACTCAAGTCATTTAACCTACCATTGTGACTCGAGCGTCTTATACGTTTTTCTTCCTAGGTTTCCAGTTTTTGTGATAATCGCCTCGAATTTGATCAGGCGTATTACAGTATTTCGAGGGATGGTTCTTTGAAACACACTTGAAATAAGCGCGGCGTGGTCTAAAATGGTTATTTTGTATGGGTTCGTGACCATCTTGTCGGTCGGGTCTATGTGTAAATTTGTGTGTATTAATGGTTCTTAGTGCGAATCGTTTCCTCAAGCTTTGTTCCTCAATTGCTACTCTTACAGCGTGCTCAAACCGTCTAGGTCTATCTCTCATAA
Organism: Cyrtodaria siliqua; assembly: GCA_037043455.1. Classification (NCBI taxonomy): domain Eukaryota; kingdom Metazoa; phylum Mollusca; class Bivalvia; order Adapedonta; family Hiatellidae; genus Cyrtodaria; species Cyrtodaria siliqua. The sequence continues at coordinate 11,842 of JAWPHD010000305.1, read as the reverse complement.
CCCTAATTTTAATAGAGTCGTCGGTCCTTAAAATGTCTCTATTGTTCGTATTTTGTGCTTCCATGTTTTTATTTAACATAGTTATCTGATATGCCATATGGTTAAAAACGTGTCCTATTTCTGCTTAGACATTTTTTGTTTTTATTTATTTTTTTGTTTTTCAAAAAATAATAATAAATAATATTATATAGAACGAAATTTGGAAGTTAGGTCTAAAATGAGATCCTTATCTTATAATTTTGTGGTCGTACAGAGAATACGTAAAAATATCACTCACCGTTTTGTCCGTTTGCGTTGTGTTTCGTCAGTACTTCGTGTTGTTCGCGCGACTTGCCTGGGTCGGATCCTAGGTTGCTAGACACCAGAAGTTTTATATGTAGTATAGCGTCGATTAATCCTGGTTGCAGGCACCAGAAGTTTAAATGTAATATAGCGACGTGAAAATATCTAACTCAAGAATAGCCTTTAATATGTATTTTATTAAACTACTATCTAATTATATTTCACAATAAAACTATACACAGTTAAAAACCAGAGTAAATATTCAACTTTGATTAAATGTACAAGTTACAATTCGTAAGCAGTTCTAACGTTCAAAAGTGCGAGCTTAGCCGTCAAAATGAATTCGAAATTAATATCTATCAATCTGTAAGTATCTCTGACCAGTCTATAAGAATCTCGTAAATATGTAAGGATCTGCCGAATGAAGGCAATCTCGTATCTTATATAGCGTGGCTATGTCCCACCTTTGAACTGTCACGTGTACCCTCGACCGTGAACTCTAACCTCCGAAACTGGTTCTATGACGCCAAATTTGGGGTCAGTCGTACAAAACACCTCTTTTTGGAGTAAACAAAATATTTAACTTACTTTCCAAAATGCTGATACAGGGTGTATATATAATTCTCCCAAAGTTGCCCGGTCATTCCATTGTTTCAACAGACAAACCCACTTAACTAAAGGTTATTGTCATACTGTTACTAAATATATACTTAATTGGATTAATTAACTTTCATGCGCATCAGTCATGAACTTTCAGAGGAAATGGTCAAACCCAGGCCTCTACACAAACAACGTAATTAAGCTACTTCTGAGACAAATGACAGAGGCCGTGAATGAATGTTGGTCACCTAGTTTTTCATGTACATGTTATGATCAGCCATGGGTGCAATATAATATCTTACTTTAAGACCCCCCGAAGCTCACTATAACACAACTGTTTGAGTACTTTCCAGTAAAGTTAAACCGGTTACTTTCTGATATTAAAGATTCCGTATTATCAAAATAGTGTTCTTTGGCAAATTTTTAGGTTATTTATTTTATTTCTAAGAAGTTTGTTTGTTAACCAGTGTTTTGTTCGTTGAGTTCGTAATGCCTTTGTCGTTTGTCAGCCGCGCTGTCGTGAATGTCGTCTTATTTCTGAATTATTTTTGGACTTAAATTAGTCCAAAAGAGAACAGATGTATTTGATGGACGATAAACATTGCAAATTAAAATGTTGCTTTCATCATACTTAATTTCTACCAAAAATGCGTCAATTAAGAGGTTTTATAATTCATGTTTGCGTTTAGCCACCAATAATTTAGAGACATCTGTTAAAAGCCTGCTAGAATGCGCAGATTTATCCAAACGATATTTATAGAATCTCTGTAACTGCAAAGAGTTATTACTTACATCATCTGTTAAATGTGTTTCATTTTGTTTATTTCGGTCTTCGGGGCATAGTATATTGTTTGATACTGGGACCATACGCCGCTGGACATTGGGGAAGTAAAGATATCTATGTCCACCGCTATATGCATGCCATCTTCGGGATGGTTAAAATTATGTACTATTGATTTAAGAATATTGAGTTCTGCTCAACCCGGGGCTAGAGGGCGTGAGTGGTAGTTGGCATATTTCACTTCCATTCATGAACAGTCTCAATCAAACCGAGACTGCAATATTTCGGCCGTTTCCAAAGGTCCACTCTCATACTCTTTTTCAGTAAAACAAAGTATGTCAACATTTTGTTTCGTATAGAACTTCTAATATTGAAGTGTTCTACTGATAAACTGTATTGTATTTCACTATTGTTTTGATCAGGACCGGGGTTTTCAGCAACATCGCCAGTCATAATAACAAGCAATAGTAAAGTTGTTGCAAGCATTAAATTAAGAATGCTTCTGCGAAGAACAATGAGACACAAACTAACGTGAGGAGTGATATAGGTTTTAAACATGTTCAATGTAAGAATAAAGTCTAGCAAAACTGAATTACATTTAAACACTTCAGAAAATCATTATGCGACTAGACCTGTTATAAAAATTTCCGATTTCCATCCTCCACGCACTTATGTCGTTAACCATTAGGTAATAAAACTGTTCTAAAACTAGGATTAGACAATCGGGAATTAAGGTACCGTGACATCGACGCAAAGTAAAACACCACCACACAGCATGCTTCAAAGAAGTTAAACGAAGATAATGAAGGAACGATGAAAAGACACGAGTATACACACTCGTGGACAATCTGAGTTAATAGAAAAAAATATAATACTGATTATCATTCAGTATAGTAAGATATTTGTGTACCAGCCGCAGACAAAAAATAGACATACGCTCTCAGAATACAAATAATGCTACATAATTAGAACGAATTATAACAAAGCAAAACACAACAACAAAAAACAAAAGAAAACACAGTATACACTTGTAAATGAAAATAATTAGAATAATCTACATTTACACTCTTATATGCATGCACACAAATGCATTCATACGTATATGTACACGTATACACATGCATACACATATACCCATATTTACATACACACATACACATATATATACACATATGTATACACATGTACACATATACATATACACACAGACACACATACATATACACACATACATATATACATACATATAAACACATGCATAGACACATATACATATACATACACATACATATATATATATATAGTTTTAAAGACACCAGTTTATTGGGTCAAAAATGATTTTTACACTCGATATATTGGGTCCTTACCTTGCTATTGGGTCCTCAATCTGCCTATTGGGTCTTGACCCAACAATTCAACGACCCAATAATACATGCATGTTTAACAGAACTACATTTACCTAATTAAGCCTCTCGCGCATAACTTATTTTACACGTTTATTGGGCCCCTTAGTAGGGGTTATCTCCCCTTGATAATTTGATAAGTGTATATATATATACTGTAACAAGACCCAGCAAAAATGTTGGGTCAGACCCAGTATTATTGTTTGAGAATTAAAGGCGTTAACAGTTAAATTACCCGTTAAGTTACTATATGGGGATACATAAGTACACGTAGGTGTACTTAATTCATAAAAAAATACCAAACACGTATATTCACACTATTTCAGGGTGGCCCCAATAAATGTGTTCAAATTGAGAGACCCAGTATCCTGGTGACTTCAAGTATATATATGCTTACATATATATATATATATATATATATATAGTATACATAGTTATGTATATATTGCTTGTTATACTAGTAGAATTTGTATCTTGGTTCGGAACTATTTGCTAGACTGTGTGCAGTGTATGAATAAGGTGGAACGCAATAGTTCCATAGTGAAGGGCAGCCTGTTGACATAGTAGCTGGCTTCTACGTGGTCTGTTTACATGGCTGCCAAGCTGCAGAAGCGTCGACACGCACGTTGTTGTGCCTTTAATGAATGTCTGCTTTACTTCATCTTTTCCTTCTTCTGCTCATTTCTCCGTTATTTTCTCTCTATCGATGGAAAGGTACATAGACCCCAATAAAACGAAGCATTGTGTCTACGGCCATATCACGTTGAAAGCACCGGTTCCCGTCCGATCACCGAAGTTAAGCAACGGTTAGTACTTGGATGGGTGACCGCCTGGGAATACCGGGTGCTGTAGACTTTTCTCTGTCACCTGTTTCTTCTTCTTTCACTTTTCTCAGTTATGTCTGTTTTGTTTGCATTTTCCTTCAGAAAACATGCACTGAGAACAAATACGCAGTAAAATAAGGCAGTTGTTGGTTTTTAATATCAGTGTGAGATAATTAAACGCGTAATTGTGTGTGCCGATCGTTTACAGACAATGTATATATACTGAACATAAATTCAGGTGCTGTGGGAAAGGTCATCGGAGGTGAGAGCAGTGTTGAGAGCAGTGTTTTGATGACCTACCTACATGTATGTGGGACACTCTCTACAGTGGAGTTTGTTTGAAGTTTTCGTATTTTTAAGGCAGTTGCTGTTTGACGACGGGAGCGGCGCGGCGCGGAGTGGAGTGGACACACGTTTATTAACTGCTGCAACGAAGCGAATGGCTGTGTGTT